>CM019067.1:249345853-249910853 GCA_009667805.1 Leptobrachium leishanense
TGCTGGGGCTGCAAGGGACGCCTTATATAGTGTGCTGCGGGACTTAGCTCTGTGAGCCCATGATTGGGAAAAATTTGCCCAATCAGGACTCTGAGCCGTGATTGGCATAGACTTGCACCTGTCTTGCACCTAAACTGTAGTCAGGTGCAGGCTGTAGCCAATAACAAGCTTCAGCACAGTGGAAAAGTGCATTGTGGTCCATTGTGGTGCATTGTGGGTGAACATGCTGCGAACAAGCGGAAATGTTCGAAGTTCGCGAACATACAAACTGGCGATGTTCGAATCGAACTCCGAACACATCGAACCGAACAGCTCATCCCTAATGCCAACATCCCGACAGCTAACTTCCTGACAGAACAAGTGCTGGACATACCAAGTTAACTCCCTGACAGATAACTCCCTGACGGCCAACTTCCAGACATCCAAAATCCCAGCAGCTAACTCTAATCCTAATACCCTAACCCATAGGGAGTTAGGGTTAGGTTTACGGAGTTAGGGTTAGGTTTATGGTTAGGGGGTTAGGGTTAGGTTTACGGAGTTAGGGTTAGGTTTATGGTAGGGGTTAGGCTTATGGTTAGGGGATTAGGGTTAGGCAGTAAGATTAGGGAGATAGGTTTAGCCGCTGGGATTTTGGATGTCTGGAAGTTGGCCATCACGGAGTTGTCTGTGTAGGGAACTTGGTATGTCCGGCACTTGTTCTGTCTGGAAGTTGGCCGTCGGGATGTTGGCATTAGGGAACCTGGTTGTAGGGATTTTGACCCAAACATATATATATATATATATATATATATATATCACGAGTATAGTAGTCTGCAGTGATACCTTTTTTATTGGACTAAGGTTACATTTAAAGTACAAGCTTTCGAGAGGGATACTCCCTTCGTCAGGTATAGAAGCTTACTGATAAGAATGAAGAATTAAACATTGGGACATTCATAGTGCGCACAGTTGGGGGTGTTAGATGTTGTACATCGCCAAATGGCATGGTCAGAGGGGGGGGGGAGAGCATTTAATTGTCTCAGGCACATAAGACGACATTGATGAAATCATGTCCACTTCAATCAATGTATCAATGTCGTCTTATGTGCCTGAGACAATTAAATGCTCTTTTTTCCCCTCCCCTCTGACCATGCCATTTGGCGATGTACAACATCTAACACCCCCAACTGTGCGCACTATGAATGTCCCAATGTTTAATTCCACATTCTGATCAGTAAGCTTCTATACCTGACGAAGGGATTATCCCTCTCGAAAGCTTGTACTTTAAATGTAACGTTAGTCCAATAAAAAAGGTATCACTACAGACTGCTATACTCGTGATTTTGGCATCTGGACTAACACGGCCTACCTAATATATATATATATATATATATATATATCTGTCCACTGGGTTCAGCACTCTCCATAATAACAATTTCCTTGCCCAGTGCCGCTATCTCAATGGAACATGTACAAATAAACAAAGTGAGGCGCACTCTGGGGCTACTACTAAAAATAACAAACTTTTATTGGGAATGATAACATTTACATAATCCGACGTTTTGGCTTGAAATGAGCCTTTATCAAGGTAAATTTACAATGATTCCAAAATCATTCTATACAACTCTATAAAGGAAGTAATTAGTTGACCATCTGGGTCTCATTACAGAACACGGACCGAACCCGGAACTGAAGTATCAGCAAAACTTTAATCACCGATCTCGTCACAAAGACTCAATTTGTATATATGTGTTTCAATGAAAAAGAAAAAAGATAATAACAAGGAGAGAAAACAACTCACCTTGTATTACCAAGAACGTGTTGTACAGACAATGTAATAATTAAAACATACATTAAAAACAACATGCATGACTGTATGCTATTAGATATTGCTAGACTACCAAAAGTAACTTGTATATGTGTAAACATTATTATCCTTAGCAGGAGAGAATTATATGGAACGAATAATAGCTATAAACAAAACGAATTATAAATATTTCAAAGAAAATTGTATATGTAATTGATAATGTAAAGCATGTAAAAATAACATGTAAAAAACATAAAAATTACGTAATCACCTATAATATGTAGGATTAAAAAGTGATATTTACATCATAGGAACATGAGACCATGTTCTAACAATAGCATTCACAACATTTTACACATTCATTCATTTCCGCTTTTTGATTCACTTTTTAATCATACATATTATAGGTGATTACAACATTTTTATATTTTTTACATGTTATTTTTACATGCTTTACATTATCGATTACATATACAATTTTCTTTGATGAAATATTTATAATTCATTTTGTTTATAGGAAAAAAGGTGTCATCTGCGCTCGTTTCTATGTGTTCCATGTACAACAAAACTGAGGTTTTTGTTTGTTTCAATGGCCATTGCAACGTAAGCCCACTCGCCACTTCATGGCACCTCTTTACAGAGTGAGTACCTAACATGTACCAAAAGGCCGCTCTACTGAGCAGCTCCAAGCCCCTCCTGCTGCTTTTCAGCCAAGGAGAGGCAAAGATGGTGGGTTTTATTTATACACGCACCAAACACTTCCCATTTGGGATTAAAAACAAAAACATGGAAAGAGGAACAGCTGCAGAACGACGGAGTGGTGTTACAAGCATGATATACATAAATACAGAAAAAATGGCGTCGCGCCCATACTCACCGGAGGGCAGCAACTGCCAGGAGTAACAGCCCAGTTAATGTATAAAACATAACAAGGAAAAAAGGTGTCATCTGCGCTCGTTTCTATGTGTTCCATGTACAACAAAACTGAGGTTTTTGTTTGTTTCAATGGCCATTGCAACATAATCTCACTCGCCACTTCACGGCACCTCTTTACAGAGTGAGTACCTACCTAACATGTACCAAAAGGCCGCTCTACTGAGCTCATTTTGTTTATAGCTATTATTCGTTCCATATAATTCTCTCCTGTTAAGGATAATAATGATTACACATATACAAGTTACTTTTGGTAGTCTAGCAATATCTAATAGCATACGATCATACATGCTGTTTTTAATGTATGTTTTAATTATTACAAGGTCTGTACAATCGTTCTTGGTAATACAAGGTGAGTTGTTTTCTCTCCTTGTTATTATCTTTTTTCTTTTTCATTGAAACACATACTGTACAGTATATATAAATTGAGTCTTTGTGACGGGATCGGTGATTAAAGTTTTGCTGATACGTCAGTTCCGGGTTCAGTCCGTGTTCTGCAATAAGACCCAGATGGTCAACTAATTACTTCCTTTATAGAGTTGTATAAACGATTTTGAAATCATCGTAAATTTACCTTGATAAAGGCTCATTTCGAGTCGAAACTTCGGATTATGTAAATTTTATCATTCCCAATAAAAGTTTGTTATTTTTAGTAGTAGCCCCAGAGTGCGCCTCACTTTGTGTATATATATATATATATATATATCATATATACCCAGAGTTCCTTGCTGCATATGGGGAATGTAGCACATGAGCTCTATGAAGCCGTTCTCTAAATTGCTGAGATTTGTAAATGACTTCTGAAATAATAAATATATATATATGATATGTATATTACAAATAATCATTCTAGGAGGACTCAGATCTTCAAGATAAAATCTTATTTTATTTCTTTATATTGTCATCAGTGGGGAAACAAACCCGACTGAAATTTAACAGGAGATAAAGAAACGGGTGTGGTGCTGCTCCAACTGCCCCTACAGGAAAACCGTCACTGAATAAAAATGCCATTAACAGCCTAAAGAGATAAACTACGCAGTATATCTACTACCGCTCAGAAGCTAATTGCAGCTTATGACTTCATTTTTAATTCCCTTTATATTAGAAATATTTGATTTGTTTTGCGATCAATGTGACTCAGAATTCTAAACAAATAATGTAAGTGTAGATTCTTAATGACTGAATGCAAGTTTAAAACGTAATCTACAAGGATTATCCTCTGGATGTTATTATGTGATTACCTGGGCATTCATCACTTTAGAGATTAGTTCTGTTTTGCATCTTATTCGTCGCTTCTCTGCCAAAAACGTTTTTGCCTTCAATAGTTGCTATATGAATAATGTAATGCTTGGTATCAGCCCTGTTCAGAATGTTTAATTAGAATGTATATTGGTGCATTGAGCTGGATACCATGGATTTCCCTGTTAGACATATTGATTTATTTAGCAACACAAAAGGTCATATTCCACTGGAGCCATTGACATTAACATATGACCTGTGAAGAATAACAGCCTCAATCATTAATGTTATCGGCTTCCATTGTATTCCAAGTTGAGCCACAACTGCTGTGCTGTAACAGCTTTGTTGTTACGTCGGGTTACTGTCCATTTGCTCTTATTATACTTTTGTATAGGAAGCAAAATACCAGGGTGGACAGAAAATAACTAGCCATTCCAAGGCAGTTGCAAGTCACCAAAATGACCCGCTCCGAAAACTTTTGTTAAGTGTTTGTTTCTGCAAAATCACTTAACAACAACAAGATTAGCAAAAAAAATCAATAATTCAATAATCGCCACTGGTCTCTCTTTCAACAGATGTGTTTAACTACCCTTTCTAGCCACAAACTGAAGGACCTGGAGAAGAATTAGTTTGCTGGTGTCCTTCCACCATAAATTGCAATCTCACAACAAGATACAATCTCACAAATTTCATGTGGGTTTTTTACAAGTTTCCATGGATTCCGATGGACTCCAGGAGAGAATAACAGCAGTGATGCATAAAGCCTCTACAGGAGGCTATAAACATGCTGGTAATAGGGAGCCGCTAAGGCTTTACACCACATATTTGTATTAGCAGCTCCCTATTACAGACTTTGTTGGAAGTGGGGCCATAGGCTGGTATACTTCATATATTCCTCCAATATACGTGTCAATATATATACAGATTGCCTGTAGCTACAAACTCACTCTATGGATGATTTTGTGTGGACCTAGAATAAACACCATCTCGTGCAATACATTTCAACCTATTATCATTATTACCACAGAGATCTGTAAATAGGCTCTGTCACTATCCATCATCTTTCTGGCTATAGACGTGAATGGTGGATGCTTATGCCTCTAAAATTGTCCATCGACAGAATAATGTATACTGTTGGAGTACACAGTCACAAGTTACCAAATCTGCTGTTGTTTAATGCTGCCCATGCTGCCTCTGTGGGCATGTTCAGGGTCTGGAGCAATATCTGTTGTTAGATCTATGTAGATCGGTAGCCAACCCTAATCAGATCTAGTTGTCAATACTGAATGAATGGAACTGCAGCTGAATTCTGAACTTTTTTTTCTATAACATCTGGATTTGTGTTTGAAAACTGATACAGTATACTCAGATCCAACAAATTTTATTTGGAGATAACAGCTATTTGTATGGAAAAAGTCATCTCTTTCCAAGATGTGACAGGGATGGAGCTCAGGAACAATATTTTGGTGAAGTTGGGGAGGTCTGAGGTGCAGGGCTGTAGATCAACATGTTGGTTTAGCATGTGAAAACAAGCATTCTCCTAATTTGCATAGATTATCTATTTTGCACCAGTCCTGATTCTGCCATACATTGCAATGTGGATTGCCTTAAGATTTGGCAAGAGCAGAACTGAAAGAGGACTCCGTATAAAGACATGGTAGGAGGTATTTTTTTTACAAAGTGCTCTTCTAGTCTTAATGCTTCATTATGGAAAGAAAGTATTCTGTAAACATCTGTAATGTCATGGCTTCAGTAATTTAATTAAATAAAGCCTTGGAGAATATTATAAATGTTTGTGTTGTGTTAGCTTAAGCACATTGTGTTTGTCTATACTTTGACTGACTTTGATGAAGATGAGAGGACATTTTATGACAATTCATGTATATTACAGAACATTTATAAAACATAACAAGAAAAAAGGTTGTCATTTACGCTTACCACTGTATCTCCATGCGAAACAAAACACATCAGAGGTTTTGGTTTACTTGAATGGCTATTAAACCTTTAAGCCCACCCGCCACGTCACGGCACCTCTGGTTGGGTGGGTCCTAATCAGTGATGGAAGTACCAGGGTCACAGCAGTCGCACTTGCGACCGGGCCCTGGCATTCTGCCACTGGAGGGGGGCCCAGGCAGCAGCAGACGGCTCTTCAATTCGCCGCCAGATTCTGGCAATCAGTGCTGGAATCTGGGAGCAGCCCCGCCGGCCGTTCCTCTCCCTACAGGCGGCCCCCGGCTTGGCTGCTCGCCTGGGATGGGAACCACCTGACCAGCGCACGAGATCGCGGAGTTCACGTGAACTCTGCGATCTCACGAGAACGTGGCTGCGCTGGTCAGGCGGTTCCCGGCGAGCGGCCAAGCGGCATGCTGGCAGCTGCTCGTTGGGAGAAGAACGGCTGCAGACAGAGGAGGTGAGAGCTGGGGGCAAATATATCCATGTGAGCTGAGGGCAATATATATATCCATGTGAGCTGGAGGCAAATATATCCATGTGAGCTGGGGCAAATATATCCATGTGAGCTGGGGGCAAATATATCCATGTGAGCTGGGGGCAATATATCCATGTGAGCTGGGGCAAATATATCCATGTGAGCTGGGGCAATATATCCATTTGAGCTGGGGGCAAATATATCCATGTGAGCTGGGCAATATACCCATTTGAGCTGGGGGCAATATATATATATATATCCATGTGAGCTGGGGGCAATATATATATCCATGTGAGCTAGAGGCAAATATATCCATGTGAGCTGGGGGGCAATATATATATTCATGTGAGCTGGGGGGGCAATATATCCATGTGAGCTGGGGCAATATATATCCACGTGAGCTGGGGCAATACTATCTTTTTTTATATTGCAGGAAAAAAAAGAAAAAAATATAGATTTTTTTGGGGAGGAGGGGGGCCCTTCATGAATTCTTGCACCGAGGCACTCAGGTTTCTAGTTACGCCACTGGTCCTAATCTAATAAAACCAGAGCTGCTTTTCTAAGCAACCACATATCCTCATGCTGCTTCTCAGCCAAGAGAGAGACTGGTGGGTTTATATTTATACCCTCACTAGGAACAATTTCACTTTGGGATTAAAAAAGATATATATATTTTGCTGCATTCCCAGCCAGGTCATTTTTGCTGCTGCCTCTGTCCGTGTTTTCTTTTTTAATTCCAAAGTGTAATTGGAAACCATTTTTCTTATGTTTTATACATGTTTTATACACGAAGTGAGCTGGATACTTCTGGTCTCTGCAGCCGCCCTGATAGGGAAACAGTTTTTTCTGCATATATTACAGAACATTGTAAGAATCTGGTTCGTGTTTCCTGTCCCAAAGGTGTCCATTGTAAATCTTGTGGTAACATAAGGATTGGGAAGGGTATATGTATAGGATATTTTTGTACCATATTTTGTATGTTTTCGAATTGATTAGGAATGACCTATATCTATATATATAAACGCAAAAGTCCTGACTGACTGACTGATTGACTGACTGACCGACTGACTAACTCATCAACGCCCAGCTGAAACCGTTTAACCTAGGAACGTGCAATTTTGAAGGTGCACTGTTTTTATGATGTAGGCACCCACTAAGGAAGAATTTTTGGAAACTCCGCCCCTAAGGGGGTGAAAAATGGGATTGAATATTTTAAACAGGATACCTATAGCTCAAAAACAGAAGATATTACAGATGTGAAAATCGGTATTTAGATTCGTCTTGAAAAATAAAAAAACACGTATTTTACCGTTTTTCACAAATTAGACTGGGGGGGCGAAAAGAGGGGGTTGAATATTTTAAATATTTTAAACAGGATACCTATAACTTAAAAACAGAAGATGTTACAGATGTGAAAATCGGTATTTAGATTCTTTTTGAAACATAAAAACACACGTATTTTACCGTTTTTTCAAAAATTCAACTGGGGGCAAAAAAAGGGGGTTGAATATTTTAAATATTTTAAACTGGATACCTATATCTTAAAAACAGAAGATGGTACATAAGTGAAAACCGGTATTTAGATTCTTCTTCAAAAATAAAAAAAACACGTATTTTACCGCTTTTCAAAAATTCAGCTGGGGGTAAAAAAAGGGGGTTGAATATTTTAAATATTTTAAACTGGATACCTTCTATCTTAAAAACAGAAGATGTTACAGACGTGAAAATTGGTATTTAGATTCTTCTTGAAAAATAAAAAAACAGGTATTTTACGTTTATCAAAAATTCGACTGGGGGGGCGAAAAAAGGGGTTGAATATTTTAAAAATTTTAAACAGGATACCTATGTCTTAAAAACAGAAGATGTTACAGACGTGAAAATCGGTATTTAGATTCATCTTGACAAATAAAAAAACACGTATTTTACCACTTTCTGAAAATTCCTTGGGGGGGGCAAAAAAGGGGGTTGAATACTTTTATCATAAACGCGAAAGTCCTGACTGACTAATCAACGCCCAGCTGAAACCGTTTAACCTAGTAACATGAAATTTTGAAGGTGCACTGTTTTTATGATGTGGGCACCCACTAAGGAAGGATTTTTGGAAACTCTGCCCCTAAGGGCACGAAAAAGGGGGTTGAATATTTTAAACAGGATACCTATATCTTAAAAACAGAAGATGTTACAGACGTGAAAATCGGTATTTAGATGCTTCTTGAAAAATTAAAAAAACACGTATTTTACCGTTTTTCAAAAATTCGACTGGGGGGGCGAAAAAAGGGGGTTGAATATTTTAAATATTTTAAACAGGATACCTATATCTTAAAAACAGAAGATGTTACAGATGTGAAAAATCGATATTTAGATTCATCTTGACAAATAAAAAACAGGTGCTTTACCATTTTCCAAAAATCCAAGTCGGGGGGTGAAAAAAAGGGGGCTGAATACTTTTAAACAGGATACCTACATCTCAAAAATAGAAGATGTTACAGACGTGAAAATTGGTATTTAGGTTTGTCTAGAGAAACAAAAAACACCTATTTCGCCATTTTCCAAAAATCCAGTGGGGGGGGGAAAGGGGGGTTGAATACTTTTATCAGTATACCTATATTTCAAAAACCAAAGATGTTACAGGTGTGAAATTTGGTATTTACAATCTTCGTGAAAAAAAATGTGTTTTGCCATTTTCCACAACTCCAAATCAGGGGGGGGGTCGAGGGAAAGGGGTCTGAATACTTTTATCAGTATATCTATAGTTCAAAAACCAAGATGTTACAGATGTGAAGCTTGGTAATTACAATCTTTTGAAAATAAAGAAACACGTGTTTTACAATTTTCCAAAAATCCAAGTGGGGGGGGGGTAAAAAAAAGGGGACTGAATACTTTTAAACAGGATACCTACATCTCAAAAACAGAAGATGTTACAGACGTGAAAATTGGTATTTAGATTTGTCTAGAGAAACAAAAAAACACCTATTTCACCATTTTCCAAAAATCCAGTGGGAGGGGGAAAAAAGGGGGTTAAATACTTTTATCAGTATACCTATATTTTCAAAACCAAAGATGTTACAGGTGTGAAATCTGGCACTTACAATCTTCTTGAAAAATAAAAAAACACCTGTTTTACCATTTTCCAAGAATCCAGTGGGGGTGAAAAAAGGGGGGTGAATACTTTTCAACAGGATACCTATATCTCAAAAACAGAAGATGTTACACATGTAAAAATTGGTATTTAGATTTGTCTTGAAAAATAAAAAAAACATGTATTTTACCGTTTTCCAAAAAATCCAGTGGGGGGGCAAAAAGGGGGGATGAATACCTTTATCACTATACCTATTGTGATAAAGTACACGGTATGGTCTGTGACGGGGTGTATATTCCCTCTAAACTGTATAGGGAGGGATATGATATCTAGCTCCAGGGGGAGCATTTGTGTTATATGTGGAAGCCCAAGAGGTTCTTTTACTCTCCACACACTGTTCAGCTGGAAGTAATTTAGCAGCAGTGAAAATAAATCACTGCCTGCTTTTTCACTCTGAGGGAGGTGCCCGTGGTGGAGAGGAGCAAAGTGTTTTGGTTCCTGGCTGAAGCTTGATTGCTAACATAACAGTTCTAAGGTTGGTGAAACCTATGTTTGTTTAGTTTAGAAAAGAAGCCCTGATAGTAAGTGACCTTTAAGTGGGTCAGCGCTCAAAGGAGCTAGAGTTTGTTTTTTTAGGGATGTGTTTGTTTTGTTTTGAATGCTGACACTGCTGTCTGCTAAACAGCAGTTAATTCAATAAAGGACTTCTGTATGAAATCCCAAGAGGACCGTACTTTCTTAAGGATATAACACCCAAGGCGGGTACAAGGATTACAATATGGTGGAGAATGCGGGCAGAAAGCACATAAATGGTCTGTGGGTATGTGAAGCTCCTGCTAATCTGCATATGGAAGATATTTTTTCTTTTTCTGTGACCTGCTGACTTTTTTTGGCTCTGTGGATACATTGTTATTGCTTGCCTTTGGAATAAGGATGGAGGACCTAATGAAAGCTCTGGTGCAGGTGACCGCCGTGCAGCAGGAGACAAATCGCCTAGTGGCTGCACAGGTTGAAAACTTAAGGGACGCTTAGCAGGAAGACAGGGCTATCCTTGCCAATGTTTTGCAAAGACTGATATCGCCACCTGAAGGGAGCCCTCCTGTGGACCGAGCTGTCCATATCCGCGCAACCGACTTTCTGCATAAAATGTCAGAGGCGGATGATACAGAGGCTTACCTCACAACTTTTGAGAGGGTCGCTGCCCGGGAAAAATGGCTGTTTGATCAGTGGGCTGGACTGCTGGCTCCATGCCTAAGTGGGGAATCCCAGAGGGCCTATGAAGATTTGCCCTATGACCAGGCCCAGGACTATACACAGCTAAAGGATGAGATCCTGACTCGTATAGGCATAACTCCCGGGCTTAGGGCCCAAAGGTTCCACAACTGGACTTATGATATGGGGAAACCTACACGAACCCAGATGTACGAGTTACTGAGGCTTGCTCATAAATGGCTGAAACCTGAGGTCAACCGAGCTGCTGTAATTGTGGAAATGGTCATCATGGATCGCTTTCTCTGTCATTTGCCGACAGGACTGTGGCAATGGGTTAGCCAAGGGGACCCAAAGGATCCAGAAGCGATGATGTGCTTGGTTGAAAGGTACTTGACCGCTAAGGAGCTACACGGTATCGATCCTCAGCCTAAAACCAAATCCCCTAACCACCGGACAGGTGGAAAAACTGGAAACAAAGGACAGAACCCTGTACCCAGCATGGGACAATGGGACTATAATGCTGGAAGGTACCCAAAACCCCGCCTCAGCCACGGGATCAGACTGAGAAACCAGTAATCTGCTTCAGATGTCACGAACCAGGACATTTTGCCCGTGACTGCCCAGGAGGCGAAGGGCCCATGCAGTGCGATGTGGGTGCAAGGGCTCCGCATAGGACTGTGTTAACTTGCTCAAAAATGTGTGTGGTGACTAGCGCTGTTGATATGACACATCTAAGACTGATAAGTGTGGAAGGAAAGCATGTGCAAGCGCTGCTTGATTCTGGGAGCGAAGTTACTTTGATAAAAGAGGTTCTGCTTCAGCCAGAACAATTAGATGCCAAGCAAATGCTTGATATTGTATGTATACATGGTGACACCCACTCATACCCCACAGCGGAGGTTGAGTTTGCCACTGATGTTGGACGGGTCAAATACCGTGTAGGGGTGGTGCCCCTGTTGCCCTATAATGTGGTATTAGGCAGGGACTTTCCCCATTTCCGTTACATGTGGGATAACTCCTCGGGCCCTCAGGAAGTGACCTCTGAAGAGGTACAGGAGCTGGACAGATGTAAAATGTTTCCTTTCAGTGATATTGACTGGGAACCAGGTAGAGAACAAGAGGCATCCCTCGCGTGCTTGGGTAATGAGGTAGAACCACCCCAGAATGAGGCTCCTGTAGAACAGTTGGATTTCCAGGATCTGGGAGTCCACTGTGGAAACTTTAGAGCTGCCCAATGGGAGGATGCAACCCTGAAAGCGGCGAGAGAAAATGTGCAAGTAATGGAGGGTAAAGTCGTAGACCCAGACAAGCCTCTAGGCTTTCCTTATTTTAAAGTGGAAAACAATTTGTTATATCGAGTAGACAAAAAAGGGGAAGAGGAGGTGGAGTAGCTGCTGGTTCCACAGTCACATAGAAACACTGTTTTGGAGCTAGCCCATAGCCATGTGTTAGGAGGGCACCTGGGGACCGATAAAACCAGAGAGAGAGTTCTGGCCCGGTTCTATTGGCCTGGTATATTCTCAGCCATAGAGCGGTTTTGCAAATCCTGCACAGAATGTCAACTAAAGGCCCCACATAAAGGCTTCCGCAATCCACTGGTACCCCTTCCTGTCATAGAGGTTCCTTTTGAGCGGATCGCAATGGACCTAGTAGGGCCTCTGCTTAAGTCCGCTAGGGGACATCAATACATTTTAGTTGTTGTTGACTATGCAACCCGGTACCCCGAGGCAGTGCCCCTACGGAATGCCAACTCTAAGAATATAGCAAGGGAGTTAATAATGATGTTTAGCAGGATGGGTATACCAAAAGAGATCCTCACAGACCAGGGTACCCCATTCATGTCTAAACTTATGAGTGAGTTATGTAAAGTACTTAACATTACTCAGCTAAAAACTTCAGTGTACCATCCTCAAACAGACGGACTGGTGGAGAGGTTTAACAAAACACTAAAGGCTATGTTGCGTAAGGTGGTAGATAAAGACGGGAAGAACTGGGATCATCTATTACCATACCTTATGTTTTCCATTAGGGAAGTCCCACAGTCTTCCACTGGGTTTTCACCGTTTGAATTATTGTACGGCAGGCATCCCAGGTTCATTTTAGATGTGCCAAGGAAACATGGGAACAAGAGCATACCCCCCACCGAAGTATAATAGAACATTTAGTTCAGATGCAAGAACGGATGGAGGCTGTAATGCCCATAGTTAAAGAAAATATGGAAAAAGCTCAGAAAGCCCAACAAGCCAGTTACAACAGGAATGCAAGGCTGCGAGTATTCAAACCAGGAGATCGGGTTCTGATCCTTATCCCCACGGTTAGAAGCAAATTCCTAGCCAGCTGGCAAGGCCCATACGAAATCACTGAGAGGGTCAGTGACGTAAAGTATAAAGTGAGAAGGCCGGGTAGATGTAAGGCAGAACAGATCTACCATATAAACCTAATGAAGCCATGGGTAGAAAGGGAGGTCCTCATGGTGACCAAAGGCAAACCTATGCACGTTGCCCATGGGAATGACCCAGAGGTCTATATCGCCGAAACTCTTGCTTCCCATCATAAACAAGAAGTTAAAGATTTTGTATCCAAAAACAGAGAGGTGTTTTCCCCAGTACCAGGGAAAACTCACATCATCAAGCATGATGTCATTACGGAACCCAGAAAGAAAGTCAATCTGAAGCCCTACAGGATACCCGAGGCTAGACGGGAAGCAGTCAGTGCAGAGGTAAAAAAGATGCTTAAGTTAGGGGTCATCGAAGTGTCACAAAGTGACCCGATCGTGTTAGTGCCTAAACCAAATGGGGAAATACGGTTCTGCAACGATTTCCGTAAGTTGAACGACATTTCTAAGTTTGATGCTTACCCCATGCCTCGGGTGGATGAACTGATAGAAAGATTGGGTAAAGCCCGATATCTTAGTACATTGGACTTGACCAAAGGATATTGGCAGGTGCCCCTGACCATGAGAGCCAAGGAAAAGATGGCTTTTTCTACCCCTGAGGGGTTATACCAGTATAAGGTGTTACCATTCGGGCTGCATGGTGCCCCAGCCACCTTTCAGCGGATGATGGATAAGATACTCCAACCCATAGAGAGTATGCAGCTGCCTATCTGGATGATGTGGTAATTCACAGTGCGGACTGGGAAACACATCTGTTGAAGCTTCAGGCAGTACTGGATAGTATACGGACTGCTGGTTTGACAGCTAACCCCGCTAAGTGCTCTTTAGGCCTAGAAGAGGCTAAATATCTGGGGTACACCATCGGGCGGGGGCTCCTTAAGCCACAACAGAGCAAGGTAGCAGCCATCTCTGGTTGGCCACGTCCGGTAACAAAAAAACAAGTCAGGGCATTCCTGGGCTTAACGGGATATTATCGCAGGTTTATTCCTGACTTTGCTACTATTGCTAACCCCCTGGTTGAGCTCACCAAAGGTAAAAGCCCGGTTATGGCTAAATGGTCCCCAGAAGCAGAGTGTGCCTTTCTGATCCTGAAAGAAGCTCTGTGTGCTGATCCTGTGTTGGTGGCTCCGGATTTCACCAAATCGTTTGTAGTACAGACCGATGCGTCTGATGTAGGCCTGGGTGCAGTGCTTTCTCAGGTACATGGGGGAGAGGAACATCCAGTCATGTACCTGAGCCACAAACTAAACCCCCATGAACAGAGATACTCCATAGTGGAGAAGGAGTGCCTGGCTATTAAATGGGCTTTATAATCCATGAGGTATTATCTGCTAGGGTGGCGGTTTACACTGGTTACTGATCACGCACCCTTAACGCGGATGAGGCAGAACAAAGAAAAAAATGCCAGGGTGACTAGATGGTTCTTGAGTCTCCAGCCATACCAGTTCACTATGGCCCACAGGGCTGGTACTGCCCAGGGTAATGCGGATGGCCTCTCCCGTGTTCACTGTTTATGGTCCGAGGCCGCTCACCCCAATGGGCCGGAGCTGGGGGGAGGGATATGTGATAAAGTACACGGTATGGTCTGTGACGGGGTGTATATTCCCTCTAAACTGTATAGGGAGGGATATGATATCTAGCTCCAGGGGGAGCATTTGTGTTATATGTGGAAGCCCAAGAGGTTCTTTTACTCTCCACACACTGTTCAGCTGGAAGTAATTTAGCAGCAGTGAAAATAAATCACTGCCTGCTTTTTCACTCTGAGGGAGGTGCCCGTGGTGGAGAGGAGCAAAGTGTTTTGGTTCCTGGCTGAAGCTTGATTGCTAACATAACAGTTCTAAGGTTGGTGAAACCTATGTTTGTTTAGTTTAGAAAAGAAGCCCTAATAGTAAGGGACCTTTAAGTGAGTCAGCGCTCAAAGAAGCTAGAGTTTGTTTTTTTAGGGATGTGTTTGTTTTGTTTTGAATGCTGACACTGCTGTCTGCTAAACAGCAGTTAATTCAATAAAGGACTTGTGTATGAAATCCCAAGAGGACCGTGCTTTCTTAAGGATATAACACCCAAGGCGGGTACAAGGATTACACTATCAGGGTTATCCAAAGAGATCCGAATTGCTTGAGAAAGGTAACCGAACGCTGAAAATCAGTGTTCGGTTACCTTTCCTGGCCATTCGGCTATCCAGAGAGCAGGCAATTCGCCAAATCCTGGCGAATTGCCTGCACATACGGTGCCTGTTCGGTGCTTGTTCGAGGGCAGTGAAATCCCCATGAAAAAGCACTGCTTCGGCTATTCAGAGAACACAAACCAGCAGTGAAAGGTTCCCGAAATGCCCTGCCATTCGGGGGTTTAATTCGGCAAATTTATTCAGGAGAATCCCATAGACTTCAATGTTAAAAATATTCCCGTTTTAATTCAATATCTAATAAACTGTTCATAATAAAATTCTGCAGCAAAAAGTCTCTTTATTTATAGATTTTTTAGGATACTTTAAGCATTTTTCTGATTTTTTTTTTTTTATTAAAAGTCCGATTTTTTTTTGATTTTTTTTTCAGTTTACTTCTTTTTTCTGGAACAGCCCTCTTTATTATCATTCCCTGGACCTCCTGTGAAAATTTCAGACATTTTCGCTCAGTAGTTTCTTTGCAAACAGCGTTTCTTTTTCCCAGATTCATACAAATGGTTTTTCTAATTTATTCACTGCCTCCTCTACTTCACAGCTGCTTCGGCTCTGTGTGATTCGGCTCATGTTCGGCTCCTGTTCCTCTTTTTCAAAGGTTAATCCAGATGTTTTTGCTTGTTTTCAGCGTGCATTCGGTTAGGTTTCGGTGGGTTTACGGCAGCTTTTCCCTGCAATTCGGGGACCCTGTGGTGTTTGCTGAATACACCGCAGGGTCACCGAAATGCAATCGGCAAAAGGAACCGAATTGAAGAGAACGAAAAGTCACCGAACGTGCGGTGACTTTTCGAATCTCTTTGGATAACCCTGAGTATTTCAAAAACCAATGATATTACAGGTGTGAAATTCGATATTTACAATCTTCATGCAAAAAAACCAAAACCTGTTTTACCATTTTCCGAAAATCCAGTTAATGGTGGTGGGGGAAAGGGATGTGAATACTTTTATCAATCTACCTATATTTCATAAACGAAAGATGTTACAGGTGTGAAATTTCTTGAAAAATAAAAAAACACGTGTTTTACAAGGTTTCAAAATCCCATGTGGGGGGGAAAGGGGGTGGGGGTTCTACCAAAAAACCTAAACTTTCTTTTAAAAAACAATTTTAACAAATCCTAAAATCCACGCGAGCGAAGCCGCGGGCAAAAGCTAGCCTAGCAGTAGCTCGGGTGGAAGGATCTGTTGAGCCAGTGATACTTGTATATACGCATGTGTATATGTTCTTTTTTGAAGATTCTAGAGCGAGCTAAAGCACCTCCATGCAAATGCAATGCCATATAATATACGTGGCAAGAAAAAGTATGTGAACCCTTTGGGATTACGTGGAGTTTCGCATGAATTAGTCATAAAATGTGCTCTGATCTTCATCTAAGTCACAACAATTTGAAAACCACAGTCTGCTTAAAATAATACAACACAAACATTATATGTTTTCATGTGTTTATTGAACATAACATGTAAACATTCACAGTGCAGGGTGGAAAAAGTATGTGAACCCCATAGCCTAATGAGTTCTCCAAGAGCAAATTGGAGCCAGGAGTGAGCCGACCTTGAGTCCAATCAGTGTGATATTATTGGATGTGTTGCTGAAAGCTGTCCTGCCCTTTAAAATCACACACAAGTTTTGGGTTTACTGGTTTCAAGAAGCACTGCCTGATGTGAACCATGCCTCACAGAAAAGAGCTCTCAGAAGACCTACAATCAAGAATTGTTGACTTGCATGAAACTGGAAAGGGTTACAAAAGTATCTCCAAAAGCCTTGATGTTCATGTGTCCACAGTAAAACAGACTGTGTACAAATAGAGAAAGTTCAGCACTGTTGCTAGTCTCCCTAGGCGTGGTCGTCCTGTAAAGATGACTGCAAGAGCACAGCGCAGAATACTTAATGAGGTAAAGAAGAATCCTAGAGTGTCAACTAAAGACTTACAGAAATCTCTGGCACATGCTAACATTTTTGTTGACACAAATACAATAAGGAAAACATTAAACAAGAATGGAGTACATGGGAGGAGGAAGCCATTGCTGTCCAAAAAGAATATTGCAGCACGTTTGAAGTTTGCAAAAGAGCACCTGGATGTTCCACAGCACTCAGTGGCGGAAGTACCAGGGTCGCAGCGGTCGCAGTTGCGACCGGGCCCTGGCATTCCACCACTGGAGGGGGGCCCGGCGCCGCCCGCCAGATTCCGGCAATCAGCGCCGGAATCTGGGAGCCGTGCGCTGGCCGTCCCTCTCCCTGCGAGCGGCCACTGGCATGCAGCTTGGCCGCTCACGTGGGATAGGAACCACCTGACCAGCGCACGAGATCCTCTCGCGAGACCTCTGCGCTGATCAGGTGGTTTCCAGCGAGCGGCCAAGACGCATGCTTCCAGCGGCCGCTCGCCTTGGAGAAGAACGGAACGCCGGCGGAGCCTGCCCTGGGGCCAGCAGAGGTGAGAGCTGGGGGCCGTATATACCCATGAGAGCTGGGGGACCTATATACCCATGAGAGCTGGGGGCCCTGTATACCCATGAGAGCTGGGGGACCTATATACCCATGAGAGCTGGGGGACCTATATACCCATGAGAGCTGGGGGACCTATATACCCATGAGAGCTGGGGGCCCTATATACCCATGAGAGCTGGGGACCCTATATACCCATGAGAGCTGGGGGACCTATATACCCATGAGAGCTGGGGGCCCTATATACCCATGAGAGCTGGGGGCCGTATATACCCATGAGAGATGGGGGACATATATACCCATGAGAGATGGGGGGCATATATACCCGTGTGAGCTGGGGGACATATATACCCATGTGAGCTGGGGGCCATATATACCCATGAGAGCTGGGGGCCATATATACACCCATGTGAGCAGGGGGCAATATATATCCATGTGAGCTGGGGGGCAATATATATCCATGTGAGCTGGGGGGCAATATATATCCATGTGTGCTGGGGCAATATATATCCATGTGAGCTGGGGGCAATATATGTCCATGTGAGCTGGGGGCAATATATATCCATGTGAGCTGAGGGGCAATATATATCCATGTGAGCTGGGGGCAATACTATCTTTGTTTTATTTTGCAGTGAAAAATAAGTAAAAATATAGATCTTTTTTTGGGGGAGCCCTTCGTGGATTCTTGCACCGGGGCCCTCAGGTTTCTAGTTACGCCACTGACAGCACTACTCCCAAAATATTCTGTGGACAGATGAAACCAAAATGGAGTTGTTTGGAAAAAACACACAACACTATGTGTGGAGAAAAAAAGCACAGCACACCAACATCAAAACCTCATCCCCACTGTAAAACATGGCGGAGGGAGCATCATGGTTTGGGGCTGCTTTGCTGCCTCAGGGCCTGGATGGATTGTTGTCATTGATGGAAAAATGAATTCCAGAGTTTATCAAGACATTTTGCAGGAAAACGTAAGACCATCTGTCCGCCAAATGAAGCTCCGCAGAGGATGGGTGATGCAACAGGACAATGACCCAAAGCATACAGGTAATTCAACAAAAGAATGGCTTCAACAAAACAAAATACGCCTTCTGGAGTGGCCCAGTCAGAGTCCTGACCTCAACCCGATTGAAATGCTGCGGCATGACCTTAAGAGAGCGATTCACACCAGACATCCCAAGAATATTGCTACACTGAAACAGTTTTGTGAAGAGGAGTGGTCCAAAATTACTCCAGATCGTTGTGCAGGTCTGCTTTGCAACTACAGGAAATGTTTGGTTGATGTTATTGCTGCCAAAGGAGGGTCAACCAGTTATTAAGTCCAAAGGTTCACATACTTTTTCCACCCTGCACTGTGAATGTTTACATGTTATGTTCAATAAACACCTGAAAACATATAATGTTTGTGTTGTATTATTTTAAGCAGACTGTGTTTTTCAAATTGTTGTGACTTAGATGAAGATCAGAGCACATTTTAAGACCAATTCATGCAAAACGCCACGTAATCTCAAAGGGTTCACATACTTTTTCTTGCCACTGTATATATATTTATACACACTATATTGCCAAAAGTATTCGCTCACCTGCCTTGACTCACATATGTAATTAAGTGACATCCCATTCCTAATCTATAGGGTTCAATATGACGTCGGTCCACCCTTTGCAGCTATAACAGCTTCAACTCTTCTGGGAAGGCTGTCCACAAGGTTTAGGAGTGTGTTTATGGGAATTTTTTACCATTTTTCCAGAAGCGCATATGTGAGGTCACACACTGATGTTGGATGAGAAGGCCTGGCTCTCAGTCTCCACTCTAATTCATCCCAAAGGTGTTCTATCGGGTTGAGGTCAGGACTCTGTGCAGGCCAGTCAAGTTCATCCACACCAGACTGTCATCCATGTCTTTATGGACCTTGCTTTGTGCACTGGTGTGCATGTTGGAAGAGGAAGGGGCCAGCTCCAAACTGTTCCCACAAAGTTGGGAGCATGGAATTGTCCAAAATTTCTTGGTATGCTGAAGCAGAGTTTCTTACACTGGAAGGGGCCAAGCCCACTAAGGGGCCAAGCCCAGCTCCTGAAAAACAACCCCACACCATAATCCTCCCTCCACCAAATTTTACACTTGGCACAATGCAGTCAGACAAGTACCGTTCTCCTGGCAACCGCCAAACCCAGACTCGTCCATCAGATTGCCAGATGGAGAAGCGCGATTCCTCACTCCAGAGAACGCGTCTCCACTGCACTAGAGTCCAGTGGCGGCGTGCTTAACACCACTGCATCCGACGCTTTGCATCGCACTTGGTGATGTATGGCTTGGACGCAGCTGCTCGGCCATGGAAACCTATTCCATGAAGCTCTCCGCGCACAGTTCTTGAGCTAATCTTAAGGCCACATGAAGTTTGGAGGTCTGTAGTGATTGACTCTGAAAGTTGGCGACCTCTTTGCACTATGCGCCTCAGCATCCGCTGACCCCGCTCCGTCAGTTTACGTGGCCTACCACTTCATGGCTGAGTTGCTGTCGTTCCCAAACACTTCCATGTTCTTATAATATAGCTGACAGTTGACTGTGGAATATTTAGGAGCGAGGAAATTTCACGACTGGATTTGTTGCACAGGTGGCATCCTATCACACTGGAATTCACTGAGCTCCTGAGCTCCTGAGAGCGACCCATTCTTTCACAAGTGTTTGTAAAAACAGTCTGCATGCCTAGGTGCTTGATTTTATACACCTGTGGCCATGGAAGTGACTGGAACACCTGATTCTGATTATTCGGAAGGGTGAGCAAATACTTTTGGCAATATAGTGTATATATATGTTCATATCAGAAAACTATAAGACCAAACTGATCCCGGGGGGCTTTTGCATCAACAATGTACCCACAATGGGGAGATACAAGCTGGAGGTTTGTAGAAAGTGGATCGATGTACTCAACAGATGCTCCATTGATCTTATGTTGATTGTTGCGGAGGATGTAGCTCTTGAAATTATTGAAGTGAGACGACAGATTGTGGAACTACAAAACCGCGAGTCACTATTGTTAACATCGACGGAGGCCAAGGGGTGCTATTACGATTGGAGGAAGAAGTTGTGAAATATAAAAATGAGCTCAACAGAACATTTCACAAAGTGGGGATACTTTTAGTGACATGGGTTTGGCCAGGATAGTTACCAGAAGCCACGCAAAACAATCCCTAAGAGGGGACAGAAGGGCAAAACCCACTGAATGAGGAGAAAGACCCCCCCAGGCAGAGGAGGTTACTACAATGTTTAATCTATCGTACAGGACCCTGTCATCACAAGAACTAGCTGTTCTTAGTAAGGGTCTGACGTTTGCCCTGACTCTTTTTTTCCCCCACGCTTTTGAAATTGAAATCGATTTATACAAATTTGGGAGACTGTTGAGACTAAGAGATCACTTCGGGGACTCTCCTTCACATAATACGGTTCATCGGTTTAGGAATAAGCGTTTAATTGATCCTCCTAACACCCAAACATCAATTGAAACCTTTTTACAACTGATCCAGGAGGAGACTAACAGTGTCTTGAATTCAAGAAAACGATTTAACACGAATTGCAGTAAACAGGATTCCCTGTCCATTAAATTGCTGGCTGAGGATACTAGCATTGTAATCCATCAGATCTCTCCAATAAACCTTCAGATCTCTCCAATACACCTTATAACAGAAGCCAACAGATTGAAATACCATTCTACATGCACATAGTTCTCATCCTACACACCTAAAGGAGTCTATACCATACACTCAATTCCTGCGGGTCTTCGGGAATAATTCAGATCCATTGACCAACAAATTCAAGCAATGTGGGTGAGATTTCGGGAACGTGGATACTCCCGTTACATTTTACAGAAGGCCCTGAATCAATGTAAGGAATCTCCACAGAAACGTGATGAGCCATAACGAACAGTTTACCCTTATATATCACAAGAAGTGAAAAGGATTATTAACCGGAACTGGCCAATGATAGGAAAAGATCTGAGTCTACCAGATAGTCTGAAATCTCAACCCATTATGAGCTAGCATCACCCACGGAATTTGAAGGATATGCTTGTAAAAACAGACCCCGTACATTGTTATGAAGGAATCAATACAAAGTGTAACATGGGTGCTTTAGGTGCCCAGGCTGCGTGACTTGCAGCCACATGATCCCAGGGGCCAAGTTTAACCACCCACATAAGAAACAAATATAGAAGATCCGTCATCATCGTATCACCTGCACCACCGAGTTTGCGGTGTACAACATTTGTTGCCCCTGTGGATTATGTTATATTGGCAAAACATACACAACTTTAAGGGAAGTTATGCGGGGACATAGTTCTTCTATCAGGACAGCATACCAGGATGGCAGGAGCGACAAGCCTGTCGCCAGACATTTTTTTGGAGATGAACCATCAATTGCGTATGCTTAAAATCACAGCTATTGATCATGTCCCTCCTCTGTGGAGGGGAGGCGATCGCAGCAATTTGTTACTTTGCAGGGAAGCATATTGGATTAAAGAATTAGACGCACTGCAACCCCGGGGTCTGATTGAGAGATTCTCATTCCAATCCTTTCTTTAAAAATATTGTATTCTTTCCTATTCGCTTATGAGCCCAATTATAGTGACCACAGTTGGTCTGATGAACTAAGGTATAGTTTCATCTGGGATGTTTAGCTAGTATTAAAGAGGGAAATGGGATCCATTTAAGTATAGGGAATGCCTTACCAACATGAAGGCCGATGGTGGGTCTATCAGAGTTATTCAAAGAGAATCGAAAAGTCACTGCACGTTCGGTGACTTTTCGTTCTCTTCAATTCGGCTTGATTCGGCGATCCCATTTCGGCGACCCTGCGGTGTATTCAGCAAGCACCACAGGTCTGTCGTAGTGCAGGGAAAAGCCGCCGAAAACCAGCAAACCCCAAGCGAATGCACACCGAAACCCGCAAAATCATCTGGATTAACCCTGCCGAAGACGCCGGAGAAACCCGAGCAGGAGCCGATCAGAGCGCAGAGCAGCCGCCGGAAAAAAACGACACCGCAGACGAATGGGGTGAAAAAAAAAACCAGTACGCTTGAATGTTTGAAAAGTGAAATGCTGTTTGCTAACAAACTACTGAGCGAAAATGTCTGAAATTTACATATAAGATCCAATGAATGATAATAAAAAGGGCTGTTACAGTAAAAAGAAAAAACGATTTAAAAAAAAGTTTGCAAAAAAATCCCAAAAAATGCCTTAAGGATCCTAAAAAAATCTAAAAAATAAAGAGACTTTTTACTGCAGAATATTATAATGAACGGTTTATTAGATATTGAATTAAAACGAGAATATTTTTAACATTGAAGCCTATGGGATTCACCTGAATAAACCTGTCGAATGAAACCACCAAATGGCAGTGCAATTCACACACTGCTGGGTTTTGCTCTCTGAATAGCCAAAGCATTGCTTCTCTATGGGGATTCACTGCCCTCGAACAGGCACCGAACAGGCACCGTATGTGCAGGCAATTCACCAGGATTTGGCGAATTGCCTGCTCTCTGAATGGCCAGGAAAGGCAACCGAACGCTGAATTTCAGCATTCGGTTACCTTTCTGCCCCAATTCGGATCTCTTTGAATAACCCTGTATGGCTCATAGCATCTTAAACAAAGAAAGCCCTCCATGTATGTTTTTAATTACCATTATTTTTTGTTGTTATTATAGTCATCATTTATATAGCGCCAGCAGTTTACGTAGTGCTTTACAATAATGAAAGGAAACATGATACAGATAAACGGACATAGGATGGAAACACTAGGTATAGGGAGCCCTGCTCATAGGAGCTTACAGTGTAGAGGGAATAGGGTTGATCATTGGATCATTGTGCCAGTGGTTCAGGAATGATGGGGCAATTGAAGCAGCTTCAATCATGTATGAGTAGGTGTATTCCACAGGTTTAGTCAGTGGAGCCCTATACTCAATCAGTAGTATGAGAAAAGTTATGAATTTGACAGTAACCCTGTCTCTGAGACGTTGTTTTCAGTGGTTGCTATGGTGATGACATCACTGCGGGTGACGCCCTAACGGCACAATCAGTCGATGACGTAATACGTGCCCGTGGCATGGGTGGAGGGGAGAACGGCGGTGGTAAGTGGAATCCTTTCTCTATATAAGGCTAGGGTCAGACTAACGCAGTATTAACGTGCGTTTAGCCGCACTTAATCACGGCCGTGCTAGCAGCAAATGACGTCCAATGCCTGGCAGCATACGAAGAACGGCCGCACGAAAGTGGCAAACGAACGCATTTTATCGAGAACGTCAAACCGCTAGTACTGACGTACAGAGTGCGCTGCGTCCGCATAGCGGCGTGTGTGCGTGATTAGGAGACGTCAGACGCTGCTAATGTCCGGCCAACATAACGTCCAGACGCAAAAAGTGTTTTATTGATGATCCGTACAAAATCACCGACGAAAATGCGCATCGTATGACCGCTATCGCGTATTCCGTGAAAAAATACGTCCATTCGTTCGAACGCACTTTTTCACGGACAACGCGAAAAATGCGTTAGTCTGACCCTAGCCTTAGTGTTATATCTATGTATATTTTTTATCCTGAAAAAGCTTGTGGTAAAGAAGCTGAAACGTTGAATACATTTACGTATGACAAAGAATCCTTGGAGTACCGCTACTTGATACATTATATATATAATCATACATATCTATTTTTCTTATAAGTAGCATTGGTAACATTTCTTCAAACTATATTACAGCATTTAGCTTGTCTGCTCCTCCCAGGCATAAAAAAAAATCTAATAATACCGATATCTGTTGATAAACATCATTTTTGTGGACAGTTTCTAGCCAAAGTGCAAAATAAAAAATTCAAACAGCTCAGTTGAAAAACAATCTCAATTTCTCCATAAATTGATTGAGATTGTCACTCTCTTGACCTAATTTTATAGTTGATTTTACATTATAAGCAGAATGTTACACATGTTACACATATAAAATAAAATAGACCACAAAAACATCTAAATAGATCTACAAAAACACTAAAGAATGAACATTTTATCTACGCTGTATGGCTGGTTACTGAAAAATAATCTAAATATGATGATTACAATTGAATGCAGGGTCCTCCAGCAACCCTGGTCCTCCAGATATTTTGGAGCTACATCTCCCATGAAGCTCAGCTACTAATTGGATGAGCCTTATGGGAAATGTGGTTCCAAAATATGTGATTCCAAAATATCTGTTTATCCCTATAGTAAGTTCCCACGGGAATAGGACCCTCATGTCCTCCTGGATCTGACCTTCTCCTGTATGTATTGTAGAATTGTCCTGTCTTTACCCATTGCACCTTTTACAGCGCTGCGGAATGTGTTGGCGCTTAATAATTAATAATAAAGAGAAATACTAAAAGGCTGTGTATTTTATGCGCTTTTGACCAGATTAATGTTTCAGCTGTCATGGTAGTCTAACTTGTATTATCATCGACTTTTTTTGAGATCTGAAAAAAAGGAGAGTTTTTCTTATTGTAATGTATTTTTTTCAGCCACTGTGCATGGTTAAAGCTGGACCCCCCCCCCCCACGGGTTAGGATGTACTGCAGTTATACAAATTGGCCACTAGGTGGCGGCGGGGCTCAGTGTTCAGAGAAGAGCAGGCTGCTCTGGCTTTTTGCCTGTGATGAGCTTGAGAAGGTGGATTTTCCTCATTGTGTGTGAAGAAGCTGACATCTCCTAGTCACAGGCTGCTCACTCCCTGCATATCACTTCTCAGCATCTCTATCTCTGTCATCTAATCAGATGTGACCAGCTCTGCCTGCAATCTCTGTAGTGCCAGTCCACCCTCACCTGAACCCTGGATCTGAGAATGGAGATGGAATTTCCTGCGATTTTATCTAAGCATTCTTCTTACAACACCGTTTTCCTTCTGTAACTACCCACTAAAGAGACCCTGAACATAACCTACAAAGCAGGATTCCTTATAGCACCAGATCACCTCTACTCCAGTGAACTTCAGTGCTAAGGTAAGTGATGGCAACACAATTACACTGCTGCACCCATATGTTCTTATAGATCTAACTTCCACAAAAGGTTGTCACCCCTTTAAAACTTTGTTGAAGTGCTCCCCTTGAATGCCCTGCCCCAGCTTCTTCAAGACAAGGTTGGACAGATGGGAATTCTCTAATTATTGAAGAACTATACAACTCCTTAGAAATTAACATCAGCTGGAGATGTACCACTTGGCCATCCTTTGGACTCCCCTGCTTTTAAGGATTCCTACATCCTGGTCACCCCAGTCACCCCAGAGTCTGCTACCCTTCTGTCCACCCCACCTGCAGGGTCTTCTTGGCATACCTTGCTGTAACAGCTTCTACCTTCTGACCACTACTGATGTAAGGTCTACAGAGAAGGACCTGCAGGAAAGATTATGTAATGTGATCCTTATTGTAACCTTTATAACATCATCAGCAGCTTTCTGTAAGCAAGAACATACATTCCTGGTCTGATGTCTGCATGTGGAGCTGTGACCCAGATCTTTATTGGCAGCAATGAATTATAGAATGCCACCCTAAGCAGAAGTGATGTATGCAGGATAATAAAAGCAATGCAAAGCTCCACTTCACTCAGAGCAGTGACAGATTGTGTCATTTACCTGACCAGGGACTACATGTTTGTTACTTGTTATCTGTTAGTTGTTTCTGTTAACTGTTTTTCCTCAAGCAGCACAGAAAGTGCATAATTAATTATAACAACAGCAGAGATCCTTGAGTCACAAAGGTACCTTACTATTAAGCAGGTGCAGTAATTACATAGGGAGCATCTTCTTGGGAGCCAGCTGTGTCAAGTATTGCAACAATACAGCAAGTACATTGTACACAGCTTAAGATACTGGAAGGTTTGGGTGTGTTTTGCTACACAGCAGAAAGGCATGTGTATTGATTTCTTTTTCTTGAGTTCTGTTTCAGGGTCTGCACATTTTTTAATATCAAGCTTCCCTGTGAATTATTCGATTTATTATTCTAAAGGATTGGAATTCTTATAATTTAAACATTTTAATGTATTACTTAATGAGGAAACATTACAAGCTCATCTTGGTTTCATTGTTATTATATAAAATGTATTCAATTGTTATGCAGGATATTAGTAAAGTTTGTTTTTCTGGATATTCGAATTTTAAGAGGGATTTGGTTTCCTTACATCTGATAGGGTGGCTAATCATAACACTATACAAGTCTGTGAAACTACTGAATTTACTGTAGCAAAGTACTGTATTAAACTGGAACTGAGAATTTTCATTGTTAGGGTTTTTTATGATTTTTGGAGCAGTGTGAAGGAGACACAGCTGGTAAAGCACTGTATGTTGACTATCCGGGGTCACCATTTAAAGTTGTCAATGTTCGTTTTGTAATAACTGTCACCTGCGTGATGTCACCTTTATGCCAATGACTAAATAATGGTTCTTTTAACCCACATATTTTGGAAAACATTTTGTTTTTTGATGACACCATAAATACAATAATGAAAAAAAAATATATATATATATAAATATATATACAGGGTTATTCAAAGAGATCCAAATTGTGGCCAAAAGGTAAACAAACAGTGAAATTCAGCGTACAGCCATTCGGCTATCCAGAGAGCAGGCAGTTCGCCAAATGTTGGCGAATTGCCTGCACATACGGTGCCTGTTCGAGGGCAGTGAAATCCCCATGCTTCGTCTATTCAGAGAACAAAAAACAGCAGTGAAAAGTTGCCAAATTGCCCTGCTGTTCGGTGGTTTCATTCGACAGGTTTATTCTGGTGAATCCCATCGGCTTCAGTGTTAAAAATATTCTCGTTTTAAACCAATATCTAATAAAACGTTGATTATAATATTCTGCAGTAAAAAGTCTCTTTATTTATAGATTTTTTAGGATCTTTTAGGCATTTTTCCGGGATGTTTTTGCGAAAAAAAATCTTATTTTTTTAACCGTTTTTTTCTTTTTGTAACAGCCCTTTTAATTGTCATTCATTGGACCTTATTTGTGAATTTCAGACATTTTCGTTCTGTAGTTTCTTTGCAAACAGCGTTTCACTTTGCAAACATTCAAGCGTACTGGGTTTTTTTTTTTCCACTCCATTCGTCTGTGGTGTCGGCTTTTTCCGGCGGCTGCTCTGTGCTGTGATCGGCGGCTGCGCGGGTTTCTCCGGGCATGTTCGGCGGGGTTAATCCAGATGTTTTTGCGGGTTTTGGTGTGCGTTCCCCGGGTTTTGCGGTGAGTGTTCGTCAGCTTTGCGGTGGGTTTTCCCTGCTCTACGACGGCCCTGTGGTGCTTGCTGAATACACCGCAGGCTCACCGAAATGGGATCGCCAAAACGCACCGAATTGAAGAGAACGAAAGTCACCGAACGTGCGGTGACTTTTCGATTCTCCTTGAATAATCCTGATAGTAATTTATTTCTTCACATATTGCCAATTCCCAAATTTGAACATACCTAGAGCAAGTCAAAGATGTTGAGGTACCTCAGAATCAGAGTTAACAAGATGTGTTGCGGTAATATGATTCTTAGATGCATCCACCAGAAGTAGGCTGTGATGTTGCTTCACAAAACAGAGAATGTTGGTGACTTTAGCGTTTCTTTGCAACAAAAGTGGTAGATAACAAGTTGTAAACTCCATTTATTTGCTTTACAGCTCGCATGTCCGTTGTCTGTGCTCAGGTCAACATTTTTAAGGAATCAAATAGATTGATTGAAAATTCAGTTAATTGTTTGGATTATTTATGACTACATTCTAGGTGCAACATTCTATGTATCCACAGGATCTGCGTGCAATGGCAGATTACGTATAATTGGATTTTAAAGGGTTAATTGCAGTTGACCCAAATAGGTATACCTTATAACCTGAGTTGTTTGGAGACTTTGTTTAGAGGAGGATTGTTGAGCACCTGTGATATCCTTGGTTTCTTCTTCAGTCAAATGTCTTAAAGGTTGCATCTACACCTTTACCACCATGTGGTTAGTAGATGTTCAATGTGGTCTGTGGTGCACAAAACCAAGTTAACTCAGGTTTATGGGTGTAATCAGACATTATTAAAGTTCCTCTGCACATCTATTGGCTTTGATTGTATCACAACAAATCTACAAAACAGACCAAATGGGTGAACATTATGTTACTCTTCTTTCAAACCATTGATGATCTATGATGTCATAACATTTGTCAACAAGGAAAGCCTTAGTTCCATTTTAACTGTTATCCCTGATGGAGCATCACAAGATGCATCAGAACCTTGGAGTATTGAGGAAAGATTGTACTGGTAACACAAATACGAGGGTTTTAGTTTCCTTCAGTTCCCTTGTAGAAGATGAACCAATAACCTCTTGTTACTATGATAATTGTGTTGCTCTTTTGACCAGGTCAACCTTTACAAACCAACAATGATTTGCCTTTTATTGATGCCCATATTGGAGTTCCTCTGAATAATCCTCAATTGTTGGAGCACTGGTGAGTGGTGACTTGTCAGTAGTAATCTGGGAAGCATTGCTTCTAAGATCTTATATATATATATATATATATATCCTTCCTGGCTTGTATATGGTCTGTGTGGTCCATATTGCTACTAGGGATGTGCGTTTCGGGTTTCGGAATTTCGGAATTTTCCCGAAATTTCCCGATTCGTGCTTTCGGACGATTTTCCGAAAATTTTTAGATCTGAAAACGGCAGATCCGAAAAGTTTTGAGCCGAAACTAAATATTTTCGGAATTTTCGAATGGACTTGAAATGTGTCAAATCGAAATTTATTGCTTTGAAACGAGGAGAACAGACGTTCCGAAAAAACGAAAATTTCCGAAATCACGAAAAGTCAATACAAAAAACAAGCAAAGTGACACGAAAATACGAAAAATGGTCGATATTCCGAAAAAAAAATGTACACGAAAAACGAGTCGAGCCGAACCGAATCGAAACAGAAATCGGTCGAAACGAGCCGAATCGAAAAGTTTAAACATCCGAAAAATCGAATCGAATCGAACCGAACAAAAAAAAGATCGGTGCACAAGCCTAATTGCTACATCACTATGGAATAGATATTGGTACTTAAGGTGTTATCACGGCACAAAGCCATTTTATTTGGCTCTCAAGTCTATGTTTTCAACCTCTCACTGAAGACGTGTAGGGCACTATTACATTCTTCGCGCAAACGTTAATGCGTGCGCAAAAACGCATTAACGCAAGGGACAAAACCCATCGCCCAGAACGTCGTATTACAATGTCCAATGTCCCAATGTCGTATTACAATGACACATTAACGTCTAACGTGGGTGGACCTGGGCGAACCCTTTGCGAGCGTAATGTACTTTGCGCGTCCTATACTTAACATTGTGAGCGCAAATGCGTTTGTGCGCTGTTGCGCGCAAGGTATTACAATCTTACCGCAAATTTTAACGGACAACGTTTGCGCGCATAATTTTAACGTCCTCGAAAAGATGATGTTAACGGCAAATCTGAATGTTCTGGCAGAAACCAAATACACCAGCCCAAAAAAAAAAATACAGCAAAGTATAGTTACACATTCTACACATACCCAAACAATAAAATTGATAAGTTGTGTGTGTTTTTATTATTGCTGCAGCATATATACTCAGATTGATTTTGACAGGTGCAAAAACTTAACGGGAGACAATTGTGGTTCTTAATTCAGATTGGCTGAAGCGCGTGAAAAAACAGTCCGGCCACCGATTTCTGCGCGCAGCGTTAATGCGCGTGCGTTTTTGCACTTCTTTTTTATGCACGGTATTTTTTGACGGATGAAAAAATGCGCTCGGATTGTAGTAGCAGCGTTAATTTACGCACGTTAACGTTTAACGCTGCACGCAAAAAAAAATAGCGTTTTTACGTAAAGAATGTAATAGTGCCTGTAATGTTTCGAGCCTTAGAAGAGAATGTTTTCATGGATATCTTTCTAGAATTCCAGAGTTTCTCCAAAATCATTCTGTAACTTTTGATGAGGTCTTTAGATCGCACTCTCTGCATGTTACCCATTTTTTCTCAACAAGTATTTATTTACAAATCCCACCTTGAATGATTAGTTTACAATGATAATGTACTTAATTATGGAACAAAAAAAACCATATTAAGTTTCTTCGGACCCATAGCTCATATATCCTCTCTGTGATAAAGAATTCCGCATCGGTGTTGTCCTGCTATTAGAATGTTTCATACTTTGAGTCTTGGGTCACTCGAGTGTGTGAGAACATAATCCAAAGTGATTAATAAACTCAAAATAACACAATACAATTATTAACACAACATAAATTTAGTCCCAGTTATAAACTGAGCAATATGTCAGTTATGCTTTTCACGCCTGGCTTGACGTGTTGTGCCTGTTTCTCATTACTGTACAATTTGTACTTCTGTTTGTATTTGTTGGCATTTCTCTTTATATAACTAGCCTCGTTTCACGGCGTAGTGTCGTGATATTTAACACCTTCCTCCTCCTCTTTTTTTCCTTCAGAAGAGATTAAAAAAAAAATCTGAAAATCACAAAACGTTAGTGTGATAATACACTACAAATAGAAAGACACATGGCTGGAGTGAATCACACGTTGTGTGAGATCTGTGAGCTGAGGAGCGATGTGCGATGCAGGTGAATCAGAGATTGTTCTGAGGAGCCAGGGAAGCGAGCCGCTCTGCAGCTTGCGGATCTGTCACTAACCATTACTGCAAAGTGACAATGAATATCTCAAAACCACGCCGTTCGCTGAGTTCGTATAGAAGCCTTAACGCTCAAACTATTAACTCTCTGTGTGCCAAAAGTATGCTCAACACCTTAACAACTAGAATCTAATAGATGAGGTGTTGTGCATTTCTTACACACACACGAGAGTTAAGCCCTGTGTGTAGCCACACATGCACCATCTCGGCCATGTTTTCTGACACACATATAAAGGGGTTAGTCAGAAAGAGACAATCTGGCCCCGAAATGTCACCGAACAGGGAATTTCCCCGTACGGTGACATTCTGGGGCCATTCGGCTATTCAGAGAGCAGGCAGTTCGCCAAATTTTAGTGAACTGCCAACAAGTACAGTTCCTGTTCGACGGCAGTGAAATCCCCCATAGAGAAGCAATGGTTAATCTATTCAGAGAACACTGAACAGCAATGAAAAGTTGCCACTTCGGCCCTGCTGTTCAGTGTTTTCATTCGGCAGGTTTATTCAGGCGAATCCCATAGGTTTCAATGTTAAAAATATTCCTGTTTTTATCTTCAATATCTAATAAACTGTTTATTTTAATCAGCAGCAAAAAGACTCTTTGTTTATAGTTTTTTTTAGGATCCTTTAGTTATTTTTCGGCAATTTTGTTTTCGTTTCTTTTTTAAAAGCAGATTTTTACAGTAACAGCCCTTTTCATTATCATTCATAGGACCTTATATGTAAATTCCAGGCATTTTCGTGCTGTTTTTTTTTGCAAACAGCGTTTAAATTTTGACACTTTCAAGCGTACTGTTTTTTTACCCCATTAGTCAGCTTGTCGGCTTTTTCTGGTGGCACTGTGATCTGCGGCTCGGCGGCTTTTTCCAACGTGTTCTGCGTGTATTTAGCGATGGTTCTGGCAGGTTTTCGGTGGGTGTTCGGCGGACTTGCGGCGGGTTTGCAGCGGGTTTTCCCTGCAATCCGGGGAGCCTGCGGTGAATGCCTAATTCACTGCACGGTGGGGAACTTTGATTCCCCGAAGTGCAGGGAAGTACAGGGAACGAGAGAGCACTGAAATGTCGCCTACATTTCAGTGCTCTCTTAACCCCCATAATCTCCAGGGCCGGGGAACTACAATTCTTATGATGCTCAACCACATTATATTGGCAAAGTCTCAAAGGGAAACGAAGTTCCAAAACAACTGGCGGGCCAAGATTGCCGACTGCTTTTCTACATGATAAAAGGTGTCGCATTAAAGTGCTCTCCTGCAGTAAGCAGAATTCATATGATGCAGAAAAGAAATCACATTGCACCCGTTAGTGTACAGAATTCCCTTCTGCAGCTTAGGATTTCTACGTACTGCAGGTGAACCAGGCAACCATAGTGTATGTACATATATACGGAAAATTCAGGGGAGAGAGAGTAATGTGCGTGCATACAGGCAGATGTGCAGCATACAGTGATGCATCATTGATCTCCCGTCAGATAATTACTGTAGTAGGTACGTGCTGAAAGGGATTTTTTTTTTTATTAAACAGTTACAGGGATGTGCGGTAAGGAGAAAATATTTATAAAATAGCCACGTAAGAATAAAAATCTCCAGCACAGCTGTTTTAATCCAAAGTAATGCAGCTTTTAAATGTTGTGTTATGCTATCTCATCACAACTATACTGTATTGTATATAATCACCAAAGCGGTTTTTTTTCTTCATTTCAGTGGTTTATATTATTATTAGTGTAATAATTTAGTTGCAAATAAATAAATTTAGTGATTTTGCAGATGCAAAATCTCTTTTCACAAAAAAACTCAAATTTAAAACTGACCTTACGTTCTGCGGCAAAGATTAGGGCTCTATCGGCGGCCTTCGCTAGCATAGCACGGTCCTGGGGACATGCAGTCTCGAGTGGGTCTTGTACGACTCTCCGTGGAGACTTATGGAGTCTGGGAGAGAATACTAGCGGCAGGGCCACTGCTGGTATACATTAGTGGCTCTCTAAGGCTAGGGTCAGACTAACGCAGTATTAACGTGCGTTTAGCAGCACTAAATCACGGCCGTGCTAGCAGCAAATGACGTCCAATGCCGGGCAGCACACGAAGAACGGCCGCACAAAAGTGCTGCTGCGCAACGCAAGTGGCAAACAAACGCATTGTATGGAGAACGTGATACCGCTAGTACTGACGTACAGAGTGCGCTGCTAGCGGCGTGTGTGCGTGATTAGGAGACGTCAGACGCTGCTAATGTCCGGCTAACATCACGTCCAGACGCAAAAAGTGTTTTATTGATGATCCGTACAAAATCACGGACGAAAATGCGAATCGTATGACCGCTATTGTGTATTTCGTGAAAAAATGCGTCCATTCGTTCGAACGAACTTTTTCACGGACAACACGAAAAATGCGTCCGTCTGACCCTAGCCTAAAACTACGATCTGAACCGCTGATATAACAGCAGCTCATAGTTGAAGGAGCTGCGATGACTTTACAGGTTACACCGACTTTAACAGGGTTATTCAAAGAGAATCGAAAAGTCACCGCACGTTCGGTGAGTTTTCGTTCTCTTCAATTCGGTGCGATGTCACAATCCCATTTCGGCGACCCTGCGGTGTATTCAGCAAGCACCACACGGCCGACGTAATGCAGGGAAAAGTCGCCGCAAACCCGACGAAAACTCACCGCAAAACCAGGGCGAACGCACATCGAGGCACGCAAAAACATCGGGATTAACCCCGCCGAACACGCCGGAGAAACCCAAGCAGGAGCCGATCAGAGCACAGAGCAGCCGTCGGAAAAAAACGAGCCGCTCGGTAAATCTGTGAGCAGATTTGCTGCATAATGACATACAGGGTTCTTCAGAGAGCCGAACTGGCCCCGAAATTGCACAGAACAGGGAATTTCCCCATACAGTGCAATTTCGTGGCCATTCGGCTATCCACAAACCAGGCAGTTTGCCAAATTTTGGGGAATTGCCAACGAAACACGATGTCTGTTCGATGGCAGTGAAATCCCCCATAGAGAAGCAATGGTTAATCTATTCAGAGAACACCGAACAGCAGAGAAAGGTCAGTGAAATATCCTGATGTTCGGTGGTTTCAGTCAGGAGGTTTAATCAGGTGAATCCCATAGGTTTCAATGTTAAAAATATTCCCCCCATTATTTTTCCAATATCTATTACACCGTTTATTCTTTTAATTTGCAGCAAAAAGTCTCTTTATTAAATAGTTTTTAGGATTTGTCAACCTTTTTTCGGGATTTTTTGCGCAAATTCTTTTCAGATTTTTTATAAAGCGTTTTTTTTCTTTTTTCTGTAACAGACTTTTAAATTCTTATTCATAGGACCTTATATGTTAAGGCCCGTGTCAGACGAATGCAGTGATCACGTCTGTGTTGCCGCACAGTTTAACGTCTGTCGTAGCATAGAATCATGAGCAATAGAGACCCACACACTAAGTACGTGTGCACCGAACTGCGCATGCACAACGAACGTGGCAAATGGACGCAAGTTAGGCAAGAACGTAAAACCGCTACCACGGACGCACAGAGTGCGCCACGTCCACATAGCGTTCTGTGTGAGTGATGGGGAGATGTCAGACGCAGCGTATTTGCGACGTCCTGCACCTTGACGCACAAAATGGCTTTTCATATCCTTTTCAAATTTTTATCATTTTTCATATTAATTTTGTTTCCCATAATTCCCTTTTTTTTTTCTACGTCCGTCCGTTTGTCGGCTTGTTTGCTTCTTCTGTTGGCTGGTCGGCGCTGTGTTCCGCGGATCATTAGCTTTTTACAGAAACGTTTGGTGGGTTTGTGGCGGAATCGTCAGGTATGTTCTGCGGGATTTTTACGGCGTTTCGGATCGATCTGATTTTTCAGATCGTATCGGCAGGGTCTTTGGCTGATTTTTCAGCGGATTTTTGGATCCATTCCCTGCACTTCAGGAACCTGCGATGAATGCTGAATTCACCACAGGGTCGGTGTAACGGTTGGTCCCTGCTTGGGCCATCGTGGTGGCTTGGAACAGGAAGTGAAGCCATTAAGGCAGGTGAGCTACTGACTAGACACAGGACAGATAATAAATACAGACTTAATTGTTAAAAAATACTCTGTATTCACAGACTGATACTCCAACGCCAGGAAGTACAGCCGAACAACTGAATTGCTACTAAGCTCCGAAGGTTTCAAGACCGACAGAGAACTTAGAGCACGCTCATAAACACAATGCTTCGTAGACAGTAAATGAATTATGCAGGCTTCAGGGCAGTCAACAAACTGACAGACTAGGCGAAACAGGACCTGAACTGAACTCCACTTCAGGACGATACAGGAACCAGACAGTGACACATGGAACAGGAGGGAAAGGAGAAAACTAAAGGGATCCCTATGCTGGGAATACTTCAAAGAAAACCCTCACAAAGAATTAACAGATCAAAATGAATAAGAAGGGCAAGGGATTAACAAGACAGACAAAACATCATACACGGAGGAGGTCCTTTTAATGGCCTCGGAGTGGGGAGACTATACTAAACTAGGACAAACAAAATACATGAAACATGAAACATATAAGAATGGTCATTAAGGCAAGGTTGGCAACAGATCAGCATATACAGAATACCAGGAGTGAGCAGAAAAGGATCGTCAGGAAACACCGAATACAATGAGACAGAAATGCTTTGCAGCAACACAGGGAACATAAACTAGACAGAACCACCATGAAACTCCACAAACTGTCAATGAGGCTCTGTGCTGCTGGGATATTTATAGGGAGTGGGTCTGTGTGATTGGGCCATGTGACCCCAGACCAGGAGATCACATCAGAACCCCAGAACAGCCCCAGACAGCACGGCCAAACACAACCACAGGGGAATACAGACATGGAGGCCCTTTACCACCAGGGGGCAGGGTCGAGACATAACAGTCGGGAATTTGATTCGCTGAAGTGTGGCGAATGGGAGAACACAGAAATGTTGGTGACATTTTGGTGCTCTTTGAATACACCCTGTAGTTTGTTGTTTTGACAGAGAATAATAGTAGTTGTCAATTTATTCTGTTCAACAGCAGAGCTTTCTGACTTCTGGTCTCTTCATGTCTGTAACCTGATATTCCTCTTGCCCTGCACAGAACAGCAGAAAATCCCCCCTCCCTTACTGTGAACAGGTATGATAAGGAGCAGAAAGTCCTATGGACTTCTCAGTCGCACACGGCAAGTTTTCCTATACAGTGCATCTTCTCACGTTTCCCCGAAGCCCGCCCGTTTAACCACACAATGTATCTTTTACACGTAAACTACATCCAGCGAGCCAAGAGAACACCTGTGCTGCATTCCTTTCAATTGCCTGTTAATTTTGGGCAAGGACTTTTGACTTTTTTTCCCTTATTTTTCTCCCTTTTCCGTCAGTTACCACCAGGGTTGAGCAGTCGGTAAATTTTTGCGATTAGCGTCAGCGCTAAAATGAGCTCCGGGACCAAACGATCTGTTGGTTAGAATAGCGAAAGTGCTCTGTAGCGCTGCCCATGTTAAGTATAGGACGCGGTAAGTACAGTAAGCTCGCACTACGAATTGTTAATTACCGTGTGCTAAGTGGTTTTCACCGTTTGTAGCAAGAGGCAAACGATCTGTTGTTCCGGCACTAGACCGAATTTACTTGGCGTTAACATGAAAACAGGCGGGCGCTAGGGTTACCTCATAGCAACTGATGCTGCCCTAGATTTATTAAGGCTGACATCGAAATATGCCAGACACCCACATATTAACGTAACTCATCAAGTAAGGATTACTCACTTAAAACTGAGTTTGACCCCTTAATTGGAATGTTGGGTCACAGATTTTTTTAGAATTCAGATGATTAGTCTATATAGAAAGCAATGTTTTTCAGTATTGCTTTCTGTTTAGTAACAATATTTTTTTTATTTTTCGAACAAAATCAAATAAGCTGTGATGTAGACACGTGTGAAATCAAACTGCTGTGAATTTAATCCTTGCAAATGAAAATATAATACAGGAAACAATATATCATGCAGATTTTACACATGTATCGCCCACAGACTGATCAAGGCTGCCTTTAAAGCATTTTAATGGTAAATAATGTTCTCATGCATCCTGGTTTTATATATGACATATTCTTTAAACAGCACATGTTGTGCATGCTCTGAGCTCTATTGAATTGGAACCTGATTAATTTATGCCAATCATTTGTTTAGTGTTTGTACTTCAGTTGTTTCCAAGAGGTATACAGCAAATTTCCCTTGTAAAGGGTTTACTCGGACAGATTCTTAAAAACAAGGAAATTCTATGTTGCAGGAGATTGAAGTGATATTGTAAGATTTGTCAGTGACCCTTGACTTGATGGTGAGCAATAATATACTACTCTAAACTGACCTAAAATAAATTGTAAAAGCACAGTTTTTCAGAGTTAGCACTAATGAGTATTTTCATTTCGATGGCACGCAAACTTGCAAAGACAAGCTGGAAGCCGAGATATGGACACATGTATAAACTCATACACAAACATATAAAGACAAAGTAAACCTTTTTAATAATATTTCAATCTTCCACATAGTTTGTGGAATAGAATTGGATCCTGACTGGTTGAGATACACAATGTCCTTGGCAGAGCTTTCTGTTGAAGTTTGTGACTTGTTTGGGGATGAGCGTGGTGCAGGACACTCGAAATGCAGATATCTCCTAAAACTAAATCCCCATTAGCCATGCAACTCACTCACTAACCCAAAATCCAAGTCCTTCTTCAATCCTAATACTGAATAAGGAAAGAATGTACGCTCTTTAAGCTCCTTACTTTATGTCTGATGATGACTGGGTGCTCTGGGAACCAAGGTATGCCCAAACCCAAGAATTAAAGGTTTACTCGCTAAGGGGTGAAACTCTGACGAATTAGCAGAAGTGAAAAAATAGCCAAACCAAAAAAATTCACCCATTTGTCTAACCTTCCAAATCAGCTGTTTGGTCTAGATTGTTCTCTTCTCCTGCCAATTCTCCTGACTTCACCCTTTAGTGAATAGACCCTTCAGAAGGTCAAAGATACTCATCATGCCATAATGGTGGGAAAACCACTTTTATTTGGCACTCCGCAGCTTCTTGACCTTACCTCAACATCCATTTCAACCCCCTTCTTAATTTTGCTTTAATTACAACATTTTAAAGGTTCCCAAGAGGGAAGAACATCTTCCTCATTATGTTATGGATTTTAACGTGATGGAGCTCTATTAAAAATGCCAAAGGTGTCCTGATAGCAAAGGGAGGCTGTACACCTGCAGAGGTCTTAGACGTTAATATATTATTATTAACATATCCTTTAGTTTATTCACCTATTTTTATGCCCTCTATGTCCATGGTTGCCCTTGACTGCTGTAGGGCCTATGGAAAAAATTAATTGCTGGGCCCTGACCCCACCCAGGAAGGACTTTTTTCCTGGTGTCTCATTTAGCCCCTTCACTACCAAGATAGAAATAACTCAGGTCTTCAAAGGCACCATAAGGTGCCTGATATCAAGTTATCTCGATCTGCAGCTGTGCAGGACAAAAGGAAATTAAATTCGTTTGTTGAAAATTAATTTTGTTTGCTTTTGGGCTGCAGAAGGTGCCCCTAAAATGTTCAAATGCCCAGGTGCAAAATGCCCAAGGAGCTAAAACTGTTTAAAATCGGCTAATTGAATGTCCTTATCGGACTTTCAGCAACCGATGCAGGGAGCCGCGTGCTGCAGTTCTACCTGCAGTAACTCCTTTTGGCCAGTAGATGGTGACATCTGCCTGCCAAATTGGTTATTACAGTAAGGAATGCATTGAGAATATTCCCAAATATTTCTTACTGTATAATTAGTCCCATCACTGCTGGTCCATTTCACCCCTATGTGCTCATCTCATTTTTACTGTTTTTGCTCATCATGTTTAAATGTGATTTGAAGTCACATTTTATTCTACGACCCAGACAAATTATATATCCTTTTTTTTGGCAGATTCACAATATATCATTATTATATGTATACGTCATGCCCTGCCCGAATGTTTTACTTTTTTGTTAGAGCAATGTGAATTTCCAATCATCTACAGCATGTAAAATATTTTTTTCACATTTTATCATACAAACCTTTGTGGTTATATATTCTATTGGTATGCTTGATAAAAGAAATAGTATTGGGAACCCATTACTTTATTTTTCTGAGGAATTTTGTGATTTTAGCTAAAACCCGAAAAAAAATCGTTAGTGCAGCATCATTGTTCACATTATAATTGAAATGTGAACAATAGTGCTGCATAAATTAAAAAACAAATGGAAAAAAATCAACGTGTTTTTTTGTTGTTTATTACTATTATTTTTTACTTATAACAAGGTCATATTTGGTATCATTGGAAAAGCCATGCTCTGGTCCTCTAGCTGCCAACGATTGGGAGGTACGGGGATCCAAAGGACCCCCTATCTCCACCATAGGGTTTCCATAGCTAAACACCTTGGCAGCTAGGGGTTAATTCTCCAACTGACCTCATTGAGCAGGATGCACGATGACATCAGTGGGCAGGGAGAGGCCCCGGAAGCTTGTATCCAATCAGTGGGCAGGGAGAGGCCCTGGAAGCTTGCATCCAAGTGTCAGCCGTCTCTGGGAATGGTCTGCGATCCAGCTCCAAATTGTGGACTGGCACCTCAAGGGGTTAAAGAGAGGCAGCGCTGGAAAGGTCACACTGTGACCTTTCCAGCGCTGCCTCTCTTTTACTAATATCTCCTCCCAATCAGGAGGGAGAGGGGTCCAAAGAACCCCCTCCTTTCAGGCACTCTTCCGGCTTTTCCAGGAGCACCTGAAATTGAGGTCATTGCGCCCGTCACGATGATGTCAGAGTGTCGGGAGGGTGTATAAAAGCGGGGTCTGACTTCAAGGAAGTGTGACCACTGGGGGACCCTGGAGGGGAGAGGTAAGTATAAGGTAGAGCCCCCTTAGCAGATAACATGTGGGGAACGTCCTCCACATATAGCGGATGTCCCTATGACATTCTCCACATGTCTTTGCATCCAAGGGTTTAATTAAAATGATTTTTTTAAAAAACACTGGTTCCTGACACTTTTTTTAAAAAAAAATCACTCAATAGTGATTAATGAAGGACCATGAAAATTAAGAAGTGCATTCCGTGGTGCGCAAACCCACTGTGAAAGAAGCGTACATAGGAATTGATAACACTTGGTGCAGGGTCCTGATCACCGTTCTCTTAAGGGGATCCATACCTCTATAGAACACAGAACAGCATAATTTATGCTATAAATGGTTTATTAACAACTTGAACACTCAGCTAATGTCAGAATGGAGACAGAGAATTTTTATTACCACAATAAACATATTTCTGTTCAGCAACACATGGTCGTCTATTAAGACACAGCTTCTCATCCACGGACCATCAAAAGTCATCTAAATTATTCATTGAAATGCATAATGCAATATTTAATGAACAAAATGTGAGCCAGGAGCCCGAATTGAGAGGAATTATATGTTTATCCTTTTAGTCATATGCTTGATCAGTTTACTTAAAAATCATAGTGCATTTATTTCTATCAAAGTTTTTCCTCCTGCTCATAATTTTGCATGGTTGGATTATTAGCATCTCAAACTAAGGCCTCGATTACATTTTTTTTGGCTAAACATTTTCAAATGATTTATCTACAAAAATTCCCGTAGGCTTTAATAGTGACATCTGTAGGTAAATCATTTGACAGTTTTGTAACTGATTGTTATCACTTGAAAATGCTTATCCAAAGGAATTAAATCGATGCCTAAAGCTCTTAATTCCTTATTGCTGTTTTTGGAATTACTAAAAGCAGTTTGAGTCACTATGGAATCACTGTTAGACCTTCACGGATTTTTATTCACCCCTTCGCAGTACAATATTTCCTGTTGTTAAAGGGACACTGTAGCCACCAAGGCCATTTTATGTAATTTCTCATGGGGTGATGAGTGTCCCCACTCCTAGACATGTGCACAGCACAAAATTTCGTTTTGAACTAATGGATTAGTCCTAAAGTGCAATTTATTTAGTTACTAAAGAAATTCGTTTTCAGTTCTTTAGTATGAAAACTAATTTCATTCATCCGAAAACCAGTGGATACAATTACTATTGTAGTGGCTCCTCAGAGGGCTGAGATCGCTGCTTGTTACAGTATCTGTCACTCTCAGCACAATGTGGGCCCTATTACATAGTTGGTGCTAACACAACCAGAGCTGTTGTAAACTTCCCAGAGCCATTATAGCCTATGGAGGTTTTCAGTTTACAACAGCTCTGGTTAAGTTAGCACCAACATTGCAATACTGCCCCGTGTCAGGCAAAGTTGTTACAGTAACTGACTGCTGCTCATCACAGCGCTCAGAGTTTCAGTAAAACTAGTAAATAATATTTTTATATATAAGAGGTTAGAACAATATTATTTCCTTGTTTTACTGAAACTCTGAGCACTGTTACAGTCAGTTACTGTAACAACTAAGCCTGATACATTGTACTGAGAGATAATGTAACAAGCAGCCGATCTCAGCGCTCACAGCCACTGGATTTAAAAGGCTGAAAAAAAAGGATCCTCTCTGTATAATGTTTAGAACATCCTCCTGAATTAATTATTGTCCCTCTCTGTATAGAACATACTCCTCAATTTATACCTTTCTCTGTATAATGTATATAACATTCTCCTGCATTAATACCCTCTCTGTATAATGTATAGAACATCCTCCTGCATTAATTAATGCCCCTCTCTGTATAGAACATCCTACTGCATTAGCATGTGGAGGTTGCAGAACTTCGGATGTTGCGCTCTTCATTGCTGGTCTCCTTCACTCATCAATGTAATATCACAAAAAGGACTGAAACTAAAATGTAGTGCATTTTATTTTAGTTTCTTTCGTTTTTTGGACTGAGCAGTTTCGTTTCTCTTGAGTCATACTAAAACTAAATTATCCCAAAATTCTGACTAAATCGTTTTAGTACTAAAACGAATGCACATGTCTACCCACTCCTATCATTGTCTGGGTAGGCTTTTCTCTTTCAAGGAGTCAATAAGGCTGGGCGGACTTCCAGGATTTAGAAGAGTAACATACAGCTCTGTGCATTGATGTATGACCAATGTCTCTCAAGGGAAGGAGCAGCACTCTTCCAGAGCCAAAAAGAGAAAATGCATGTTTTATGAGATATTTCAAGATAAAAACACAGGAGGTTGGTCAGGAGGGGTTAGTATTTAATCCCTCATATTAACTAAGAGAAGCCAGACAATATTTCCCTTGCTATTCCCATGCAGGGCAGCCTTCAGAGAGGGAGAACCCATGATATGTTCAGGGGCCCAGTGGCTCCAGGAAGCCCTGGGCCAAACCCTAGTCCCAAAGACATATGGATAACCCATTCCACCCAGGACTGGCCCATGATGATATTAACAAATTTCCCGGTGGGCCGTGGCATCTGGGGCTGGTAAGAGTACTCTGAATCATCACTGAGGGAGCAATTAGTATGGTCTGTGCCAGGTTGAGGTGCAGACCAAAGCTCTTCAGCTCTTCCATAAGGGAACACTTTTTATCCCCTATATACTGAAGGGGAAAATGGGCAGCTGTTGGAAGGGGGTCCAGACCAATAATTTAGTCCAGGGTCCCATGAATTTGGATAGGAGCCCTGTTACCAAGCACCATATTTGTAGGAGTTAGATTAACAGTAGAAGGGCAGGTATGTTGTTAACAATCACACCACCACTTAGGATAGGCAAAAACTCAATTCCTGAGCGCCGCCTGGTTTTTAGGACGTCCAGAGAATGCCTATGTGTTTAATTTCTGCGTATTTAATTAAATCTATTTTCTTGTGCCCTGAATAAATTATTAATCCGGTAAGTAGGCAAGGAATCGTTCACCGAGGAATAGGTTCTAGAGTGAATCTTGAGTCATACTTGTCGTTTTGCCGTAATTGCCGTAATTTTAACTGACCTGGATTACATGTTGTTCAGAGAATCAGGTTAGTAATTTCAGCAATCTGCTTTTTTGTCTTCCGATTGTTCTTTTTCTTCTGAGTTTCTTTAAACTGTCCCAAACCTTTACTGAATATATTATGGAAAACATGGATTCAGTGAATAAAGCTGAGATGTGTCATATTCACAGCAATTAGGAGACACAATTTATATATTTTTTAGAGTACAAAACACTTACGGAAAGGCGCACTTTTTAGCAAAGCGATATCACTACTATTTGTGTATGCATCAGGTGTATATTACTTATTACACCATGAAAAAAAAATTGATGACCATCTGTCCCTAACCTACACTTCTCCTTACCCAAACCTACACTACTCCTTACTATTGTTTTTCTGTTGTCACTGCCAACCAAAACCAACTGGCAAATCACAACAGAATCCTTAACAAATACCCAAGAACAGGTGTATGTCAATTTCATTTCTCTATTTATCGTCACATCAACACTAGGGATGAGCCGAACAACCCCGAGTTCGGTTCGCATTCGAACTCGAACTTTTCAAACGTTCGAATTCGAACACGAACTCAATACAAGTCAATGAGACTCAAAGTTCGATTTTTAGAGTGCCCTCCAAGAGGGCATATATGCTACATATTTGCCATAAAAGGTGTATGTGGGTCAGGGTAGTGCCCTGGGGGACAGGAAACAAGGACAAAAAGTTTAAAAAAAAACGTTTTTAAAGGGACAGTGAGTTTTCCATGAAATAAGGGTTAAAAATAAAAACGAAAAATTCCTTAAAATATCGTGCCTAGGAGGTCCCCATAACCTGCCCGTGAAGTGGCGGATTTCTAGGATGTATAGAAACATTTAAAAACAATGTCCGGGTCCGGGTAGTGTCCTGGGGGAGTGGAAACAAGGCCAAAAAGTTAAAAAAAAAAAGTTTTTAACCCCTTCACTGCTGACGACGTGTGGGACACATCCTCAGTTACTCCCGCTGTATGCTGAGGAGGATGTGTCCCATACGTCATCAACCTTGCGGGACCCCCGGCGGAGATACTCACCTCTGTCCGGGCTCCCGCGGCATTCTGACTTCGCCCGGGAGATTGCCTGGAAGGGAGGGGGGGGGGGTGGATCCGTTCGGATCCCTCTCCCTCCCGATCGGGAGGTCCCACAAAATAAAGCCAGGCACCGCTTAAAAGGGGAGTGTCTCCCCTTTTAAGCGGTGCCTGGCTTTAACCCCTTAGGCACTGGGTCGCACTTCGGCGCAGTGTGGCCTAGCTCCGGTGGGGGGCCGTCATCTTGGATGGCGGTTCCACCCCGGGTCCCCCCCTCACTGCCTGACGTCATCACGCATAGCGTGATGACGTCAGATAGCCGGGGAACCCCTAGCTGCCCGGAATCCCCTGGTGGAGACACGGGTTCATTTGACGTCAGAACCGTGGCAGCTAGGGGGTCATGGAGGGTCTCATTCGAAAAGGCCCGAGCATGGCCTTTCGAATGATACCCAACATGACCAGGTATAAGGTAAAAAAATTAAAAAAATAAAACATGTATTATTTTGTGTGTTATTTTTAATAATGCAGCAATATTGTTCACATTTCAATTATTATGTGAACAATGATGCTGCACTAATGATTTTTTTATATGGTGTGCGTTTGCTAAAAATCACATAATTTCCCCCAAAAAATTTAATAAGTCCCCATTTCTAATTTTTGTACAAGCGCACCCCATAGAAAATATAACTGCAAATGTTCATGTGATAAAAGGTGAAAAAAAACACTTTACACGCTGCAGGTGATTAAAAGTTCAAGTTTTATTGCATTTTTTGTTATAATATACAGGCAGAACATGACGTAAACACATAAAAATGATATATTATGACTCTGCCGAGTCTGCCAGAAAGAACGATATATAATATGTCTGGGTCGTATAATAAAATGTGGCTTCAAATCACGTTTAAACATGATGAGCGAAAGCGGTTAAAGGAACAGTGAGTTTTCCATAAAATAAGGGTTAAAAACAAAAACGAAAAATTCCTTCAAATATCGTGCCTAGGAGGTCCCCATAACCTGCCCGTGAAGTGGCGGATTTGTAGGATGGAATGTATGGAAACATCGCCATCACAGACCCACACACGACACCTAGCACTCCCAATCTGCATACAATGTATCAAATTCATGAGACCAGACTAATTAGAAGCACATGTTATTTCCAAACACTAATTAAACACCTGTTTATGCCTTTTTGAGAGCACAGGTATTTAGAGGTGAGAATCTTTGCACCTAGACATTAGTTTTTAATTCAATATCTTATAAACTGTTGCTTATAATATTCTGCAATAAAGAGTCTCTTTATTTCTAGATTTTTTAGTATTTTTTAAGCATTTTTTATACTTTTTTCAAATTTTTTTTTCCAATTCGAACCGAACACGCCAAAAAGTTCGAAGTTTGCGAACTTTCGAACTGCCGATGTTCTAATCGAACTCCGAACTGATCGAACCGAACAGCTCATCCCTAATCAACACCAAAATATTGTTATTTTTACTTCTCTAAAGAGGTTATTCAGTGAAATTTCGATGCTATCTGGTTCGGCGCACTTCAGTGTGCTTGGGCGATTCCATTTCACAGACCCTGCTGTCAATTCACTATTCAACGCAGGGTCCCCGAAGTGCGCTGAACATGGAGTCTCTGAAGGCCATGAATTGACCACTGTACACCTCTGAACGCCGCCGAACTGCATAAAAAACAGAACTCTGCTACTCTAATAGTGTTTAAACCAATAAAATGCATTAAAATGTGTGTAAATAATAAAAAAGTCCTATTAAAAATTAATTTAAACGTCTGTTACAGAATAAAAAAAAGTCTTTAAAAAAATTGGGAATCAAAAATTTAGACCAAAAAAAAAAAAAAATACAAAGATTTTCCAAAAAATAAAAAAATGGTTTGCTGAAAATAAAAAGAATAAACAATTGGGGATAATTTTTATTCATTTATTTTTTGTTTGTTTCCTAGAGATACTCTTGGTTGCCCTTTGTGATTTTTGAATTTTGCTGCCGTAGTTTATGTCTCTTTTATTATTTTCCCACCGTCTGTTTATAATGCTTAATGTTGACCTTTGCTGACCCTGCGCAGCCTTTACTCCCCGTTTGATTTTATGCTGTCGATGTTAAAAAATTCTAAAATAAAAAAACAATAAAAAAAACTATTGAAAAAGAAATAATTAAAAGCGATAATATATTTTTACATTGAATCCTATGCGATTCGTCTGTTTAAACCTGACAAACTGAATCAGAGAAAATCAGGGCATTTCACTGACACTTTGGTCAGGTTTGGTGTTGAACAGATTAACCATTACTTCTCTATGGGACAATTTTGTTGCCGCCGAAGGTTGCTGATCTGTGGCGAACTGCACCATATTTAGCTGTCAGTTCAGCAGTATTTGGTGAATTGACAGTTTAGTGAATAGACAAACTGCCACAAGATTGCACCGTACTAAAAATATATAAATATATACAGGGCCATTATAAACCATTGTCTGGAAACCTATTCATTAACAGGTCTATACACAGGACACAAGGTCATCCATTTAGACTGGACGAAAGGAAATACAGCATAAAGCATAGGGAGGGTTATTTTACGGTGAGAACAATAAAGCTGTGGAATTCTCTGCCTGTTGAGGTGGTTGGGTCAGAGACTGTACAGACTTTTAAAAAACTACTGGATGATTTCCTGCAGACACAAAATATTAAGGGTTATAATATTTAATATGTGGGTAAAAGCTTCTTGATCCAAGGAGAAATCTGACTGCCATTCTGGGGTCAAGAAGGAATTTCTTCCCAGGGTGTTGCATATTGACGAGCGCTTCAGACTGTTTTTTTTTGCCTTCTTTTGGATCAACAGCAGTAGGTGATGTGTGACAGGCTGAACCCGATGGACGCATGTCTTTTTTCAGCCTATGTAACTATGTAAACTATGTAAAAAGTGATCGGTAGTGAAAAATGTTTAAGGCTTAGGTTACACAAAATCAATGCAAAAGTATTTATGATGTGCTAAGGCTTTAGAGTCCATGTGGTTTGCATATTCTGCTGTGGTTTGTATATAGGGTATATCCAGAGAGTGTACTAACAAAACACTTCCATATCCCCAGTATACTTAATGTAATGGTAGTGACCGGCTTAACCCCTTCACTACCGAGATCAAGATATTTCAGACTTCAAAGGCACCATCCAGTGCCTGATAGAGATATCGCGATCTGTAGCCCAAAAGCAAATAAAATTTTCTTGCTGCAAACAAATGTCATTTGCTTTTGGGCTGCAGGAGGTGCCCCCAACGTTTTAGCTCGTGGGCATAATGCCAAAAGAGTTAAAACTGTGTCAAATCAGCTTATGAATGCCCTGACATCGGACATTCAGGAGCCGATGCAGGGAACACGAGCTGCAACTATTACGGCTGTAACTCAGTTTGGCAGTAAATTGCGACATCTACTGGCCAAATATGTTATTACAGTAAGAAATACCTTGGGAATATGCCCAAATATTTCTTACTGTATAATTAATTAAAAATAATTTTTCAAAAAACTACCAGTGACAATGGTTTTTGGAAAATTACTTAGTAGTGAAGGAGTTAAGCTAATCTTTATCCTTTCTTCTCAATAGCCTTCAGGAGATGCCACAGACACAAAGCAATATCTAAAACTGTATATGAAAAAAATGAACCGAGAATAGAAACAAGGAATATTTAGGCATTGTTTGTGTGTATGTGTGTTTTTAAGGAATATTTAGGCATTGTGTGTGTGAATATATATATATATATATCACACATATAAGATGGACTATAATTTAAAATGTATCAGGGAGTCCTGTTAAAAGGACTAATGACTGATTACCAGTTAAAATAAAATCCAACACACATGAAGCATGCATGTTTGTTGAGGTAAAGACAGATCTAAGGGGACTTCTCTGCAGAGGAATTCTTACCACCCAGGACACAGCTGTCCTACAGGCATTTCTGGGCAGAAACCCATGTAGAATGATTAGGATGTCATCTCCTTATTTTACATGAGGAAGTCAAACCCCAAATAAATATCACAGTCTAAATTTTCCTGCAAGTTTGGTGACCCCTTTGATGTCTGGGCATCATTAGAATTTTTTTGGATCCAAAAAGTAACTCTTTTGTTGGAACACACAATCCTTGAAGTGGCCTGTCTGACCATAAGATGTCCCAAACTTTCATTGGGATCTTAACTCCTTCACACTAAAAATTAGGTATGTGCGTTTCGGGTTTCGGAATTTCGGAATTTTCACAAAATTTCCCGATTCGGGTCTTTCGATGCGGCCGAAATTCCGAGATTTTTTAGATCCGAAAAAGTCGAATCCGAAATGTTTTCCGAGCCGAATCGAAAATTTTTCGAATGGACTTGAAATGTGTCAAATCGAAATCTATTACTTTGAAACGAGAACAGACTTTCCGAAAAAACGAAAGATTTTCGAAAACGGCAAATCCGAAAAGTTTTCCCAGCCAAATCGAAAAATTTTCCGAATTTTCGAATGGACTTGAAATGTGTCAAATCGAAATTTATTTTCCCTCTATTCATGATTTCGGTTCCATTCGGGATTTCGGTTCCATTTCGGTAATTCTGAACATCGTTTATTTAACTATCATCGGTTATATCGCTGATTCTGTAAATTTTGTCTTTGTAAATGTGCTGGGGGAAATCAATGAGCTGGGGCAAATCCATGTGCTGGGGCAAATCCATGTGCTGGGGCAAATCCATGAGCTGGGGCAAATCCATGTGTGAGCTGGGGCAATATCCTATGTGCTGGGGCAAATCCATGTGCTGGGGCAAATCCATGAGCTGGGGCAAATCCATGAGCTGGGGCAAATCCATGTGTGAGCTGGGGCAATATCCTATGTGCTGGGGCAAATCCATGAGCTGGGGCAAATCCATGTGCTGGGGCAAATCCATGTGCTGGGGCAAATCAATGTGCTGGGGCAAATCCATGAGCTGGGGCATCCATGTGCTGGGGCAAATTCATGTGCTGGGGCAAATCCATGAGCTGGGGCATCCATGTGTTGGGGCAAATCCATGTGCTGGGGCAAATCCATGAGCTGGGGCATCCATGTGCTGGGGCAAATCCATGTGCTGGGGCAATATCCTATGAGCTGGGGCAAATCCATGTGCTGGGGCAAATCCATGTGCTGGGGCAAATCAATGTGCTGGGGCAAATCCGTGAGCTGGGGCAATATCCTATGCTCTGGGGCAAATCCATGTGCTGGGGCAAATCCATGAGCTGGGGCAAATCCATGAGCTGGGGCAAATCCATGTGTGAGCTGGGGCAATATCCTATGTGCTGGGGCAAATCCATGTGCTGGGGCAAATCCATGTGCTGGGGCAAATCCATGTGTGAGCTGGGGCAATATCCTATGTGCTGGGCAAATCCATGTGCTGGGGCAAATCCATGAGCTGGGGCAAATCCAGGAGCTGGGGCATCCATGTGCTGGGGCAAATCCATGAGCTGGGGCAAATCCATGTGCTGGGGCAAATCCATGAGCTGGGGCCTCCATGTGCTGGGGAAAATCCATGTGCTGGGGCAATATCCTATGAGCTGGGGCAAATCCATGTGCTGGGGCAAATCAATGTGCTGGGGCAAATCAATGTGCTGGGGCAAATCCGTGAGTTGGGGCAATATCCTATGAGCTGGGGCAAATCCATGTGCTGGGGCAAATCCATGAGCTGGGGCAAATCCATGTGTGAGCTGGGGCAATATCCTATGTGCTGGGGCAAATCCATGTGCTGGGGCAAATCCATGTGCTGGGGCAATATCCTATGTGCTGGGGCAAATCCATGTGCTGGGGCAAATCCATGTGCTGGGGCAAATCCATGAGCTGGGGCAAATCCATGTGTGAGCTGGGGCAATATCCTATGTGCTGGGGCAAATCCATGTGCTGGGGCAAATCCATGTGCTGGGGCAAATCCATGAGCTGGGGCAAATCCATGTGCTGGGACAATATCCTATGAGCTGGGGCAAATCCATGAGCTGGGGAAAATCCATGTGCTGGGGAAAATCCATGTGCTGGGGAAAATCCATGTGCTGGACTGCTGGGGCAATAGAGTTAGACAGCTTTGAAACGAGGAGAACAGATGTTCCGAAAAAAACGAAAATTTCCGAAATAGCGAAAAGCCGATAACCAAAAAACGAGCAAAGTGACACGAAAATACGAAAAATAGTCGATATATACCGAAAACCATGTACAATGCCGAAAAACGAAAATTTCCGAAATAACGAAAAGTCGATACAGAAACCTAGTAAAGTGACCCGAAAATACGAAAAATGGTCGATATTCCGAAAAATAAATGTACCCGAAAAACGAATCGAGCCGAACCGAATCGAAACAGAAAGCAGTCGAAACGAGCCGAATCGAAAAGTTTAAAAATTCGAAAAATCGAATCTAAAAAAAAAAAATCGGTGCACATCCCTACTAAAAATGTGTACACATGCTTTTTCATTAAAAACAGAAACCTACGTAAACAGGTTTAATGGTCAATGGATATTAGCAAACTTCTCCGTCACTTTGTATTGCTGTAGAGAAGCTGGAAGGAGACCCACCACCTCTGACTGTAACAAATGGCTCAACAACCTGTTATATTATAATAGCCAGTGAGAGGGTGGAATAAGGAGTAGGGTGAACATATCAGCCATGTTTAACGGGACACATATAATTTATTCATGTTGATGGGCATTACATGAAAAAATGTAACCCGCAGCATGTAGAATTCATACGATGCAGGTAAGAAATAAAAAAAGGAATTCCTACCTTGATTTAGTCCCTGCAGCATATGAATTATATATGTTGTAGGGCAGCACTTTTCCCGGGGCTTGCTTCTGCATGAAATAGCAATATGTGTCCCTTTAAACATGTCTGATATGGTCACCCTAATAAAGAGAGAAATCTGGGATCCCTGGGCACTGGGATAGGGACATGGATAACCGTCAGGTTGTTATAATTGTTGAATATCCCCGTACAGCACAGATAAAAGGTGTTACTGTATTTCTCATATGCCGGCATTATACCCAGACAGATGTACGGATTTCTTTGGGTGGTTACAGTTACAAGCTCTTATAAAGCGCTAACAAGTTCAATAGTGCTGTACAATGGGAGGCAGAACAACAAATATACATACAGGTTTAGGAGAGGGTTAATATAGAATGTGAAATAACGGAGTGTATGTGGGCTGTGTGGAAAGATGCAGTGGGAAATGAACAAAGGGGGATTAGAGAAGCCTATCATCTCACTCCCTAAAGTAATGTGTTTTCAGTGACTTCTTGAAGGACTGGAAAGACGGGGAGAGTATGATATTGCGGGGGTGGGATTGGAATTGCTTTCTATTAATATGTTCATGGTCACTACTATTACCCATAAGCAGAATATTTACTGTTTTTGATAATCTATCTATCTATTTTTATCACACAGTATTTACTAAACGGTTATATCTGTGTGTGAGAAATTTTGTGAGAAATATTGCAAGATAAGGGACACCATCCAATGTTAAGAATATTTCATCTCAACTATATGTATGAACAGGATGAATATATAAATGAAAAATGTAAGATTTTAAATTATTTAGATTCTTTTAAAAATCTTACAATAGCAATATGTGTGCATTAATTATATTGATCACGCAGAGGAAAACATATATATGCAGTGCTTGACATGTGCACTTCAGTTCAGACCGGATACAAATTCAGCCAAATATTGGTGATTAGGATCCATCTGAATTTAAATTCACCAAGCCTCTGAACTGAATCACTTCTGAAATAGTTTCTGAATCGATCTGAAAGGACCCGAATATAATCAGATCAATTAGGATTAATTTGGCTGACTGAAAACAATAACGGTCGCTGTGCAAGGCGCATTTCCTAACCCGAATCATAAAACAAATAAGAAATGTAATCTTAAAAGTAACCCTAATCACGAAACAAGCAAAAATAGTAACTGTAATCCAATCCCTATAAATAACCATAACCCTAATCATAAAATTAGCTGAAATAGAAACCCTGACGCTAAACGTAATCCTCATCCTAATCCTAACCATAGCTGTATAAGTAATTTTAACCCTAAAAGGATCTCTATCTCTAACCCTACAGGTAGCCCCATATCTAGCCTTAACCCAAGCTTTACAGGTAATCTACACCCTAACAATAAAACAAGCAGAAATGGTAATTCTAATCATAATTCTAAAATTAACCCAAGAGAAGCAGAAATAGAAGCCCTAACTGTGACGACCATCCGCTATCTGCCCAATCATCACGTGCAGAGGGAGGGTGTACCAGGGGTTAACACCTCCAAGCCTCTGGACTTACTAACTCTACACCCTCTCAGGGCCCCAAGTTATGACAACCTAGTCCCCCAAAACCGTGCACACCCTTCCGACTATACGCTGCCACCACGAAAGTAATAGGTCACTTCCAAAACCCCCCATAACTGTATAGCACCCCAAATCCAGGAGCCTAACATATACAGCTAATATATCTCCCAAACAGTAAATTCTACGGTAATGCTAAAGCCAAAATTTACTGGAGGATATGAATAATCTAGAGCAAAGACAGTACTGAGTTACAAAGTTTTAATGGCACAAGACAAAAATAAAACATTACACAGTGCCAATATCACATAAAAACAACAAATACAAAATATAATAAAATGTGCAAATACAGTTCTTGAAATAAAAAAATATTACAGAAGCCTAACTTACATAGATACCTCTTCCATGGGTATTTCTGTTTTTAAGTCCACAGAAGGTTCTTAGAGATGTTTCTCGAGCCAAAGTCCTTGCAAAAATACACTGATTGGGTGAGCATCCTGTAAAAAGAACTGGCCCCTCACCCACCAATATCTGGTTCATGGATGGGTCCCCTCTCAGTTTTCCATCCAAGAGAGCAGATTATCAGATAAGGGTCGTAAATATTACAGGCACATGGCCATTGAAGCATCTGGCCTGCCCTAGTGGGATATTTAAGAATATCTTAATAACTGCCAATTAGGTTTTGCCATCCCCGTTACTCTGATATTATTAATCATCAAGACAAATGGTTTCATTCAATCCACAAATGACCTGGTTACCATATTCCTTAGTCCATTGTGCCAAATCCAACTCCTTTGAAAAGACAGGAAAGAAACACGCAAATTCTGCGTTTAAATCTGGCACAGCGCAAGAACTTTGCCTGTGCATGACAATAACCCTAAGAGTAACCCTAACTGTAGCCTTAAAGTAACTCTAACCCTGATACTAAGAGTAAAACCTAACCCTAGCGCTATGCCTAAAAGTAACCCTACAGCTAACTTTAACCCTAGCTGCAAAAGTAACCCTAACCCTAAAAGTAAACTTGTTTTCTGAATATGAATTGTCTGAATACTCAAAACCGGTATCAGATTCTTATCTATCTTACAATAACAATATGTATTTTTTATGAAATCACACAGAGAAACACATGCATATGTCAATTTCAGCAATTTGAAACCATCTGAATTGCTACTCGCCGATCCAAGTCACTTCTGAAATACATTTTCTGAATCAATCTGAAACGACCTGAATATAATCAGATCAATTCCAATTAATTTGGATAACTGAAAACACTGGACTGTTTTTCAGCCTGTATGTTATCATGTAAAGGAGACAGGAAATATTACCATGTGTATATAGACTTCTCTATGAATTCTGGGAATTTAATAATATTCTTAGGATCAGAGATGAGTCAGTGTTGTTAGGCATATGGAAAAAATAAGGTTGCTTTTGGGTGTCGTATTAAGTGTAGAATTCCTTTGTGGACTGATTTTCCTTTTATGTTATGATATTAATCCCCCCCCCTTTGAAACACTATGATTCACACCATATTTATTTCTTTTTTATACTTAGTCTTTCGGGTCACTGGGTAAATCCTCGTAATCAATTCTGCATGACAACCAGATTAACCTCTGAGTCCATAAGAGAATTGTTACAAAACATAGCTTCTGTTTCATATGCAATAATGAAAGATAGAAAATCTGGGCTGTAAAAATAGAGATGAACAAAACAATCCTAGGGGCATAACGTATAGTGAGAAGAGAATTAACTAATATAATAGGTTTTTTCAGTGTCTGTATAGGCAGGATAAAACAAGAATGTGTGAGACCAAGGTTCATTTTGAGTATTACAATTATGGCAAATGTTGTACACTTGTGAAACACTAGAGGGAGCCAACACACCATCCTACAATGTATAGCTCCAATATAGCTACAAAGACAATGTCTGCAGTATCTGGTTAATCATCACAAAACTATCACTGCATTTATATAATTTACATTGGAACAACCTTAGTGACAAAGCCTCATTCTGCTTGTTTGGTAGTTAAGGACTTAAGCAGTTTTGAAATGTGTGATAAATGTGTGTTAAAACAGAATTTCCACCCGATTCCATCCATTCCATCCGATTTACTGCACCCACACATATTATATACTGTTTTTTAAAATACAGGGATGGCTTAACGTGATGTGACAAATACATATATACAGTAATATTTATCATTGAAAATGTAAACAAATATAAAACCAACAACATTTTTCACAGATTTGGCATTAATAATGTGCGTATATTTTGAGCTGCCAAAAAGTAGTTCAGAATTAATTCATTCAGTTGTTCTTATTTATGTCTAAAGGATGCATGGATATAATAAATAAGGTCCTATGAATATTAATAAAAAGGTCTGTTATAGAATTTAAAAAAAGCCATTTAAAAAAAAATCAAAAATTACGCCAAGAAAATCCAGAAAAATGCCTAAAAAATGTCTAAAAATAACTTACAGGGTTATTCAGAGAGGTGAAAACCAGGAAAATGACTGGAGAAGTGAAAATTCTAGGTCAAAATACCAGAAAAATTCTCCCATTTATCTCACTTTCCAAATAGGCTATTTTGACCTAGAATTTTCACTTCTCCAATCAAACTCCCGGTTTTCACCTCTCTCTGAATAACACTGTTAATAAAAAGACTTTTTGCTGCAATTAAAAATGATGGCTGAATAAAATTTTAATAAAAAGGGGGAATTTTTTCGTACATTGAAACCTATGGGATTCGCCTGTTTAAACCTGTCAAACGAAGCACCGAAAATCAGGGCATTTAGCCAACTTTTCGGTGCTGTTCAGCATTCTCTGACTAGATTAACCATTACTTCTCTATGGGGAATTTCACTGCCACTGAAGGCTGCCGAATTGCACCATATTTCATTAGCAATTTGCCAATATTTGGCAAATTTAACAGTTTAATGAGATGGAGGAGGGAATGTTTAGATAAGGCAGCATGGGTTATTGTTCTTTAGGCTACTCGAGAGAAGAGATGGCAACTGAATGCAATACCATATGCTTAAATACTTCAAATCTACCCCCCTGGTGATGTCCTTGGAATACATCCCACATGATACAATGAGATTTGAGACAGTGATCCACCCATAGGCTCCATTATATGGCCATTGCCACATAGTGAAGAGCAAGTGAAGATACTGGGGGGAGGGGGCAGTTTACAACACAAAACATCACCAAATAGATGCACCCAGTGACACATATAGACTAGAGTAAAATATTTCCTCAACTAAACAAACAAGAGAAAAGCAAAGCACATATAAGATATCAGCAAAAGACGGAGCACCGGGTGGATGTGAATCAAGTGACAGCTACAGCGTGAGTGCATGACATACGTGGAATGTATGTATGATATATATATATATATATATATATATATATACAGTTGTGTTCAAAATTATTCAACCCCCACTGAAATTGAGTGTTTTGGCCAGTTTGACATTGATCATTCAGTCATCTTGCTTACAATTAAATCAAAGAGGCACGTGTAGGCCAGACAAATATAACATAACATTTATAATGAAATAACCACAAATGTCTTTTCTGTGCTCACATCATTATCAGTTTTATTCAACCCCCAAGTGACATTCAATCTTAGTACAACATCCTTTTACAGTTAGAACAGCTTTTAAACGTGAAGCATAGCTTGACACAAGTGTCTTGCAGCGATCTACGGGTATCTTCGCCCATTCGTCATGGGCAAAAGCCTCCAGTTCAGTCACATTCTTAGGCTTGCGCACTGCAACTGCTTTCTTTAAATCCCACCAGAGGTTCTCAATCGGATTTAAGTCAGGTGACTGCGATGGCCACTCCAAAATGTTCCAGCCTTTAATCTGCAACCATGCTCTAGTGGACTTCAAGGTATGCTTGGGATCATTGTCCTGTTGAAAGGTCCAACGTCTCCCAAGCCTCAGGTTTGTGACGGACTGCATCACATTGTCATCCAATATCTCCTGGTACTGAAGAGAATTCATGGTACCTTGCACATGCTGAAGCTTCCCTGTACCTGCAGAAGCAAAACAGCCCCAAAGCATGATTGACCCCCCGCCATGCTTCACAGTAGGCAAGGTGTTCTTTTCTTCATAGGCCTTGTTCTTCCTCCTCCAAACATAGCGTTGATCCATGGGCCCAAACAGTTCTAATTTTGTTTCATCAGTCCAGTGAACACTATCCCAAAACCTCTGTGGTTTGTCCACATGACTTTTGGCATACTGCAGTCGACTCTTCTTATTCTTTGGAGACAGCAAGGGGGTGCGCCTGGGAGTTCTGGCATGGAGGCCTTCATTACGCAGTGTGCGCCGTATAGCTGAGCTGAAACTTCAGTACCCACATCTGACAAATCTTTTCTCAGTTCCTCTGCAGTCACACGGGGACTTTTCTCCACTCTACGCTTCAGGTAGCGCACAGCAGTCGAAGTCAGCATCTTCTTTCTGCCACGACCAGGTAGCGTTTCAACAGTGCCCTTTGCCTTGAATTTGCGAATGATGCTTCCTATGGTCTCTCTTGGTATGTTTAACATCTTTGCAATCTTCTTATAGCCATTGCCCTTCCTGTGAAGAGTAATCACCTCTTCTCTGGTCTTCCTGGACCATTCTCTTGACTTCACCATGTTTGTAACCACACCAGTAAATGTCTAGAAGGAGCTGAGTATCACAGTCATTTTAACCCTTTCGCTGCTGAGGCTTTTCCGCCCCTGTGCTGAGGTCATTTTTTACCTGTTTTGCGCATCATGTTTAAACGTGTTTTGAAGGCTTATTTTAGTATATGACACTGACATATTATATATCGTTCTTTCCGTCAGACTCGGTAGATTCATAATATGTCATTATTATATGTATACGTTATGTCATGTCTGTATATTATAACAAAAAATGCAATAAAATATGTATTTTCAATAATTTACAACGTGTAAAGTGTTTTTTTCCACATTTTAACATGCGAGCAATTGCGGTTATATTTTGTATGGGGTGCGCTTGTTAAAAAAATTAGAGATGGGGTCTCGTTACATTTTTTTTTGGGGAAAATGACACTATTTTTAACAAACGCACCGCATACAAAAATCGTTAGTGCAGCATCATTGTTCACATTATAATTGAAATGGGAACAATATTGCTGCATTAACAAACCCAAAAAAAGAAAAAAAAGTGTTTATTTTTCTTTTTTTAATTTTTTTTTAATTTTTTTTTTTTTTTTTTACAACATTTTTAACTTTCATGTTTGGTATCGTTGGAACGGCCATGCTCTGGCCGATCCAACGATATCAAAATTTAACCCCTAGCTGCCACGGATCGGGAGATAGGGAGTTCATTGGAACTCCCTATCTCCACAGTTGGTGGCAGTTAGGGGTTAACTGTAGGACTGGCGTCATCGTGCTACGCACGATGACGCCAGTCCTCTGGGGGAGTTCCCGGAAGCTTGGCCGACATCCAAGATGTCGGCCAGCTCCCGGGAAGGATCGCGAATCGGCGCTTTTCAGCGCCGATTTGCGATCCAGCTCCCCAGGGGTTAATGCCAGGCATCATTTGGAAGGGCAGGCTGTGCCCTTCCAAATGATGCCTGGGTTAACCCCCTGTGCGCCGCCGATCGGGAGGGAGAGAGGTCCGAAGGACCTCCCCCCCCTCCCTTTCAGGCGCCTCCTCCGCACATGCGGGGGGGGGCGCCTGAATTAGGTGTCATCGCGCCCCCGCGATGACACCTAATAATGGCGGCTGCTGGTCCGGATGCCGGGCTGACATCCAGGATGTCAGCCCGCACCGGAGGGGCCAGCGATCGGCCGGAACCCGGCCGAACGCTGACCCCAATGTGAGGACGCGCTCAGCGCGTCCTCAGCACACCAGCGGTAATGCTGAGGACGCGCTGAGCGCGTCCTTAGCATTGAAGTGGTTAAAGCTGCCTAATTGGTGCTTATTATGCTTTATTGCTGCTCCGTGACATCCACAGGTGTTTTCAATACCTGATTGAAAACACTTGAATGAACCTCTGTTCTTCAGAGTGGTAGTCTTTAAGGGGTTGAATAATTGTGTCAATGAAGAATTCACAAAAGAAACATTTACTACTGTATTACAAAACAATTGATGTCATTTTAGTTGCATATGGTTCTTTAAAAAGTCCTTGTAGGATTTCATTCTGAATACAATTACAAATGTACACTAATTCCCTAAAACCCTTTACAGCATTGGGGGTTGAATAATTTTGAACACAAATATATTATATATATATACAGTTGTGTTCAAAATTATTCAACCCCACTGAAATTGAGTGTTTTGGCCAGTTTGACATTGATCATTCAGTCATCTTGCTTACAATTAAATCAAAGAGGCACGTGTAGGCCAGACAAATATAACATAACATTTATAATGAAATAACCACAAATGTCTTTTCTGTGCTCACATCATTATCAGTTTTATTCAACCCCAAGTGACATTCAATCTTAGTACAACATCCTTTTACAGTTAGAACAGCTTTTAAACGTGAAGCATAGCTTGACACAAGTGTCTTGCAGCGATCTACGGGTATCTTCGCCATTCGTCATGGGCAAAAGCCTCCAGTTCAGTCACATTCTTAGGCTTGCGCACTGCAACTGCTTTCTTAAATCCCACCAGAGGTTCTCAATCGGATTTAAGTCAGGTGACTGCGATGGCCACTCCAAAATGTTCCAGCCTTTAATCTGCAACCATGCTCTAGTGGACTTCAAGGTATGCTTGGGATCATTGTCCTGTGAAAGGTCCAACGTCTCCCAAGCCTCAGGTTTGTGACGGACTGCATCACATTGTCATCCAATATCTCCTGGTACTGAAGAGAATTCATGGTACCTTGCACATGCTGAAGCTTCCCTGTACCTGCAGAAGCAAAACAGCCCCAAAGCATGATTGACCCCCCGCCATGCTTCACAGTAGGCAAGGTGTTCTTTTCTTCATAGGCCTTGTTCTTCCTCCTCCAAACATAGCGTTGATCCATGGGCCCAAACAGTTCTAATTTTGTTTCATCAGTCCAGTGAACACTATCCCAAAACCTCTGTGGTTTGTCCACATGACTTTTGGCATACTGCAGTCGACTCTTCTTATTCTTTGGAGACAGCAAGGGGGTGCGCCTGGGAGTTCTGGCATGGAGGCCTTCATTACGCAGTGTGCGCCGTATAGCTGAGCTGAAACTTCAGTACCCACATCTGACAAATCTTTTCTCAGTTCCTCTGCAGTCACACGGGGACTTTTCTCCACTCTACGCTTCAGGTAGCGCACAGCAGTCGAAGTCAGCATCTTCTTTCTGCCACGACCAGGTAGCGTTTCAACAGTGCCCTTTGCCTTGAATTTGCGAATGATGCTTCCTATGGTCTCTCTTGGTATGTTTAACATCTTTGCAATCTTCTTATAGCCATTGCCTTCCTGTGAAGAGTAATCACCTCTTCTCTGGTCTTCCTGGACCATTCTCTTGACTTCACCATGTTTGTAACCACACCAGTAAATGTCTAGAAGGAGCTGAGTATCACAGTCATTTTAACCCTTTCGCTGCTGAGGCTTTTCCCGCCCCTGTGCTGAGGTCATTTTTTACCTGTTTTGCGCATCATGTTTAAACGTGTTTTGAAGGCTTATTTTAGTATATGACACTGACATATTATATATCGTTCTTTCCGTCAGACTCGGTAGATTCATAATATGTCATTATTATATGTATACGTTATGTCATGTCTGTATATTATAACAAAAAATGCAATAAAATATGTATTTTCAATAATTTACAACGTGTAAAGTGTTTTTTTCCACATTTTAACATGCGAGCAATTGCGGTTATATTTTGTATGGGGTGCGCTTGTTAAAAAAATTAGAGATGGGGTCTCGTTACATTTTTTTTTGGGGAAAATGACACTATTTTTAACAAACGCACCGCATACAAAAATCGTTAGTGCAGCATCATTGTTCACATTATAATTGAAATGGGAACAATATTGCTGCATTAACAAACCAAAAAAAGAAAAAAAAGTGTTTATTTTTCTTTTTTTAATTTTTTTTTAATTTTTTTTTTTTTTTTTTTACAACATTTTTAACTTTCATGTTTGGTATCGTTGGAACGGCCATGCTCTGGCCGATCCAACGATATCAAAATTTAACCCCTAGCTGCCACGGATCGGGAGATAGGGAGTTCATTGGAACTCCCTATCTCCACAGTTGGTGGCAGTTAGGGGTTAACTGTAGGACTGGCGTCATCGTGCTACGCACGATGACGCCAGTCCTCTGGGGGAGTTCCCGGAAGCTTGGCCGACATCCAAGATGTCGGCCAGCTCCCGGGAAGGATCGCGAATCGGCGCTTTTCAGCGCCGATTTGCGATCCAGCTCCCCAGGGGTTAATGCCAGGCATCATTTGGAAGGGCAGGCTGTGCCCTTCCAAATGATGCCTGGGTTAACCCCCTGTGCGCCGCCGATCGGGAGGGAGAGAGGTCCGAAGGACCTCCCCCCCTCCCTTTCAGGCGCCTCCTCCGCACATGCGGGGGGGGGCGCCTGAATTAGGTGTCATCGCGCCCCCGCGATGACACCTAATAATGGCGGCTGCTGGTCCGGATGCCGGGCTGACATCCAGGATGTCAGCCCGCACCGGAGGGGCCAGCGATCGGCCGGAACCCGGCCGAACGCTGACCCCAATGCGAGGACGCGCTCAGCGCGTCCTCAGCACACCAGCGGTAATGCTGAGGACGCGCTGAGCGCGTCCTTAGCATTGAAGTGGTTAAAGCTGCCTAATTGGTGCTTATTATGCTTTATTGCTGCTCCGTGACATCCACAGGTGTTTTCAATACCTGATTGAAAACACTTGAATGAACCTCTGTTCTTCAGAGTGGTAGTCTTTAAGGGGTTGAATAATTGTGTCAATGAAGAATTCACAAAAGAAACATTTACTACTGTATTACAAAACCAATTGATGTCATTTTAGTTGCATATGGTTCTTTAAAAAGTCCTTGTAGGATTTCATTCTGAATACAATTACAAATGTACACTAATTCCCTAAAACCCTTTACAGCATTGGGGGTTGAATAATTTTGAACACAAATATATATATATATATATAAGTATGTGATATGAAGAAAATAATGGTATCTTTAGAAAGTCAATTTAATGGTGAGAAAAAAGAGTATATAATACAATTGCCAGTAATATGCAGAATCAACCAAAGGGTAAGTGAAAAGCATATTAAAGGGACAGCATTTGTAAATATCACAGTGAGACCATGCAATATATATTTTAATTGGTTTTACATGAGTATAAAATAGTGAAACTCTATTCTCCTATATCACGAGAATCAAATGTGTAAATTGTGACTATGTAACCTGTGTATATCTGGCTCTAATACTAGCCAGTGCCTCACCAGTCACTGACCTCACCGCACGTCCCTGACCCTAGGTATTGATCCCTATTACACTCATGATTTCTTTCTGTATAAAAGGGTACTTTGTCCAAATTGTTCGTAGCAGGACTGTTCCACATACTAGCTGGGCATGGTGAGGGAGCCTCATTAGCAAATCCGATAATATATTTTCTTACATGTAAATGTTTATGTAGAATGTATATAGATACTGAATAGCACACCAGTGTTTCCCATTACCAACTAGAACAATTGAAACATTTTCATTTAAAGTGCATGTCTAATAAATTATTTTAAAACATTTTTAAAAAAAGGGAATTTTACTCAGCTGTGGTTAAACATAAAGCATTAAATAGCCCGTCTGCAAAAGGGTTAAAATAACGCACTTAGGGCCCTACTCCCTAGTGTGTGCTAAAATGGGGGTGCTAACGGGGAAAATCTGCGCCTGCAGGCTTCCCTGTAGCGTCCCCAATTTAGTGCCATATTCGGACTAGTCGCTAGCTGAGCACCTCACCCTGGAATGCAGCTCTAACCACTGGAATACTTGCTTCTACTCCCCCGGAGGTTTGCACTTCCGGGCGCAAGCCCTGCGCTGCGAAGTGATCTCGGAGGGAGACTGAGAACTATTTGTTCCCAGTCTCACTCTGCTCGCGGACAGGAGAAGCGGCAGATCGGGTCACCATTCTTACTGTGGGATGAGAGGTGAGTATGGGATTTATTGGGGGAGTTTAAGGGGTGCCAAATGATTTTGCAAATGTGGAATCAGTTAGCACCAGCTTTTAGGACTCGCTAAAATTTTGCCTTGCGCTTCCCAGCGGTAATTAGCGCTAACACTTTGTAACACCTTACTTATCCAAATGCTAATTAATGACTGCGCCCCCCATGATGAGTATAGCGCAAAGGACAGTAAGCTTGCGGAAGCTAGCGCAATCAGTGATTTCTTACGGGTTTAGCGCCAGGAAGGTAATATGGGGTGGCATGCGTTAAACACACTTATTCTGGCGATAACGCTTACATATCCGAATGCGAATGTTAGCGTTCACTAGGGAATAGTGCCTTTAATCTTGTGCTCATAAGTGCAGACAGCCAAAAAGTGTGTTTGTCGATAATATGTTGCTGTCGTGCAAGAATTTAAAGCATTGGTATAGCAATCCTTTTTTATCTCTGACAAATTCAATTGAACTTGTTAAGAAACTGCTTTCCTGATTTACATCCATTATTTATTTCCTACCTAGCAATTTGTTCCTGTTAAAAAGAGATTCTGCAGGTCACAGTCCATAAGAACTGTTACAAGGTCATGGTGCGGTGGTACATACACCCGAGCCTCCGAGCCAAGATGAGCCCGGGGGCGCTGTCGACCTTCTTTAGGAGGTGCGGGGCTGAGGAGACGTATCTGCACGCCTGGTGGGACTGCGGCATGGTCAGACCCATTTAAACGGAAGTGTTTGGCGATCTGAGTAGGGCGCTAGGCATACATTTACATCCGGACCCTTGGATGGCGCTCCTTAACTGCGCACACCCGGGGCGCGCCTCACGCTCGGCGAACACTCTCTGGTCTCTAGGGTGTCCGCAGCAGTATGTATCAGTTTGGCTAAGACTTGGAAAGGCCCCCCTCCCCCGCGCCAGCTGATAGAGGCTAAAATTTGGCACATGGTTACCATTGAACGCCTGACGGCTGTAGTACTTGACCGCATGGCTCACTTTGAGGTGGTTTGGTCACCCTGGTTGGCGGCGTTTGCATCCCCGGCCTCTGCTCGTATTACCTTCTCTTCTTGGGTTAGATGCAGGTTCAGAATGGGGTGGGCTCACAGTTTCCCCCTCCCCTTCTCATACCCCTTTTTTTTTTTCTCTCTCTTTTTTCCCCTCTTCCTCTTTTCCTTCTTATTTTTTTATTTTTTTATTTTATTTATTGCCCGCTGCTCTCGACTTCCTGTTGATCCTCACCCCTAATCTCAGATTGCCATGTAAAGATTGTCTCCCTAAGTACCCATGTTTTAGGGCACTGGACGCTGCAGATTCGTCTGTGCTCTATATTTTAAAACTGAAGGAGCTGTTAGTTAAGAACACTATTACGACTATATTTGTACTGGTCCTCTTCGGCTTGTGAAAGTAACGCACCTGATATAAGACCCTGTTGGTATTTCTCCTTTCTGTATTGCTTACTGCCCTTCAATAAAAATTTGTTGAATTTTAAAACAAAAAAGAGATTCTGCAGACTTCTCTCTCCTGATGTAAACTCACTTACCAGCTTCCACCTTCAAACTAAGCGGCCTGAAAAATCCCTTACCTGAGATCCCGGGGTGCAGAGGACGCCGTGATTCGCCATTCCCCTGGCTGCGAGCAACAGAAAACTGGGGACAACCAGTTTGCATTGCTCTTCTGCAACTCCTGTGGTTCCTGCGCGATCTCAAGCAGAACTTCTGCAGGGTCGAGCTGGACTTCAAGGAGTCTTGTAGCTCCTGCAGCTCCTGCAGCTCCTGCAGGAGCTGATTCCAATGACAGAGCGCAATGCCGCTGCCGGTATCAATCAGCAATTGAAAAAATATTCTTGCTCGAGCTACTGATGAAGCTAATCAGCCACATTAGAACCGGTAATGGTGAGCCCCAAATGGAAAAAGGATTCTGCATCTTCTTCCCATTTGTGGTTCGGCATTAACAGCTGAGTTGTAATCTAGCCTGTTGTTTCCTGGACTTAAATGACCATTTAGACATGTCAGCATTGTCCCACCATCATTTCGATTAATCCAACCAAACATCAAGCGCATGATAAATAATAAAAAAATAAAAAAATTCTATGGGAGAAGTTGTATATTTGGACTATACAGTCAGGTCCAGAAATATTGGGACATCGATACAATTCTAACATCTTTGGCTCTATACACCACCACAATGGAGTTGGAATGAAACAAACACAATGTGCTTTAACTGCAGACTATCAGCTTTAATTTGAGGTTATGTACATCCAACTCAGGTGAACGGTGTAGGACTTAAAGGACTAAAGGTAATGGGACAATTGACTTCTCAGCTGTTCCATGGCCAGGTGTGTGATATTCCCTCATTACCCCAATTACAATGTGCAGATAAAAGGCCCAGAGTTCAGTTCAAGTGTGCTATTTGCATTTGAAATCTGTTGCGGTCAACTCTCAAGATGAGATCCAAAGACCTGTCACTATCAGTGAAGCAAGCCATCATTAGACTGAAGAAACAAAACAAACCCATCAGAGAGATAGCAAGAACATTAGATGTGGCCAAAACAACTGTTTGGAACATTCTCAAAAAGAAGGAGGCACTGGTGAGCTCAGCAACACCAAAAGACTCGGGAGACCACGGAAAACAACTGTGATGAATGACAGAAGAATTCTTTCCCTGGTGAAGAAAACACCCTTCACAACAGTTGGCCAGATCAAGAACACTGTCCAGGAGGTAGGTGTATGTGTGTCAAAGTCAACAATCAAGAGAAGACTTCACCAGAGTGAATACAGAGGGTACACCACAAGATGTAAACCATTGGTGAGCCTCAAAAACAGGAAGGCCAGATTAGAGTTTGCCAAACAACACCTAACAAAGCCTGCACAGTTCTGGAACAAGATCCTATGGACAGATGAGACCAAGATCAACTTGTACCAGAGTGATGGGAAGAGAAGAGTATGGAGAAGGAAAGGAACTGCTCATGATCCTAAGCATACCACCTCATCAGTGAAGCCGGTGGTGGTAGTGTCATGGCGTGGGTAGTGGCATGGCTGCCAATGGAACTGGTTATCTTGTATTTATTGATGATGTGACGGCTGACAAAAGCAGCAGGATGAATGCTGAAGTGTTTCGTGCAATATTATCTGCTCACATTCAGCCAAATGCTGCAGAACTCATTGGACGGCGCTTCACAGTGCAGATGGACAATGACCCAAAGCATACTGCAAAAGCAACCAAAGAGTTTTTGAAGGGACAGAAGTGGAATGTTATGCAATGGCCAAGTCAATCACCTGACCTGAATCCCATTGAGCATGCATTTCACATGCTGAAGACAAAACTGAAGGGAAAATGCCCCTAGGACAAGCAGGAACTGAAGACAGTTGCAGTAGAGGCCTGGCAAAGCATCACCAGGGATGAAACCCAGCGTCTGGTGATGTCTATGCGTTCCAGACTTCAGGCTGTGATTGACTGCTAGGGATGTGCGTTTTGGAATTTCCACAAAATTTCCCGATTCGTGTTTTCGGATGCGGCCGATTTTCCGAAAATTTTTAGATCTGAAAATGGCAGATCCGAAAAGTTTTCCGAGCCGAAACAAAATATTTTCGAATGGACTTGAAATGTGTCAAATCGAAATTTATTTTCACTCCATTCATGATTTCGGTTCCATTCGTGATTTCGGTTCCAGCTGTTTTATTCTGAAATTCTATGATGACTGTCCACTTCAAAGTTGTTGGGAAATTCAGGAGTGATCTTCAATACTCTATGTCCAAGACTTAAACCAAAAGGACATCTCTTGGTTGAGGTTAATTAAGAGGTTAACACCTGTCCTGGCCAAACCTCTGCAGGAACCCAAGATCCTACCCTAACCATATAACAGAAACTGTAACCTAACCTTAGGTTTCGGAGATCAAAAATGGCCGAACAGATCACATGTTTCTGATATTCCAAGTCATTGATACAGAAATATCAGAAGCTTCTGATATTCAGAATTGGCCATTTCCGATCCTTACAGAATCCGATATTGTCATCGGTGATTCTTTTAACCATCACTTGCAACTATTAAGGCTATAAATAAAATATTGTTTTTTTGAAGGATCTGAGAGCAGAAACATTTCAGCGCCGGCCACCCTTTCAGGATGACCACAGTCTGATTTACATATGGTGTAGCCTACACTGCAATGGCACCAACGAGCCAATACCAGAACAGGGTGTCACTGTAGGGCAGGTCACTATTGTTCCCGTTGTCAGCAATCTCAAATACCTTGTTTTGACCCTTAGAAATCTAGGCTTCTGCTAAAATGATATCATAAAAGTGGAGATGGTCCACGTTGTTAAAGGGATACTTTATTGAAAAACAGTTCACATTCTTTTCCTCTAAATAATTGGGCAGATCCTGCTGACAGCCTCTGCTATATATATGTGAATTTACACGCGAGCAGCTCCTCCTCTTTGGTTCAGGGACTACCAAACTTTGAAACGAGGAGAACAGAGGTTCCGAAAAATACGAAAATTTCCGAAATCTCGAAAAGTCGATACAAAAAACGAGCTAAGTGACCCGAAAATACGAAAAATGGTCGATATTCCGAAAAAAAAATGTACATGAAAAACGAGTCGAACCGAATCGAAAAGTTTAAACATCCGAACGAGCCGGAACCAAAAAAAAAAAAAAAAAAAAAAAAAAAAAAATCGGTGCACAAGCCTATTGACTGCAAAGGATTTTCAACCAAGTATTAAGAAGGGAAAGTTTGATTTATGATTATTATTCTGTCCCATTACCTTTGGTCCCTTAACAAGTGGGAGGCACATCTGCAAACTGCTGTAAGTCCTACACCGTTCACCTGAGTTGGATGTACATACCCTCAAATTAAAGCTGACAGTCTGCAGTTAAAGCACATTGTGTTTGTTTCATTCCAACTCCATTGTGGTGGTGTATAGAGCCAAAGATGTTAGAATTGTGTCGCTGTCCCAATATTTCTGGACCTGACTGTAGATGATATATATAAGTGGCGATTAACGGAAGGCTGCCATAGGTTTGTTACAGGCCAAACAGCTGGGTCGAGTATGGTCTTTTGTCCCTGTTTAATACAAGCTCAGGCTGCTGGTGAACATCTTGCTTCACTGCACTTAGTTCCACAACAATTACACAGCAGATGCTTTGATGTGACTGGTAACTTACTGTACAAGCTGAACAGCATCATCACATTTTATTGAATGAACCCGACAGAGAACTTGGCAGATCTTTTAATTCTGCTGTTTTATTTTTGGCAAAGGACATTTTTTTTCTATGACAGAAAACGAGAGAAAATAATTGTCATAGCTAAAGAAGATGACATGAAGCAGTGAAAGAGATGTAATGGGAATTCTGATTAGTGTACTAAGCCATCAATTTTATTTTTGTGGTCTATCAGCTTCAAAGGCTTAACGTATTGTTTGCTTACAGACGTTAGGATACGATTTACATAGTACAGGAGGGCTGGGGTCGCGCCTATTCCCTGATGGGGCGGCTGCAACCACCAGATGTATCCAGCCCAGCAACATGTATAAAATATAAGGTATCATCTGCGCTTATTCCCAATATACCGTGTGAAACAAAATGCAAGGTTAGGGTAAGATTAATGGAGATTATGTAAATTGCAAGAAGTGCGGACATGTGTGGACCAATGAAAACCCCCTCACCCAGCAACAACAGATACTTACTTATCATTTAAGAAAATCTCCCAATTTGGGTACGAGGAACCATGGAATAAGAAAGCATAAAGGGCACCATGTTAGAATATGTTTGGACTTTCAGCCTTTGTAAAATGTAGATCCATGTTTTGAGTGACAAAGGTACAGACTCTTATTTCATCTAAGCATTTTCATACAACCGTGGTGGAGACAGGTGTCAAGTAAGTGTTCTTGGGTACTTTGTAGTTGCCTACCATGCAATATCAACCGCATAGTGTACCGGCAATATCTCTGCTCTGGAACCATGGAGAAGCAGGTTCAAATCCTGTTTAGACTTTAGAACATCTGACCAGCACATATGCCCAGTGCGACAATGAAGAAGCAGGTTAAACCTCACTGCCATGTCCCAACTACAACTGCAGTCTCAGATCCCCCACTGGCCAACGGACATATACAGCAGGTTGAGGTGACACTCCCTTCTCTTTACACTGCTAATCTCTTACTGCCCTGATTGGTTACAGTCGGTTCAGGGGGTATTGCTACAAATAGGGACTCCAGACATTATATATATATGTAATATCCTTTGTATATTATTAGTTTATTTGGGAACAAGGAACCCTAATGTACCATGTCAATCTTGTTAAACTGTGACTGCTGTTCCAATGTATCACCTTGTCCTTCATGTATCTTATATACTGCTATATTGGTGCTATATAAAGTATTTTTTGCAAATGTTGGTGCATTAAATATTTTTTAAATATTATTTCTGACGCTTCTTTTTTTGTATTCGTATACAATACATAAAAAAATGTGGCCACTTCCAGACCGAATTGTCTCTTTCATATTAACAAAGGACACCCAATAAATCATGTGTATTTTGCAATTTTGTGGCACACCAGCTGCCCTGTTAACGCAATTTGGAAAATGGGTGGGGGATTAAAAATATCACTCTAAATTTCAGGCAAAGGCACGGTTTTCAATTTTTCACCATTGACATTTTCTTTCTCTTACCAGCAACTAGTAATCTGTGGGGATTCATGTGTGTACATTTTATTCTCATACATGCAGGAGAATGCATAACAGGCCTGTATGGAAGGTCCCTTGGGAGACCTGACACATATATCCGTATCCGTGGCGATAGAATTGCCTGTGGCACACTTTGTGTTCCGTGTATTGTGCATGAAGATGCTTTAACTGTCACAATTGTCAACTGAAATCAGTTAAGCTGGTTGAACCTTTCTGCATGTTCTTTTCCATGCTAGCTATACTGACTGATCAAACTAGATCGTAATTCTCTGTTTCTTCATTATTCTTTTACATAACGCACAGGCAGTACATATTGTGTCTTGACTTGTCGTTTAATGAGGTCTATTTTTCATTTTAAGCTTTTTGCTAAATAAATAATTAAAATTCCATTGGTTAGTTTGAATGATGTATCTGACAATTACTTCATTAAAGGGGTTATTTAGAGAGAACCGATCTGGCCCAGAAATGTCACCGAACAGTGAATTGCCCCATATGGTGACATTTCAGGGCCATTTCACCTATTCAGAGAGCAGGCAGTTCGCCAAATTTTGGCAAACTGCCAGCAAGTACGGTGCCTGTTCGAAGGCAGTGAAATCCCCCATAGAAAAGCAATGGTTAATCTATTCAGAGAACACCAAACAGCAGAGAAAAGATGTCAAACTGCCCTGCTGTTCGGTGGTTTCATTTGGCAGGTTTATTTAGGCGAACCCCATAGGTTTCAGTGTTAAAAATATTCTCGTTTTTTTTCCAATATCTAATAAACCATTTATTATTTTATTCTGCAGTAAAAAGTCTCTTTATTTATTGTTTTTTTTTTAGTATTTTTTGGAATTTCTTGGGCAATTTTTTTTTCCTTTTCATTTTTAAAGCATTTTTTCTTTTTTCTGTAACAGACCTTTTTATTATCATTCATAGGACCATATATGTAAATTATATGCATTTTCGTTCAGCAGTTTTTATGCAAACAGTGTTTAAATTTTGACACTTTCAATCATATTTTTTTTTTACCCACCTCGTCAGCTTGTCTATGTTTTCCGGCGACTGGTCTGCGCTGTTATCGACGGCTCATCAGCTTTTTCCGACGTGGTCGGTGTTTTTTTTGCAGCGGTTCTGGCGGGTTTTCGTTGAGTGTTCAGTGGGTTTTCGGCAGGTGTTGGACAGGTGTTCGGTTTACGTTTTGAATCAATATCTATTAAACCGTTTATTTGTTTAATTTACAGCAAAAAGTCTCTTATTTTTTATTTTTTTAGGATTTTTCTGACAATTTTCGGGATTTTTTCTCAAACTTTAATATTTAATTTTTTTTTTAAATAGAGTTTTTTTTTCATTTGTAACAGTCCTTTTTATTATTATTCATAGGACCTTATATGTTAATTCCAGACATTTTCATCCAGTAGTGTTTTGCAAACAGCGTTTCAAATTTGACACTTGCAATCTTTTTTTTCTTTTCCCATTCGTCAGCTTGACAGCTTTTTCCGGCAGCTAGTTGGCGCTGTGTTTGATGGATTTTCCAGATGCTTTTTAGCGGGTTTGCGGCAGCTTATCGGATCGGATCCAATACCTTATCGTATCATATCAGATACGATCCGATAATTTATCGAATTGAATCGGATCTGATAATTTCTGCGTATTTAAAATAAAACTGCCATACAACCGCCGAAATTATCAGATCCGATAATTTCAGCAGGTTCCCGGTGGCCTATCGGATCCAATAAGCCACCGGACATGCCGAAATTATTGGATCCGATCATTGCGACAGTTGTGGCGTTTTTAGATTTTAAATCAGCGGTTTTGCGATGGCTTTTCCCTGCACTTCAGGGACCTGCCGAATTCCCTGAAGTGCGGGAACGATGGAGCACGTAAATGTCTGTAACAATTCGGTGCTCTCTGAATAACCCCATATGTCTTTTTTTGCTTACTTTAGCAAAATCACAGAACACCAGTTTCTTACAGCCAGGATTTTTTTTCCACCAGTCTGAAAGTGAGAATAATGAGCATCCTTGGAATCGGCTCCTTTTCTCCAGCTACCTACTCACTAGAGCTTCCTATACAAAGTCGAGATTCGAGAATACTTTAGAAGGAATAAGATGGAATTGTTATCATTACTGAACAGACCCATAACATTTAATCATAATGCTGTGTTGGAATAGGGCTCTTAATTTCCAATCTTTAGGGATTTTAATTTGAATTGGATGTCATTGTAACATTGCCTGAATATGTTTTAAATTACATTGGCCCCTATTACACGCTTCGCGCAAATGCGCTCGCGCAGCGCATTTTATTTGCGCACGGAAAAAATGTTATCGCGCGAAAATTAACGCGGCATTCCGATCCAAGTGCACTTTTTCAGCCTTCATGTTTTTTCATGCACAAATCCGACGCGCAAATTCGTGCGCAAATGAACGTTGCGTGCAGGAATCGGTGGGCAGACTGTTTTTTCAATCAGAATTAAGAACCACCATTTTCTAAAGTTAGGTTATTTGCGCCTGTCAAAGTCAATCTGCGTATATGTGCTGCAGCAAAAAAATTTGACAAATTATTAATTTTTTATGTCTGGGTATGTGTAGAATGTGTAACTGTACTGTGCTGTATTTTTTTTTTTATTGCTGAGTTATTTCGTTTCGGCCACAACTATCATATTTGCAGTTAACACCGAGTTTTCAAAGACGTTACAAAAATTCGCACAAACGTCTCTCATACGACTTTGCGCGAAGATTGTAATACCATCCGCACTAATGCATTTGCACTCACAATGTTAAGTATAGGATGCGTGCACGAACTTGCGCTCGCGCTGGATTCGCGCAAGGTCAATCGCGGTAGACGATAACGCGCATCATTTGCGCGAACGTCGTACTACGACGTTCCGAGCAAATGTTTTTGTTCTCACGTAAAAGTGCATTTGCGCGCACGCAAATGCGCTGCGCAAAGCGTGTAATATCGGCCTGTATGTGTTAAAACATGTATAACATTATAGTGCAAGGCACGTCTCATTCCTTTGATACTTTTGGTATTGTAGGATGAATTCATAAAAAAAGAGAGTGAGGCTAACAAAGAATTTCAGATGCTTTATGCTATAAAAAAATGCAAACATTGGTAAAGTTCTTATAAAAGTATGATCCTTTTAAAGAGCAATCATACCTGCTGGACTGACACTTTACTTTCCACAACACTGTCCATGGTGCTGGAAATGACACTGAATTTAGTTTCCGAAATTGTGACAGAAAACTAAAGCTATAGTGAACCCTCCAGTATCCCAAATGAAAAAGACAACGGTTATACAGTATTAGAAAATAAAGGAACATTACACCCATTCACTGGAATAAAAAAATGACATAATATTCATCTGAAGAGGGGGATAAGTGGCCATAATTTACAGTGCACCTGCCGTGCCCAGCTTCAAGCCGCTGCCGTCTTGGTAGTAGCATTAGTTCAGGAATCTGAGGTCCAGTCAGACCTGTCGGTGTTTGCTTGTCAGATTAATACAGAAGAGGCGGTTTATAGATGGCAACAAATCCAGCGCCCAGCAGAGAGCATGACAGATAAACGTTAATTTTAGGGTGATCATAGGATTAAGGGAACCTTGAATAATGATTGTTTAGAAGGACATTCAATTTCGTGTGTGCTTAGGGTTTGTGGCAGTGTAAGGTAAACATGGCAATAAAAGCACATAGCACTGTGATGGCAGATAACTCCCAGTCCCCCTGCTCTTGCAGCATATGGTATACAGCTGTGACTTAAGGCCGGGGTCAGATGAGCGCACAAGGTGCGCCCGTACTGACGTTTCTCCCGGCGTCCATCGCAGCGTTGTGACGTTTCGACAGGGCCGGTCACATGCTGTAGCATGCGCTCGAATTGTGCGCACTACAAGCGTCCGTGCAGAAAGCCTCCCCGTCAAAACGCTAGACGCCCATTAACGGGGCTGCAAACTGCGATCCTCCATAGGTGGAATCAAGCCTTGCAGCGCTGAGCACACTAACTGCTCAGCGAGGAGGCCAGAGGGGCGTCAGAGTGGAAGGACGTCCACTCTCACGGATGTTCCTTTCACTCTCAAAGACTCTCATCTGACCCCGGCCTAAGTCATTAAGTCGCGTCAGTACAAAAATGTAGCCTATGCTGTGATTTATTTAAGATTTTAAAGTAGTCTCTTATGTGATCCAAGTTGGCTCTGAGTAAAGACTACAACCTGAAATGTAGATAGATGTCATGCTCCATGGTGTGGGATTTGCAAGAGCCCAGGATGTGGGAAATAATGGCATATAGGCAACTGCTCTAGTGGACTAGGAGTTTATTAAGAGACGACAAGAGGCCAGGGTATGTGATATCCATGACATAGTGCAGGAGAGTCAGGACAAGACTGATACAAGAAGACATGAAGGAACACATGACAAGAACCTTGGGATCACTGTCGGCAGGTTGCAGGGTTGAAGGCACGGCTGGAGACGCAGGAGGAAGGGCATGCTGGAGACACAGAATATCAGATACAAGGCTACAGGATCCAGGGCTGGTTGTTCTGGATGGCAGACTTGGAAGAAACTTGTACAGTATGCCGATAGCCTGTAACTTAGGTACACAGGCAGGTAGCATGGAACTTAGGTACAGAGGTAGTGTGGAATTTTGATATGCGGCTTGGAAGCGTAGAATTTTGGTACACAGACAGGTAACGAGGGTCTTAGGGTATAGAGACAGGCAGCAAGGTTTTTGGATTTACAAGACAAAGCTAACACACGATTCTGAATTCAACATGAGATGTGCATACTAAGCAAAGGTACTGGTACACAGGGTCCGTGCCCTAATATAATGAGAAAAGGATCCTATGTAGGGTTTGGAGTGGTTACACTTGACTCTCCAAATTGCCCCGGGCATAAATAAAGCATATTGGAAACTTTGCGATGGAACATGCAGTTCAGGAGTAGTAGAGTCAGCATAGGTGCAGTTCTTCTTTCTGCTCTTTCATGACACTGGGCTGGCTTCATAATACATACAGGGTTATTCAAAGAGAATCGAAAAGTCACTGCACGTTTGGTGTCTTTTCGTTCTCTTCAATTCGGTGTGATTTGGCGATCCCATTTCGACGACCCTGCGGTGTATTCAGCAAGCACCACAGGGCCGTCGTAGTGCAGGGAAAAGCCACCGAACACTCACCGCAAAACCCGGCGAATGCTCACCGAAACCCACAAAAACATCTGGATTAACCTTGCTGAACACGCCAGAGAAACCCGAGCAGCCGACGATCACAGCGCAGAGCAGCCGCCAGAAAAAGCCGACACCACAGACGAATGGAGTAAAAAAAAACAACAGTACGCTTGAATATTTGAAAAGTGAAACGCTGTTTGCAAAGAAACTACAGAACGAAAATGTCTGCAATTTACATATAAGATCCAATGAATGATAATAAAAAGGGCTGTTACAGAAAAAAAAGGATTTAAAAACAAAAACCGAAAAGATCTTAAAAAAATCTATACATAAAGAGACTTTTTACTGCAGAATATTATAATCAACGGTTTATTAGCTATTGAATTAAAACGGGTATATTTTTAACATTGAAGCCTATGGGATTTGCCCAAATAAACCTGTCGAATGAAACCACCGAACAGCAGGGAAATTCGGCAACTTTTCACTGCTGGCTTTTGTTCTCTGAATAGATGAAGCATTGCTTCTCTATGAGGATTTCACTGCCCATGAACAGGCACCGTATGTGCAGGAAATTCGCCAGTATTTAGCGAACTGCCTGCTCTCTGAATAGACTAATGGCCAGGACAGGTAACCGTACGCTGAATTTCACTGTTCGGTTACCTTTTCGGCCACAATTCAGATCTCTTTGCATAACCCTGTAGGACTAGCCATATGATATTACTACATCTAACCGCTTCACTGCCAAATGATTTTCCATAAAACCACTGGAAGGACCCAGTGGTTTTCTGAAACAATTACTTTACATTGCTTAATCTACAAAAGTATATGTAGTTCTATACATACATGTTTGCAACACAGTACAGTAATTTCATTTGACAGACAGTAGACTCCCCATGCTGGCCAAGTTTTGCCACAGCAGAATCTGAATTGGGATTGTAATAAACAAAATCCCTTTTTAGTTGCTCCAGAAAAAGATCAGATCATGGTAGATGTGCATCCGTGCTCAATGGACATACTTTCTGACTGACGACAAGGTAGTGGCCACACAGTCCGTTTTTTTTTAACTCGCGTCATTTTTGACGGATGTAGGAGGGAAAATAAATTAAAATGCAAAAACCATTTTGTCCGTCAAAAATGCTAGACGCACAAATGCAGTCCGTCTGACCTAGTTCATCACTCACACACGAAGCTATGCGGATGTTGCGGACGCAGCGCACTCTGTGCGTCCGTTCTAGCGGATTTACGTTCTTGCCTAACCTGCGTCCGTTTGCCGCGTCCGTTGTGCTTCTGCACTTCTGTGCTGACGTACTTCGTGTGTGGGTCTCTATTGATCATAATTGTATGCTACCACGGACGTTAAAATGTGCGGCAACACGGATGTGCGCTCGTCTGACACGGGCCTAAGGCCCCGTTCACACTGTGCGATTTATAACGTCGCAGCAAAATCCGTACGACGTCGCGCTGTGTAGCTTCTCCAATGCTTTTCAATGGAGCTGTTCACATCTTGCCGCGCGACGTCGCATGTTGCGCGTCGCAGTAGCATGTCGCAGGTACATGACCCTTTTTTGCGATTTGCTATCTGCGATTTTGCGATTTGTATAGGTGGTGCTTTGCAAAAATCGCACAAAACAGCGATGTCGCGCGACGCCGCGCGACATTATCGCACCATGTCGTGAATATGACAATCGCGCGGAAAGTCGCGCGATTTTCATAGTCGCGACATGGTGCGATAATGTCGCGCGATATCGCTGTTTTGTGCGATTTTTGCAAAGCACCACCAATACAAATCGCAAAATCGCAGATAGCAAATCGCAAAAAAAGGGTCATGTACCTGCGACATGCTTCTGCGACGCGCGGCATGCGACGTCGCGCGACATCGCGCTGCAAGATGTGAACAGCTCCATTGAAATGCATTGGAGAAGCTACACAGCGCGACGTCGCGGCAAAATCCGCGCGATAAAAATCGCACAGTGTGAACAGGGCCTTAGGGGTATAAAGAACAACAAATGTCTTTTATCTTCCAAATGTGCTGTAAACAGACTGTTCTGGTTGTAATCTCATATTGCATTGCTCTATTACAAATAAATCATGGTGTGAGTGTGGTGTTTATCACTCTGTGCGTAAAGAGAACACTATAATTAGAACATTAATTAGGAAACCATTGTGTAACATTCAATACAATTGGGAATTCTTTGCACTTTAACCCTCATCTTTACCATATTTATGTTACACATACAGGGTTATTCAGAGAGGTGAAAAAACAGGAGAATGAACCATCTAGAGTTCTAGACCAAATAGCCGATTTGGAAAATTAGATAAATGGGAGAATTTTTCTGGTTTGGCTATTTTGTCCTAGAATTTTCACTTCTCCAATCATTCTCCTGGTTTTCACCTCTCTCTGAATAACCCTGATGCTTTCTGCGAAACAAAAGAATTCTGTTTCGTGTATTCATAGATATAAAATACCTAGTAAAGTATAACTTTATAAAGAGAACATATGAGCAATAGATAGTGGTCTTTAAATGTCAGTGACCCAAGGTACACATATTACTTAGTGAATTCATTTTCGTTGCTAAAACATCGCATAGGAAAAGAGCTGACCTGCGTTATAAAGCCAGATTTAGATTTTGATTACTGCGAGAAGCTGTGAGCACCCAGAGCCGGAATCGAACATCCGGCAGATCTGCCTGCGCAAGTACATCCTGAATTATAAAGCAATTAACACCTTGGGTCAGAAGGCGTGGGAAGAGAAACACACACATATACTAACTCAAACCGCTAGTACATTTAATAATTCATGCCGGCACCTCCGGGTTAATTAATTAAGTTTATGCTTTCATTTATGTATGCACTGTGGGCATATGCTGTGGGAGAGAGCAGGCTTTCCAGCTTTCAAAGCAAATAAAGTGTTGAGTAAACGGGTTTAAAGCAGCACAGAGAGCTGGGAGTCATTTTTAACTACTACGATGGAGAAAGAAATTTAAAAGCAGGATTATTTCGTTTCTAAAAGCCATCAAGAGATTTTGAGAGGAAGATTAGACATCAATATGGATTAAGTGTAGTTAGGGCGTATATATATTTTATATGAAAGATAATCTTGTTTTCCTTTCCCAGTTGGCCTAACCTTGACAGGCGTAATGCACAGTGTATTATTCATTGTAGGCCTATTCAAATGATTTAAAGTGAATTGTGTTTGCCTTTAATTATAGTGGTGATTACATGTAAATTATACTCATATTTCTTTTGGGGTTGGAAATCTTACAAACAATAAAAAAGAACCAACAAAAAAAAAAAAGGCAGGTGTTGTTATATGTGATACACAAGGTTACATATTAGGGGCACTATTCCGTGCCCTGAGCTAAAACAGGGATGCTAATGGGGAAAACGTCGCTTGCAGATTTCCCCTTAGTGTCCCTGTTTTAGAACCAGATTACAGTGAAAGCTGCTGAATCAGCAGTACCCTCCTGGATACATTACCGCTGCCTCGAGTATCACCTCCTGGAGTCCATAAGACTCCTGGAGGCTTGTGCTGCCGGGTCACATGACCTGCAAAATCTCTCTATCGTATGATCATGCAGGGCCACGAAGTGATTCGTGGAGGGAGACTAGGGATCATTTGTCCTTCTAACTTTTAAAAATTTTGCCTGCTAACCTCTTTCATTATACATGACCCCATCGTCCTTGGGGAACCATAATAGAAATTTAAGCATTTTTTCCAACATTACTGGTGATGGTGACATCTACTTGATGATAAACAATTTTCATTGTATGAATCCCAGTTGCCTTAGCCAAATCATACAGCATCAGGTAGAACATTATTAACACATTTCGGACTATAAACATACAGTTGTGTTCAAAATTATTCAACCCCCACTGAAATTGAGTGTTTTGGCCAGTTTGACATTGATTTTGATCATTCAGTCATCTTGCTTACAATTAAATCAAAGAGGCACGTGTAGGTCAGACAAATATAACATAACATTTATAATGAAATAACCACAAATGTCTTTTCTGTGCTCACATCATTATCAGTTTTATTCAACCCCCAAGTGACATTCAATCTTAGTACAACATCCTTTAACAATTATAACAGCTTTTAAACGTGAAGCATAGCGTGACACAAGTATCTTGCAGCGATCTACGGGTATCTTCGCCCATTCGTCATGGGCAAAAGCCTCCAGTTCAGTCACATTCTTAGGCTTGCGCACTGCAACTGCTTTCTTTAAGTCCCACCAGAGGTTCTCAATCGGATTTAAGTCAGGTGACTGCGATGGCCACTCCAAAATGTTCCAGCCTTTAATCTGCAACCATGCTCTAGTGGACTTGGAGCTATGCTTGGGATCATTGTCCTGTTGAAAGGTCCAACGTCTCCCAAGCCTGAGGTTGTGACGGACTGCATCACATTGTCATCCAATATCTCCTGGTACTGAAGAGAATTCATGGTACCTTGCACACGCTGAAGCTTCCCTGTACCTGCAGAAGCAAAACAGCCCCAAAGCATGATTGACCCTCCGCCATGCTTCACAGTAGGCAAGGTGTTCTTTTCTTCATAGGCCTTGTTCTTCCTCCTCCAAACATAGCGTTGATCCATGGGCCCAAACAGTTCTAATTTTGTTTCATCAGTCCACAGAACACTATCCCAAAACTTCTGTGGTTTGTCCACATGACTTTTGGCATACTGCAGTCGACTCTTATTCTTTGGAGACAGCCTGGGAGTTCTGGCATGGAGGCCTTCATTACGCAGTGTGCGCCGTATTGTCTGAGCTGAAACTTCAGTACCCACATCTGACAAATCTTTTCTCAGTTCCTCAGCAGTCACACGGGGACTTTTCTCCACTCTACGCTTCAGGTAGCGCACAGCAGTCGAAGTCAGCATCTTCTTTCTGCCACGACCAGGTAGCGTTTCAACAGTGCCCTTTGCCTTGAATTTGCGAATGATGCTTCCTATGGTCTCTCTTGGTATGTTTAACATCTTTGCAATCTTCTTATAGCCATTGCCCTTCCTGTGAAGAGTAATCACCTCTTCTCTTGTCTTCCTGGACCATTCTCTTGACTTCACCATGTTTGTAACCACACCAGTAAATGTCTAGAAGGAGCTGAGTATCACAGTCATTTTTAAGCTGCCTAATTGGTGCTTATTATGCTTTATTGCTGCTACGTGACATCCACAGGTGTTTTCAATACCTGATTGAAAACACTTGAATGAACCTCTGTTCTTCAGAGTGGTAGTCTTTAAGGGGTTGAATAATTGTGTCAATGAAGAATTCACAAAAGAAACATTTACTACTGTATTACAAAACCAATTGATGTAATTTTAGTTGCATATGGTTCTTTAACCCCTTAAGGACCCCTGACGTACCCTGTACGCCCTGTCCACAGGTCTCCCTTAGACCCACGGACGTACAGGGTACGTCAGCGGCGCCATATCTCCCTCCCGCCCGATACTCACCTCCCTCGCTGGATCCCTCGGTGATCTGGCAGGGAGGAAGCCTGCCCATGTGATTTACATGGGCAGGCGAGGCTGATGATGTCGCCACGCTGCGTGGTGACGTCATCAGCAGGTGCCCCCATTCAAATCAATGGAGGGGGATGGGGGGCTCCTTCGGAGCCCTCTATCTCCCCAACCATTGAAGCTGGGGAGATGCTTTTTGCACCGCTGAAAAGGGGAGAGTCTCCCCTTTTCAGCGGTGTATAGCATTAACCGTTTCGCCGCTGGATCGTGTTTTAGCGCGAATTGGCGCCAAAACGCGATTCGAACCTGGAGGCCCCCCCACCCACTGACAATCTCACCATATGTGTGAGGATGTCAGTGGGCCAGTTAACCATCTAGCTGCCATGTAGAGATAAGGGGATCCTAAGGATCCCTTTATCTCCCGATCCATGGCAGCTAGATGGCCTGATCATGGCCTTTCCAATGATACCAAACATGACCAGGTTTGGTTTAAATTTTTTTTTTAAAAAAAAAATAATAAAAAAATTAAATAAAATAAAAATTGTTTTTTTTAACCACTGCAATGCGGAGGACGCGCTCAGCGCGTCCTCCGCATTACTGCTGCTGTGCGGAGGACGCGCTGAGCGCGTCCTCCCATTGGGGTCAGCGTTCGCCGGGTTCCGGCCGATCGCTGGCCCCTCCGGTGCGGGCTGACATCCTCGATGTCAGCCCAGCATCCGGAACCGCAGCCGCTGAAATTAGGTGTCATCGCGACAGCGCGATGACACCTAATTCAGGCGCCCCCCCGCATGTGCGGAGGAGGCGCCTGAAAGGGAGGGGGGGAGGTCGTTCGGACCTCTCTCCCTCCCGATCGCCGGGGGGCGGAGGATTAATCCAGGCACCATTTGGAAGGGCACAGCCTGCCCTTCCAAATGGTGCCTGGCATTAACCCCTGGGGAGCTGGATCGCGAATCGGCGCTGAAAAGCGCCGGTTCGCGATCCTTTCCCGGAGCTGGCCGACATCTTGGATGTCGGCCAAGCTTCCGGGAACTCCCCCTGAGGACTGGCGTCATCGTGCATAGCACGATGACGCCAGTCCTAGAGTTAACCCCTAACTGCCACCAACTGTGGAGATAGGGAGTTCCAATGAACTCCCTATCTCCCGATCCGTGGCAGCTAGGGGTTAAAGTTTGGTATTGCTGGATCGGCCAGAGCATGGCCGCTCCAACGATACCAAACACTACTGTGAAAAATTTTGTAAAAAAAAAAAAAAATTAAAAATAAAAATAAAGAAAATTTAAAAAAAATTTATAAAAAAAAAATAAACAATTTTTTTTTCTTTTTTTTGGTTTGTTAATGCAGCAATATTGTTCCCATTTCAATTATAATGTGAACAATGATGCTGCACTAACGATTTTTGTATGCGGTGCGTTTGTTAAAAATCGCGTAATTTTCCCCAAAAAAAAATGTAACGAGACCCATCTCTAATTTTTTTTAACAAGCGCACCCCATACAAAATATAACCGCAATTGCTCGCATGTTAAAATGTGAAAAAAAACACTTTACACGTTGTAAATTATTGAAAATACATATTTTATTGCATTTTTTGTTATAATATACAGACATGACATAACGTATACATCTAATAATGACATATTATGAATCTACCGAGTCTGACGATATAGAACGATATATAATATGTCTGGGTAATATACTAAAATAAGCCTTCAAAACACGTTTAAACATGATGAGCAAAACCGGTAAAAATGACCTCAGCACAGAGGTGTGAAAAGCCTCAGCAGCGAAAGGGTTAAAAAAATTTTTTTTTGTCTGGGGGGGGGGGGTTAATTATATAGGACCTAGGCTGTCAGCTCAAAATAATTAGCACAAAATGGTCAGAATGAGCGCAGCGCACATAGGTGAACTGGCTCAGCAGTGAAAGGGTTAAAAGGCAAAAACATGTAAAAATTGGGTATTTCTATTCTCGGGATAAAATTTTGAAACTAGTTAGCCGGGGTCTTTATTTGTGTTTGTAGCTTTTGGGGATTAAATTACGAAAAAGTGTGTTTTTACCATTTCTTTCATCATATTTCATATTTTTTTTATAGTAAATTATTGGATATGATGGAAATAATGGTATTTCTAGAAAGTCCATTTAATGGCGGGAAAAAGGGTGTATAATATGTGTGGGTTCCATAAACGAGTAAGAGGAAAATTTGACCTAAACCCTAACAGCGCAGAAACGTAAAAACAGCAGCGGTCACTAAAAGACGGATTTGTGTAAAACCGCCCGGTCACTAAGGGGTTAAAAAGGCCTTGTAGGATTTCATTCTGAATACAATTACAAATGTACATTAATTCCCTAAAACCCTTTACAGCATTGGGGGTTGAATAATTTTGAACACAACTGTACATATTTGAGATTAGCATGCAGAGGTATGGAGCCAACCCCACTGCCCAATAAACAGTCTTTTTGTATACTTCTGACAGTTTACAGCTAAAACGAATCCATCATGAATTGATCTTATGGAGTATGACGACAATAGTGCTGATTGCTGAAAAGATTTTCAGCTAATGCCCAAGGCTCGCACTGGTATATCATTATTCTGCCCTACCCATACTCAGGGCTATACAGCACTGCAAGATATTGTGGTTCTTGGTTTTACACAAAAACCTTGTAAGGACAAGTGCTCACGAAGTCTTTGGATGCACCTCAGTGGTTCTGCATTGAGAGGCATGGCTGACATCAGAAATCGTAGGGCTTACTGAGCCCCAATACTCTTGCAGAACACTTCCTCAAAATTATGAAGCCCCTGAGCCGTGAGTATGCCACTATGACCAATTGACGACGACCCTACCGATTGGCTTTGGTTAACTTAGCCATAGGTGATTGAAATGCGACAGTACTGTCCAGCAGGACAAGATTGACTGAGTGTCGGAGATGTTCTCTGCTTTCTATAGTTTTCCCTGTCACTAGGGCCAACAGGCAATGGAGAGGTCATTCAACACACCATGACCAATTAAATTGAACTGAATGGTTATGGTGAATCACTACCTCTATGGTAGAGCGTAACAATATAAATACCAGGAAAAAGTCAAATTGAATAAAGATCGGAAAAGGTCATGAGAGACCAAAGGGTTTTCCCCTATTTGATTAATGGAATACAATTATTCTGATGAGAACAACAGAATACTAGGGTCTCCCAGAGACCAATATAAAATTTAACTTTTATTAAAGAAATATAAAATAAATTGACAAACTTATAAACATGGATAGAACAGTGCTCAATGAACAAGACAATTTAAAACCAAATAAACAAACTAAATTGGCTAACTATTCTATTCTCATCCTGCTTGACCTCTCGGCTGCTTTTGACACTGTTGACCACCCCCTCCTTCTACAGACCCTCAACTCTCTGGGTCTCGGTGACACTGCACTTGCTTGGGTTGACTCCTATTTATCCAACAGGTCCTTCTGTGTGTCCTTTGCTGGTAACTCCTCCTCTTCATTGCCTCTATCTGTTGGTGTACCTCAAGGCTCTGTCCTTGGTCCTCTGCTCTTTTCCATCTACACCTCCTCCCTGGGCAAAATCATCAACAGCTTTGGCTTTAATTACCACCTCTACGCTGATGACACTCAGATCTACCTCTCTACCCCTGATCTCTCTCCCCCTGTCCTTTCAAAAGTCAGTGACTGTTTATCTGGCATCTCCTCCTGGATGGCCTCCCACCACCTAAAGATCAACATGTCAAAGACTGAGCTCCTACTTATTCCTCCCTCTAATGCCTCCCCACCTCCTGACTTCTCTATCACGGTGGAGGGTATCACCATCTCCCCATCAAACCAAGCTCGCTGTCTTGGAGTTACACTGGACTCTGCTCTTTCCTTCATCCCCCACATCAAGTCTCTTTCCTCCTCCTGCCGATACCAACTGCGTAATATTTCCAGAATTCGGCCATTTCTTACCGCTGTCACCACAAAACAACTCATACACGCCCTGGTAATCTCCCGACTCGACTATTGCAATAATCTCTTATCTGGCCTCCCTCTGTCCCGCCTCTCCCCCTACAATCCATCCTGAACGCCTCCGCCAGGCTAATTCACCTCACCCGCCGCTCTGTCTCTGCCGCTCCCCTCTGCGAGTCCCTTCACTGGCTCCCCATCCACTGCAGAATTAAGTTCAAAATCCTTATCCTGACCTACAAAACCCTCACTAACTCAGCTCCCCACTACCTGTCCTCACTAATCACCAAATACACCCCAGCCCGCTCCCTAAGGTCAAACAGTGACCTGCGCCTAGCTTCTCCCCGCATCACCTCTTCCCATGATAGACTGCAGGATTTCTCACGCGCAGCCCCCACTCTCTGGAACGCTCTCCCTCGTGCTGTCAGACTTTCCCCTAACTTCTCTTCCTTCAAACGCTCCCTGAAAACATTCCTATTTAGGGAAGCCTACCACCCAGGGCAGCCATCAGAAATGATGGGGCCCCTTACTAAACCTCACGATGGGGCCCCCCAGGGCCCCCCCTCAACCTCTAAGAGCTTTTCTCCCCCTTCAAAAAAAAAAAAGACATAACATAGCACCACAGCAATAAAACTCCCAGTAATGTGCAGTGTGTATTAGCTTATCACAGTATCCACAGCAATAAAACTCACAGTAATGAGCGGTGTGTCTGAACATATCACAGAATCCACAGCAATAAATCTCACAGAAATGGGCTGTGTATGATGGCCTTTGGGTCTGGGTCTGGGCCTGGGCCCTGGGTCTGGTCCCTGGGACTGGGCCTTGGGGTCTGGTCCCTGGGGTCTAACCTGGGCCCTGGTCTCTGGGTCTGGTCCCTGGGCCTTGGGGTCTGGGTCCTAGGGTCTGGGCCTTGGGGTCTGGGGTCTGGTCCCTGAGGTCTGGTCCCTGAGGTCTGGTCCCTGGGGTCTGGTCCCTGGGGTCTAGCCTGGGCCCTGGTCTCTGGGGTCTGGGTCCTAGGGTCTGGGCCCTAGGGTCTGGGCCCTGGGTCTGGGCCTTGGGGTCTGGGCCCTGGGTATGGGGTCTGGACCCTAGGGTCTGGGCCCTGGGTCTGTATTTGGGGTCTGGGCCCTGGGTTTGGGGTCTGGACCCTAGGGTCTGGGCCCTGGGTCTGTATTTGGGCTTTGGGGTCTGGGCCCTGGGTTTGGGCCTAGGGGTCTGGGCCCTGGGTCTGGGCCTAGGGGGTCTGGGCCTTGGGTCCTGGGTTTGGGCCTAGGGGTCTGGGCCCTGGGTTTGGGCCTAGGGGGTCTGGGCCTTGGGGTCTGGGCCCTAGTGCCTGGGCCTTGGGGTCTGGGCCCTGGGTTTGGGCCTAGGGGGTCTGGGCCCTAGGGTCTGGGCCTAGGGGGTCTGGGCCCTGGGTCTGGGCCTTGGGGTCTGGGCCCTGGGTTTGGGCCTAGGGGTCTGGGTCTTAGGGCCTGAGCCCTGGGTTTGGGCCTTGGGTCTGGGCCCTTGGGTCTGGGCCCTGGGTCTGGGCCCTGGGTCTGGGCCCTGGGTTTGGGCCTAGGGGGTCTGGGCCCAGGGTCTGGGGTTTGGGCCTAGGGGTCTGGGCCCTGGGTTTGGGCCTAGGGGGTCTGGGCCCAGGGTCTGGGCCCTAGTGTCTGGGCCTTGGTCTGGGCCTTGGGCCTGGGTCCTGGGCCTTGGGTCTGGGCCCTGGGTTGGGCCTGGGGTCTGGGTCCTGGGCCTTGGGGTCTGGGCTTAGGGGTCTGGCCCTGGGTCTGGGCCTTGGGGTCTGGGCCCTGGGTTGGGTCTAGGGGGTCTGGGCCCTGGGTCTGGGTCCTGGGCCTTGGGGTCTGGCCATGGGTTTGGGCCTAGGGGTCTGGACCCTGGGTCTGGGCCCTGGGCCCTGCCTTTGCCCTGGGTCTGGGCCATAGGGTCTGGGCCCTGGGTTTGGGTCTGGGCCCTGGGCATTTGCCCTGGGTCTGGGCCTTGGCCCTGGGCCTAGGGGTCTGGACCCTGGGCCCTAGGGTCTGGGCCCTGGGTCTGGGCCCTAGGGTCTGGGCCCTGGGTCTGGGCCCTGGGTCTGGGCCTTGGCCTAGGGGTCTGGACCCTGGGCCCTGGGTCTGGGCCTTGGGGTCTGGGCTTTGGGGTCTGGGCCCTAGTGTCTGGGCCTTGGGGTCTGGGTCCTGGGCCTTGGGGTCTGGGCCCTGGGTTTGGGCTTAGGGGTCTGGGCCCTGGGTCTGGGCCTTGGGTCTGGGCCCTAGGGTCTGGGTCCTGGGCCTTGGGGTCTGGGCCATGGGTTTGGGCCTAGGGGTCTGGACCCTGGGTCTGGGCCCTGGGCCTTTGCCCTGGTCTGGGCCATAGGGTCTGGGCCCTGGTTTTGGGTCTTGGGGTCTGGGCCCTGGGCATTTGCCCTGGGTCTGGGCCTTGGCCCTGGGCCTAGGGGTCTGGACCCTGGGCCCTAGGGTCTGGGCCCTGGGTCTGGGCCTTGGGTCTGGGCCTAGGGGTCTGGACCCTGGGCCCTAGGGTCTGGGCCTTGGGGTCTGGGCCTAGGGGGTCTGGGCCTAGGGGTCTGGGCCTAAGGGTCTGGGCCCTGGGCCCTAGGGTCTGGGCCTTGGGGTCTGGGCCATGGGTTTGGGCCATAGGGTCTGGGCCCTGGGTTTGGGTCTTGGGGTCTGGGCCTAGGGGTCTGGACCCTGGGCCTAGGGGTCTGGGCCCTGGGTTGGGGTCTGGGCCTTGGGGTCTGGGCCTTGGGGTCTGGGCCCTAGGGTCTGGGCCCTAGGGTCTGGGCCTTGGGGTCTGGGCCATGGGTTTGGGCCATAGGGTCTGGGTCTTGGGGTCTGGGCCCTGGGCCTAGGGGTCTGGACCCTGGGCCCTAGGGTCTGGGCCTGGGGTCTGGGCCTAGGGGTCTGGGCCTAGGGGTCTGGGCCTAGGGGTCTGGGCCTAGGGTCTGTGCCATGGGTTTGGGCTAGGGGTCTGGGCCTAAGGGTCTGGCCCTGGGCCTAGGGGTCTGGGCCTTGGGGTCTGGGCCATGGGTTTGGGCCATAGGGTCTGGGCCCTGGGTTTGGGTCTTGGGGTCTGGGCCTAGGGGTCTGGGCCTTGGGCCTGGGCCTTGGGTCTGGGCCTAGGGGTCTGGGCCTAAGGGTCTGGGCCCTAGGGTCTGGGCCTTGGGGTCTGGGCCATGGGTTTGGGCCATAGGGTCTGGGCCCTGGGTTTGGGTCTTGGGGTCTGGGCCCTGGGCCTAGGGGTCTGGACCCTGGGCCCTAGGGTCTGGGCCTTGGGGTCTGGGCCTTGGGGTCTGGGCCCTGGGCCCTAGGGTCTGGGCCATGGGTTTGGGCCTAGGGGTCTGGGCCATAGGGTCTGGGCCCTGGTTTTGGGTCTTGGGGTCTGGGCCCTGGGCCTAGGGGTCTGGACCCTGGGCCCTAGGGTCTGGGCCCTGGGCCTTGGGTCTGGGCCTTGGGGTCTGGGCCCTGGGCCTAGAGGTCTGGGTCTGGGCCCTGGGTCTGGGCCTAGGGGTCTGGGCCTAGAGGTCTGGGTCCTGGGTCTGAGCCTAGAGGTCTGGGCCTAGGGGTCTGGGCCCAGGGGTCTGGGCCCTGGGTCTGAGCCTAGAGGTTTGGGCCTAGGGGTCTGGGCCTTGGGGTCTGGGTCCTGGGCCTTGGGGTCTGGGCTCTGGGTCTTAGGGTCTGGGCCCTGGCTCACCACTCGCTGTCTTCTATCTTCTTTTCTTCTGCTCTTCTTTTCTTCACCTTTTCTTCACCTTTTCTTCAATCTTCTTCTCTTCTTTTCTTCTGATCTTCCTGGTCCCTCCAGCTCCGGCGCGCAGCTTCACTGAGTGGAGGGGCGGAGCCAAAGCAACGTGCTTGGGAGGCCCCTCACACACTGCTTGGCCCCGCCCAGCCAGGAAGTGAAGCTGCCAGGAGCCGGAGGAGACACAGTGTCTCAGTCTCCTCCGGCTCCTGCAGCAGCAGCAGGGACACAGCTCCGGATTCGGACTCATCGAGTCCGATACCGGAGCTGTTAAAGGGCGACGCCGCTGCCGTCGGGGCCCGGGATCCTCCCCCGGGACCCGGCGGCCCGGGCCCCCACCGGGCCGGGCCCCTTACGGCAGTATTGGGCGTAATGCCCTGATGGCGGCCCTGCTACCACCCAACTCACTGACGCAACCATCAATCACTCTCACCTTACAGTCCTCTCCTCCTGTTTCCAACCCCAACCCTCCTAGATTGTGAGTTCCTACGGGAATAGGGCCCTCATCTCCTCCTGTACTGTTTGTCAAATGTTGTTCAATGTATTGTAACCCTGTCTGTACTGTGCTTATTGTACAGCGCTGCGGAATATGCTGGCGCTTTATAAATAAATAATAATAATAATAATAATAATAAAATTCAGCTGTATATCCTTTCCAATAGGGTACCCCTGCCTTTGTGTGTTTTTGTGGTCCCTTCTTGCGTTTTGGTTTATGGCTTAATGTAGCCATCCTATTTCATTCACTCAATGTCAGTTACAATACCCTGAGGTGATCCTTTGAAGGTCACCTATTGTATTGAGATCTAATTTATATCAATTGGCGCATTGAATACCACTTCTTCACTGTTTATTTGGTTTTAAATTGTCTTGTTCATTGAGCACTGTTCTATTCATGTTTATAAGTTTGTCAATTTATTTTATATTTCTTTAATAAAAGTTACATTTTATATTGGTCTCTGGGAGACACTAGTATTCTGTTGTTCTCATCAGAATAATTGTATTCCATGAATGGTTATGGCAACTAGAGGAGCAACCCTTTACAAGCTATGAAATAAGTGATTTTAAAATTCCTGATGTCAACAGAAACAAAGAATCGTCTTGGCTTAATGATATGGGGTTGTCAAGATGTGGATCCCTGTCTGTCAATTTTACGGATGTAACAAGACTAAACAATCACACTAAATGCTATAGCTGTAACTGCCAGACAGTTCTTTTACTAGAAATATCAAATCAATTAAGTGTGTGTATGTCAATAAAAAGTGTGTGTAATGTCACTGAAACTTTGCACCTCAATACCAATGTAGTCTAAAAGGTGCAGGATACAGAACAATGTAAGCTGTGGCAAAATTCACCCAAATTAGAATATTCCTATAAAGCCACTTTATGTAAAAAAAATGGTCTATGGTTCTCCAGATAAACTGCTGGGAAATAACAAATTCTCAACATACAGATGTGTTCGGTTGAATGTTTGTGATGCTGCCAGGTTTATCTCAATTGCATAAATTCTATTAGTTTCTTGATTATTTTTTTTTAGCTGAATGGAGATTAAAAACCTTTATATTATTGTCACAGCTCTACTAAACAAAAGCTGCCGATGAAAAAGCCATGTAACTCAGAACCGTTCAATATATGCATATGGTAAACATCTGTCAAATTAAGTGGCAAATTCCCCTGTGCGGTATGCTCGACTCTGTGATGACCTTGGGGGTAATTAAATGACCCCCTGAGTGACACTTTGTAATGTGAGTGGCCAATACGAAAGTATTAATGAACAATGAATGAATTGCAATGAAAGCTTACTGTATAGAGAAAACCAACACCTGATTAAATATTAAACAGTGTCGTCAGCAAATAAAAAGCACCAATACGTTGATTTATCTGGAAATGTAAACAGTAAATAATGATCTTTGAACTACATAATAATACCACCTGCTTACTAAGCAGCCAGATCTCTCCCCATGTGGCTTTCCTCTCCACTTATACATCAAGCCGTGATTAATTGGATGGTGCTTTTAGATTAGATACAATCCTGGAATTTTCTCTTCAAGTGGTCCAAACATTAACCTTTTAGTTTCTCAAATTACAGATTAGTAATGCTAGCACCTGTGGCCTGGCTTGCATCTGGGTTTTTTCCTAAGAATTGATAATATTTCTTGTTTTTGATTATCACGTTATATATTACGCAAAAAGAAGCAGTTGCCTTGTATTATGTAGAATTGTTATCAAGCTGCATCTTATTAAGGCAACTACAGTGCTAGTCACAAGTCTAAATATAAGAATTTGGGCAGGGAAAGTCTACTTTTTCTTTTACAGACTTTCTCCTTTAGCTCTATCCCACTTGGGCAAAACCTGGCGCTTCTGACGCTTGAAAACTCTTTGGGCACTATCGTGTGCCTCTCGCTAAAACCGGGATACGAAGGGGAAAAATTTGCATTTGCTAATTTCCCCTTTGCGTCCCAGTTTCCCCAGCAGATTGTGGGGCAGGAGCCGAGTCCGGCAGCCTGCCCCTTAGCGATTGCTAAGCTTGCAGATGCTGGGGCAGCGCTACAGCACCGTCCCCAGCATCCCCTCCATAGGACTCCATGGAGGATCGTGCTGCCAGGTTACATGACCAACCATTTCGCAAGATCCTGCTGGTTGGCGGAGTGATTGTGGAGGGAGACAGGGGACCTTCTTCCCCAAGTCTCCCTCTGCTCCTGGGCCGCCGTTCTTGCCACAGGATGAGAGGTGAGTATGTGATTTTTGGGGGATTTTGAGCTGTAGCCAACGGATTCTGCAGCAGTGCAATCCGTTACCTACACCTCTGAGCTGGACTTTTTCGTTTGGATCACTTGGTCCTAACGCTAGTTTAGTGCTTTCACTTTGCGCTCCCCATGTTAGGTATAGGGAGCGCAAAATACAGTAATCTCGCTCTACGAATCACAAATTAACGAGTGCTAACAGGGTTTTTAAACCCATCAGCGATTCGAAAGCGATCTGGCCGCAGTGCTATGACCTCCTTTAAGCTAGCACTAACGCTGACGCTAGTGTTAGAGCCTTTTGTGTACTTCTTCCTGTCCTATTATTGTGGACTCATGAAGGCCGTTTTCCTTGCTTTGCCGGAAATAAGTTGGATTGAGGTTTAGCTGTACGAGGTGTTTTCCTTTCATAGTGTCTTCTTTTCTATCCATACAGACCATAGAAGGTCCGTTTCCCCTCCATGTTAGACACATTGAGGCATCCCCTGCTTTTCAGTGCAGTACACATCATGTTGACAGAGGCTACCAAGACCTTTTAACTTTGTCTTTTTTGTTTGTTCTTGCTTAGTGTCACTATTAAAAGTTATGTTTTATTTCTATTCTCCTAGCATTGCAGTATCCCTCTGTACCTACTTTTTTTTTTAACTACATTGCTGAATCATGATAGAGAAAGACCAAATAAGTCCCTGATATGTTTTATTTAACTGTTTTATATCTTATTTTCTATAATGGTTGATATTTAGACTGAATCCCCCCCCCCCATAAAACACATTTGTAACAACAACTATAACGGACTATAATGGAATTAAAATATTTAACAGAAGGACAGTGTGTCTTCTTAAGTGAAAGACATTTTTTTTTTAACATACAGAGTTATTCAGAGAGCGGTGAAAAGCAGGAGAATGACAGGAGAATGGAAAATTCTAGGTCAAAATAGCCGATTTGAAAAGTGAGATGAATGGGAGAATTTTTCTGGTTTGGCTACATTGACCTAGAATTTTCCATTCTCCAGTCATTCTCCTGCTTTTCCAGCTCTCTGAATAACCCTGATACATTTTTTATTGAACTTTTGGTCTTCACATCCAAACGGTAATAAAAAAATGGGGAAAAAATAAAAAAAGGGGGAGGGGGGGTTCAGGAACTTAACAGACAATGGGCAGTGTGTTCAAGGCACATCAAAAGGTTGCACATCCAGAGCAAGACCCAACTATATGAGCATCATAGGTGTGCGCACAGGGTGTGCCGGGTGTGCCTGGGCACACCCTAATGCTGGCCCGCCATAATGCAGGCCCGCGGAACACTCTGTGTCCCGGCTGGTCACATCCCATGGATAGCCGCCGGGACCCTTCATCGCCGCAGGCCTGGTAGCAGCCTCCGCTTCACCGGTGGTCCAGTGGCTGTGGGGTGCTGCATTGCAATCTGTGCTTCGCGCACAGACCGCAGAGCATGTCCCACAGTGAGTGACTGGACACGAGCGCCGGCGATCACTGATGACCTGACACTTGACCGCCGGTGCTCACTGACTGTGTCAGAGCGCTGGCGGTCAGGTGACAGGTCACCTGCGATCGCTGACACTGAGTTCACATCCAGTCACTCACTGTGAGACGTGCTCTGCGGTCTGTGTGCGAAGCACAGATCACAATGCAGCACCACACAGCCACCGGACCACCAGGGAAGTAGAGGCTCCTACGGGGTGAAGGGTCCCAGCAGCTATCCATGGGATGCCACCAGCCGGGTTCCCTCTCCTTGACTCCCTCCTCCTTCTGGACCCCCAATATTCAACCCCCTCCCTGCAAAAAGAAAGGTAAGCAGGAGAGGGGGCAACGTTTGTATATTTAAACTATTTATACGCGCCACACATTACTGTGATATGCTCATACACACTGCACTATACTGGGGGTTTTATTGCTGTGGACTTTGTGATACGCTCATACACACTGCAATTTACTGGGGGTTTTATTGCTGTGGACTTTGTGATACACTTATACACACTGCAATTTACTGGGGGTTTTATTGCTGTGGACTTTGTGATATGCTCATACACACCGCACTTTACTGGGGGTTTTATTGCTGTGGATTCTGTGATACGCTCATATACACTGCAATTTACTGGGGGTTTTATTGCTGTGGGCTTTGTGATATGCTGACATACACTGCACATTACTGGGGGTCTTATTGCTGTGGATTCTATGATACGCTCATACACAGCAAATATTACTGGGGGTTTTATTGCTGTGGATTCTGTGATACGCTCATACACACTGCACATTATTGGGGGTCTTATTGCTGTGGATTTTGTGATACGCTCATACACAGCAAACATTACTGGGGGTTTTATTGCTGTGGATTCTGTGATACGCTCATATACACCGCACTTTACTGGGGGTTTTATTGCTGTGGATTTTGTGATACGCACATACACACTGCACTTTCCTTGGGCTTTTATTGCTGTGGATTCTATAATACGCTCATACATACTGCACATTGCTGGGGGCTTTATTGCTGTGGATTCTGTGATACGCTCATACACACCGCACATTGCTGGGGGTTTTAATGCAGTGGATTCTGTGATACATTCATACACACTGCACTGTATGGCTGTGTGTGTAAATGCATGTATTTGTCTTTAAACAGGCTGCTGTGTGTAAAATTCGGCACCTGTGTCATTGTCTCAGCCCGGCGTTGCCCCCTTACCCTGCACCCAAAAGGCTGGTATTGTTCCTTGAATCGCCGCTATATTTTCTGCCTGCACTCCACAAAGTAAGAATAGTGAATAAAGCATTGTGAGATACAGGTAGGAGACTAAATATTGGTGCTTGGCAGCAAGAGGTTAACCTCCCTGGCGGCCCGATTTTGACATATTTTTATATGTCAAAATCAGTGCGTTTATTCAGCCCCCTGGTGGTTTTCCTGAATGTGGCTCAGGGATAAATTTCAATGCTGAAAGCAGTAACCCCTAGCCACACCTGGGCTGATACATAACTGTCCCTGCGCTCCCTCACTGTCCTCTCGCAGTCACCTCCGGCTGATCGTGGCGTCCTGGTTCCTGTTGCGAGTGGTTGATTCTTGCGGTTGATCCCTGCACTTTGGGGGCCCTGCAGTGAATGGCGAATTCCCCAAAGTGTGGGGAACAACAGTCAGCGACATTTTGACGCTCTGTGAATGACCCCTATAGTAATGATGTAATGATATATTTTGGCTGAATGCGTGAGTGTGTGTCTGTGTATGTTTGCATAAGGGTGCGTGAATATGTGTTTCAACTTTTGGGTGCACACTCTAATGCAATAGGCTGCGCACGCCTATGATGAGCATCCAGGTCAAACAATAATCAGTTATAAGGCCACATGCCTTATATATTTTATGGATGTCCCAGAGCACCAAAGGTCCCGCTTGGGCAGTTTAAGTCCACAAATTTTTGTAGCTTGAGAGTCAAATAGTTGAAATTGATCCAGTGTGTCCACTATTTGCTTCTGTGTAGGAACAACCACAGATTTCCAGTGTCTGGAAGCAGTGTAATACTGTAGAGCAGTACAAGAAATAGCATCTGTAAATGTGGACGTGGAAGTCGAGTCACGCCCAACAGCAACACCTCTTGAGCGCATGGAATCATCTCGCCCAGAACTTCAGTAGCCAACGTCAATCATAACTAACTGATACAATGTCACCACAATCTCATCCGTTATATAGTGCATCCGTTTCAGCAGACGCACTGTGTGCACTCAGTGTGCTCGTGTGACCGCAGCCTTAGTCGGGCTGCCAATATCGTGCTGTATAACAGATTTGACACCTGTCCAGGGTCTTCCCCAGCTTTGGTTGCGTAACCACATGAGCCCTTAACATTTCTACTAGAAACGATCCGTAGTCTAGAGCCGAGGAAACGCACTATGAAGGTGAGGCAGGAGTTGGGAGGAAGAGGATGTGTAGTATAGGCCAGACATTTCCCATTTCATGATACTTTGCCAAGTCAAGATATTATTGGAATGTCGTTCAACATTGAACAGAGATATTAATGTTCAATATCTATCTATCTCTCGCTACTATTGCTTATAGATCTTTATTCAGTGACTGTGGTTGATAATGAGATAAAAAAATCCAAGATTAGCCCGAAGATCCCTGTACAGGATTTTAACAGTCTTTTAAAAAAGAACATTATGTTGGAATGAAGTCCTTTGGGCTACAACCGCTCCATAGGAAATTACACAAAAAAATAAATAGTTTAATTATACCAGATATTTTTTTTCAGTGCTGTGATTTTCTCTTTCTAGTGTATAAATCAGAACGGTGACATTATACACATGAGCTGATGCCTTTTGATTGAGAGATATTGCACGTGCAGTCGAATCCCACCGTAATTGTCTGACATTGCATCACATGTGGAGCATACTTACGCTGAATAAAGAAAAGTGTTTTACTCATTACCGCCAGGAGTTTGTGTCTTGCAGACCTCCACTGATGTGCTCAAGTTTCCTTCCCAACGTTGGGCTCTATTACATTCTCCGCACAAATTTTTTGGGGGCAGTGATAAACATTAACGCGTGTAAATTAACGCAGGTATTATGATTCGAGCGCATTTTTTCATCTATCGAAAAATATCACGCGTAAAAAAGATGCGCAAAAACGAGCGCAAATTAACGCTGCGAGCAGAAAACGGTGGGCAGACTGTTTTTTCACGCGATTCAGCCAATCAGAATCAAGAACCACAATTGTCTCCCGTTCAGTTTTTGTGCCTGACAAAATCAATCTGAGTATATATGCTGCAGCAATAAAAAAAAACACGCACAACCTCTCTATTTTATTGTTTGGGTATGCATAGAATGTGTAACTATACTGTGCTGTATTTTTTTTTTCGTGCTGGTGTATTTGGTTTCGGCCAGAACGTTCAGATTTGCAGTTACCACCAGCTTTTCAAAGATGTTAAAATTATGTGCGCAAACGTCTTTCGTAAAAAGTTGCACAATCGATCGTAAAACCAGCCGCGTACCAGCGCACGAACGCATTTACGCTCACAATGTTAAGTATGGGATGCGCGTACAAACTTTCGCTTGCGCATGGTAACTCGCGTTAGACGTTAACGTGCATTTTGTGCGCGAAAGTCATAATTTGACGTTCAGCGCAAAGGGTTTTTCCCCTCGCGCTAATGCGCACATTTTTGCGCAAAGAATGTAATAGAGCCCGTTATCTCTGTTATTTGCAAGAACATTTATTAATTAAATTAGAAATATTCATTTATTTTCCACAAGTACACACAACATGCAATAACCGTAATCCACATGACCATAAGGCTGGGGTCAGACCAGCGCACCTTTAACATGCGTTCTGGCGCACATAATTACGGCCGCACTAGCAGCAGATGACGGGCAATGATGGCCAATATACGATGTAAGGCCGCACAAAAGTCCGGCCGTGCAACGCAAGTGGAATTTGAACGCATTTTTCTGAGAACACTGAACCACTAGTACTGACGTTCTGTGTGCGCAGCTGCGGCATAGCGGCGTGTTTGCGTGATTAGGAGATGTCAGACGTTGCTAATGTCCGGCCTACATAATGTCTAGACGCAAAAAGAGTTTTATTGACGATCCGTATAAAATCACGCCCGAAAATGCGCGTCGTCTGACTGTTTTTGCGCATTCCGTGAAAAAAATACATCAATGCGTTCGGACGCACTTTTTCACGTTCGCGGGGAAAAATGCTTTCGTCTGACCCTAGCCTAAATCATTCAATTGTAAGAAAATATATAAAATAAAGAAACAATAGAAACTGAAGGTGTGACTTAAAAATTAAAAGCAGTATTAAAAAATATTAAACGTGAAAAAGGCAAATTTTACAATAAACAATCTTATTTAGGTTGCTTACTGGGTGAATGAAGCCTATACAAGCAAAATTAAATGTTTCCACAAAATAAAATACCCACGGTTTATTCATATACTGTCCAAAATGCAGTAATAACATTTCAATGTATTAAATATAGGGTTATGCTAAATATTTATTTATAAACACACATTGATTACAGGTCTCTTACTATAACGGAACAGATCATGTTTGCCATCTTTAGCACTGCTTATTATCAAAAGTAAACCCTTTGAGATCAAATTTTCAAAGCATTTTGTGATACTTTTAAAAATTATAGGTCTTCTATAATAACGACCCCTTTTCTTCCCGTGCAATAATTATGGAGGCACTGTACGCTTGTTCCTGTAAAAAGATACATTGCGTTCGTGTTCGCTTGCAAGCTATGATTTTTTTTCCCCACAAGAACTATAATAATCTAGTCCATTCAAGAAAATAATAATGTTTTCTTTTGACTGTAATAACCAAGCACTGAGATTCGACAAGTGTACTTTCTGAAGAATTTTTTTTTAATTCTTGTATATTTAAACTATAATTATTATTTTTTTAATGTTTGTTATCTTCTTCTGACTTCTGCAGCGGTTGGATCACTGACTGCAGGTGCAGAAGATGAGTTACATGATGATTTTTAATCTAGAGTTACATTCACAAACAAATAAGTTTGCGTATGTAAGAACTCTGGAGTATAATTTAAATGAATATAACCATGTTTCATTAGCAGTGTCATATTAGAGTTTTCTAATATATATACTGTGACAAGGTGAGGGGAATGGTTTATAATGAGGTGCACATTCCCCCTATGTTCGTAGGAGAGGACTTGGTTGTTTAAGTCCAGGAGAGCAACATGTATTTTTAATTGCATGCCTCAAGGTTCCCCCATCTGTCAGGTTGTTAAAGGTTTCCTGGGTGTGAGGAAGCGGTGAGAAGGAAGTGAGAGTGAGACGGAGAGCAGCAAACAAGGTGAAGTGCTGAGGTTGGCAGCTTCCAAAAAGAAAAATGTTGGCAAAGAGTTACATTCTTTTGTTATTTATCCACATTAGTAAGGGACGTGCATTTGTTAGTGAGAACTCAGACGAGTTAGGCTTTGTTTTCTGTTTTATTTTAGTTATTCTCTGAATACCATCAAATAAATGCTAAACTGTGGAAAGAGACTGTGTGCCATATTTTGCCCCAGAGGACCGTGTTATAGCGCCCCCATGTGACAAAACACAGACACCAGACCTCAGCTACAGTGGCAAGAAAAAGTATGTGAACCCTTTGGGATTACGTGGAGTTTTGCATGAATTGGTCATAAAATGCGCTCTGATCTTCATCTAAGTCACAACAATTTGAAAAACACAGTCTGCTTAAAATAATACAACACAAACATTATATGTTTTCATGTGTTTATTGAACATAACATGTAAACATTCACAGTACGGGGTGGAAAAAGTATGTGCACCCCTAGCCTAATGACTTCTCCAAGAGCTAATTGGAGCCAGGAGTGAGCCAACCTTGAGTCCAATCAGTGTGATATTATTGGATGTGTTGCTGAAAGCTGACCTGCCCTTTAAAACACACCAGTTTTGGGTTTACTGGTTTCAAGAAGCACTGCCTGATGTGAACCATGCCTCGCAGAAAAGAGCTCTCAGAAGACCTACGATCAAGAATTGTTGACTTGCATGAAGCTGGAAAGGGTTACAAAAGTATCTCCAAAAGCCTTGATGTTCATGTGTCCACGGTAAGACAGACTGTCTGCAAATGGAGAAAGTTCAGCACTGTTGCTACTCTCCCTAGGCGTGGTCGTCCTGTAAAGATGACTGCAAGAGCACAGCGCAGAATGCTTAATGAGGTAAAGAAGAATCCTAGAGTGTCAGCTAAAGACTTACAGAAATCTCTGGCACATGCTAACATTATTGTTGACACATCTACAATAAGGAAAACATTAAACAAGAATGGAGTACATGGGAGGACACCATGGAGGAAGCCATTGCTGTCCAAAAACAATATTGCAGCACGTTTGAAGTTTGCAAAAGAGCACCTGGATGTTCCACAGCACTACTGGCAAAATATTCTGTGGACAGATGAAACCAAAATTGAGTTGTTTGGAAAAAACACACAACACTATGTGTGGAGAAAAAAAAGGCACAGCACACCAACATCAAAACCTCATCCCCACTGTAAAACATGGCGGAGGGAGCATCATGGTTTGGGGCTGCTTTGCTGCCTCAGGGCCTGGACGGATTGTTGTCATTGATGGAAAAATGAATTCCAGAGTTTATCAAGACATTTTGCATGAAAACATAAGACCATCTGTCCGCCAACTGAAGCTCCGCAGAGGATGAGTGATGCAACAGGACAATGACCCAAAGCATACAAGTAGTTCAACAAAATAATGGCTTCAACAAAACAAAATACGCCTTCTGGAGTGGCCCAGTCAGAGTCCTGACCTCAACCCGATTGAAATGCTGTGGCATGACCTTAAGAGAGCAATTCACACCAGACATCCCAAGAATATTGCTACACTGAAACAGTTTTGTGAAGAGGAGTGGTCCAAAATTACTCCAGATCGTTGTGCAGGTCTGATCTGCAACTACAGGAAATGTTTGGTTGAGGTTATTGCTGCCAAAGGAGGGTCAACCAGTTATTAAGTCCAAAGGTTCACATACTTTTTCCACCCTGCACTGTGAATGTTTACATGTTCTGTTCAATAAAATCATGAAAACATATAATGTTTGTGTTGTATTATTTTAAGCAGACTGTGTTTTTCAAATTGTTGTGACTTAGATGAAGATCAGAGCACATTTTATGACCAATTCATGCAAAACTCCACATAATCCCAAAGGGTTTAGATACTTTTTCTTGCCACTGTAGCTGAGGTCTGGTGTCTGTGTTTTGTCACATGGGGGCGCAAACCTGTACAAACTTACGGTTAAAATAACCTGATTAAGGTAATAGAAACAACTCAGCCAGGCCACGTGTGTGCTTTTCGGTAAGGTCTCCAACTGTGTGCACTTGTGCCTAATTCCAGTGCTCAGTGATAACATGTACCCAGTTGCTATGGTAACTACAGAAGATAAACAACCCGCTGTGTAATGGAGCCACCATCCTGTAAAATAACATGTTTAAACCAGGAATATAACCACCAAACCTGACCTGAGATACATGTATATGCACACCAGACCTCAGATACATGTATGTATACATATATAATATATAGATACACTAACTGGCCACTTTATTAGGTACACCTTGCTAGTAATCAGCAGGGGATCAAATAATTTTTTCCCTCACTATAAATAATCAGTGTCAAACAGTCTCTTCAGTATATTATATATATATAAACACTTACATCATGCATTCAACATCTACAGATTTAATTCGCATCAGCGTCTTCTACTACTCACAATGTACACTCACTGGCCACTTTATTAGGTACACCTTGCCAGTACTGGGTTGGATCCCCCCTTTGCCTTCAAAACTGCCTTAATTGTTCATGGTATAGATTCAACAAGGTGTAGGTGTTGGAAACATTCCTCAGAGACATTGGTCCATATTGACATGATAACATCACGCAGTTGCTGCAGATTAGGGATGAGCTGTTCGATCAGTTCGGAGTTGGACTCGAACATTGGCAGTTCGAAAGTTCGCGAACTTCGAACTTTTTGGCGTGTTCGAATTTTTTTTTAAAAATGCTTAAAAAATACTAAAAAATCTAGAAATACAGAGACTCTTTACTGCAGAATATTGATGAATATTTATGACTGTCATAAAATTATTCTGGCTTTATTTAAAATATTTGCACACATGTACATTTTTCTGAAACTTTCACACCTCAAAATTACATGTGCTTAGAGTGCATGAGGCTTGCATAGGATTTTTTGCACCACCTGTGTGTTTCATCTTTAAAATGCTGCAATGGGTGATGTGGATTTTCTATCTTACAAGGAAAGCATGCTTTACAGTCTGCCTAATGTCTAGGTGCAAAGATTCTCACCTCTAAATGACATGTGCTTACAGCAGGGCTCTAGTCTCAAACTCTGGTGCCCCTGATGTTTTTGAACTGCAACTCCCAGGATTCCCTCGCCATGTGTCGCATTGAAATCATCCTGGGACTTGTAGTCCAAATCATGTTGGGGGGCCGTGAGTTTGAGTTACTGTTCCCTTTCTATCATCTTGAAGCAGTCTGCCCATTCACCTCTGACCTCTGACATCAACAAGGCATTTTCATCCACACAGCTGCTGCTCACTAGATATTTTCTCTTTTTCTAACTGTTCTCTGTAAACCCCAAAGATGGTTGTGTGTGAAAATCCCAGTAGATCAGTAGTTTCTGAAATACTCGGACCAGCCTGTCTGGCACCAACAACCATGCCATGGTCAAAGTCACTTAAATTCCTTTACTTCCCCATTCTGATGCTTGGTTTAACCCCTTAGTGACCAGGCGGTTTTACACAAATCCGTCCTTTAGTGACCGCTGCTGGTTTTACGTTTCTGCGCCGTTAGTGTTTAGGTCAAATTTTCCTCTTACTCGTTTACTCAGCCCACACATATTATACACCGTTTTTTCCGCCATTAAATGGACTTTCTAAAAATACCATTATTTCCATCATATCGAATAATTTACTATAAAAAAAAATATGAAATATGATGAAATGGTAAATTCGTAATGGTATTTTTCGTAATTTAATCCCCAAAATCTACAACCACCAAAAAAGACCCTGGCTAAATAGTTTCAAAATTTTGTCCCAAGAATAGAAATACCTACCTTTTTAACCCCTTCACTGCTGAGCCAGTTCACCTATGTGCTCTGCGCTCATTCTGACCGTTTTGTGCTAATTATTTTTAGATGACATGTTAGGTCCTATTTAACTAAACCCCCCCAGACAAAATGTTTTTTTTTAAAAAAATTTTTTTTTTTTTATTATTATTTTTTTTTAAAAAAATTTATTTTATTTTTAAACCAAACCTGGTCATGTTCACCTGGTCATATCATTGGAAAGGCCATGATCAGGCCTTTCCAATGATGTCAAATATGACCATCTAGCTGCCACGGATCTGGAGATAGGGGGATCCAAAGGATCCCCCTATCTCAACATGGCAGCTAGAGGGTTAACTAGCCCACTGACATCCTCACACATATGGTGAGGTTGTCAGTGGGTGGGGGGGCCTGGAGGCTTGGCTGACATCCAAGATGTCAGCCCCCTCCAGGTTCGAATCGCGTTTTGGCGCCAATTAGCTACACACCTCTGAAAAGGGGAGACTCTCCCCTTTCCAGTGGTGTAAAAAGCATCACTGTAGCTTACATGGTTGGGGAGATAGAGGGCTCCAAAGGAGCCACCCTTCCCCTTCTTGTATTTTCACCTCTGGCGCCTGCCGATGATGTCATCACGCAGCGTGATGACGTCATCGGATTGGCCGGCCCCCAGAAAACGGCGAGGTAAGCTTGGAGCTTGCCATAGACGCCGTGGGAGCCGGCAAGGAAGGTGAGTATCGGGCGGGAGGGAGGTTAGGAGCCGCTGACGTACTATGTACGTCCTCGGGTCTAAGGGAGACCTGTGGGCAGGACGTACATAGTACGTCAGTGGTCCTTAAGGGGTTAAACTTCAGCAGGTCGTCTCCACCATGTAAAGCTGCCTAAATGCATTGAGTTGTTGCCATGTGATTGGCTGATTAGCAGTTTGTGTTAACAAGCAATTGAACAGGTGTACCTATAGTGGCCAGTGAGTGTACATCCCAGTCCTCAGACGCAGACACTGGGGTCAGCTGGCAGAATTCACTAACAGGATTCTAACAGATCCCTTTGGTTGTCTGCATTCCTGCGAGCGGCTGCCAACATCTGCAAGTTATAACGTGGCTGCCCAGGGCCTCCAGCTGCACTCTCGCAAGATCTTGCAGTGTTTTCGTGATCTCATCCTCATTACAACCTTCACATGCAAGCGGCCGCAGAGTGCTGTTAGTGCTGCTAGCCACCAGAGCACCTTGGATGCCACCCGGCACGCCAGCCCGGTGCTGGCTTCTATCGGTAGAAGTATCCGGGGGCCTCTGCATGAGTACAAGTATCGTGCAAAACTCGTACTAATATCGGTATCTGTGTATCCCTAATAAGAGGATTACGCTATGTAGAACAGTGCGCACATATGCGCACACACAGCGAGATAGCCACACAGGTGACTGAGTGGAAAGAACGTGCGTACTCACAGACGTCATTTCCGTAATGTTTATCTGTGTGGCCCTAGCTTTAATGAAGGATCTCTTCTACTACTATCATTTCTTCATATAACATTAATTGAACTATTTTCTTTTAATCTTAATTGTGGTTCTTATCTTTTTGTGCAGTTATCACATAGTTTAGTGGCTCAATGGTAATATTTTTCCCTGTGACTCATTCTTTAGTTTACTTAAGCATAATCACATGCACATCTAATTTCTGTCCCACTGTATATGAGGTGGACCACCAACGACTAAAATTCTCCCCCTTCATTTTCCATATTAAATCTTTTAAATATTTTAATTAGATTTTGACCTAGTGATGCACCTCCTCCTCTTGGTTAATTTCAGAATGCTTAAGACGTTGATCTGCCATGCCCTCAGTTAACTATCTTACTTAAATTGCTTCATGCCATTAAAAAGCTGTACCTATTTTTAATTATCAATTTAAATACTCATTTAGCATGCATTCATTTGTAGGTGATTATTTTCTGCATATTAGTCAGTGACAAAACATTGAGTGAGTTTATAGGCAAAGACCATGTGCTAATGTAACCCTTTAGATGAACTGTCATGTACTTATTTTCCCTCTAGACATTTGTATAATGAAGTAAGGCTATTTTATCAACATAATTAAGTAAATATAATTATTTTAATATGTTGTATTTCAAATAGGATTTATAATGCACCATGATTAAGTTATGACACGTGTAATAAATCAAAACTCTACCATATGATGTAGCCTTTTGTTTTATCCATTTTTTAAAGGTACGAAAGGATTATTTTACATTCTTAAATTCATTTCGGTACCAACATACTTTGAAATTCTAAAAGAGGTTCTGCCACCTCAAAATAAACACCTCCCTGGATGGCGTGAGATTATTTTGCCCTTTCAAGAACATGTAACATATCACTTGTATGAAAATTTAGATGTGTATCATATAGATAATAAATGACAATAAAAGAGCCAAAATGTGTATGGTAGAGATGTGCACGTCCAAAAAAAATTGGGGTTTAATTTGGAATTGTAAGCATTTTGGATTCATAGATTTCCTATTCAGACAGATCCATAAATATTGTTTTGATCTGATATCATATATATAAAAAAATTCAGAGTACCTATATTTTACCCCCTATAATACAGGGGCCATTAAGTGGACTCAGAATAAATTAAAAACTGCTGATAGAAAACATAACAAAAGAAGAGAACTCACCCGCTCCGCCGCCATCCGTCTCTGCTCTGCTTTTTTTGTTTCTGCACTGAGCCTATGCAATTTGCATAGCAGAACACTATGCTAATCGCGAAAGCTCAAGCTGCCAAATAGAGTCAAAAGTCTGGCACTGCCTACTTCCTGAATCTACGCTCTTCAGTCCCTCAGAGAGGCACTGAGAGCAGTTTGAATTGCTTGGACCAATGGGAAAGCACCATTGGTCTCAAGCTATTCAAAAAACTTCTCCATGGGAGGCAGGCCTCCCATGCTTTGATTGACACAGGACAGTCATGTGACTGTTCTCGTCAGTCATGGAGGCATGCCACAGGACTGAGTGCCTGGAGGCACATCCTCGACAGCACTGAGAGCAGAAATATCCTGGCTAGCACTGAGAGCAGCCAGATCTTGGGGAGCCCTGAGAGCAGCAAGATCCTGGGGAGCACTGAAGAGCCAGGCACTGAACAACCAGATCCTAGGGAGCACTGAGAGCAGCCAGATCCTGGGGAGCACAGAACCTGAACCTACATAACCTGTGTATATCTGGCTCTGATGCTAGCCAGTGAATTACCAGCCACTGACCTTACCGAACGTCACTGCAATAATACCTATACTTCCCACTATTCCCCTACACACTCTGTATCCCCTCTATACTTACTCTAGAGCAGGGTTTCTCGACTCCAGTCCTCGGGACCCATTACAGGCCAGATTTTGCAGATCACCTTGGGGAAATGCAGACTGAATACTGCAATCACTGAGCAGCTAATTTTATCACCTGTGCTGTGCTTCAGATATCCCATAAACCAGGCCTGTTAGTGGGTCCTGAGGATACAAGTTGAGAAACACTGCTCTAGAGCCCCTATACTCCCACCTTATACTCCCATACCAGAAATTGGTTGGGATTAATATTAGTGTTACTTTTAGGGTTAGGAGGGGAGTTAAGATTGCTTTTAGAATTAGGGATGTGCGTTTCGGGTTTTGGAATTTTCACGATTCGTGTTTTCGGATGCGGCCGAATTTCCGAAAATTTTTAGATCCGAAAATGGCAGATCCGAAAAGTTTTCCGAGCCGAAACGAAATATTTTCGAATGGACTTGAAATGTGTCAAATCGAAATTTATTGCTTTGAAAAACGAGGAGAACAGACGTTCCGAAAAAACAAAAATTTCCGAAGTTACGAAAAGTCGATACAAAAAACGAGCAAAGTGACAAGAAAATACGAAAAATGGTCGATATTCCGAAAAAAATATGTACACGAAAAACGAGTCGAGCCGAACCGAATCGAAACAGAAATCGGTCGAAATGAGCCGAAAAGTTTGAAAATCCGAACTGAAAAAAAAGCGGTGCACAAGCCTATTTAGAATTGGAGTTAGGCTTAGGGTTAGAATTAAGGTTACCATTTCTGCATGTTTTTTCACACTAAGATTATGGATTTTATATTTCACAGTGTGTGTAGGTTTTTTCAGTCATCTGAATTAATTTGAATCAATCTGATTATACTCGGATTGATTAAGTAAAATTATTTTCATCCTTATTTTTGTTCAGATTTTATCCAAATAGCAAGACTAATGTATGGACTACAGTGCAGATATACAGTTACTATAATTACACAGTAAAGCCTTGGTTCGGATTTCTTTACAGAAGGGAACATAAATGTATGAGGTACGTTTTGCTTCGCTAGTAAGTGTGTGGACTTTGCCTTGAGAAGGGAGGACAGATCCAACACAAAGACAAAATGTATTTAATTTATGGATGCAGTGTTTATGTTTTGTCTTATATGGTTAAATAAGGCTCAAGATATCAAGGCTGGTGCAGTTTAGGAACTCTTGACCATGTCTGAATAAGACCAGTGGACTGGGCATCTAGCTATCTTTCTAATATGCGATAGGAAGGTGGAGGACCAATTGCGATCATTATTTCTTTCTAATTTAACAGGTGACACAGAGATTAATTTTATTAGACATACAGACATGACTTATGTGTACCTAAGGAACAAAGTGTATGTTTACACGTCTCAGTCGTTGTAAATTAGATACACTACCAACAAATTTGTATCCAGCTGTTTAATGGTTCGTATTACTCCTTACCTACTGCATGGCATACTGGGGAAAAAATTGGAAGTGGCTTTCACTAGCTCGTTTAAGTTAGTATCACTCTCTAAGGGTTTACTAGATAAAAGGTGTTCCTTTCTGGACATGCTGAAGATCGATGAGATAAAGTGAGGGTGATTTAAAAAATTCATTTTTTTGCCGACTGATGAAGCGATTTGATCGCGAAACGCGTATTGGCGTTTATTTTAACTAATTGTTTTAATTGTTTTAAGAAATAAACAAATTTTTAAAACTTTTATCGAAGATCCTGCAATCTTATTTTTCCTTGGAGGAATATCGTCAAACGGAGGTGAAAAAGGGGAGTCCGATATCTCCTTAAAATATCGGTGGTGCAGCATATCCAGTGTCTGATTTATGACACCTCCACATGTGAGTTGAACTATTGCACACTCTTTTTGGGGGGCTCAGATGAGTTATACAGATCACACTATGTTTGCTATTTTTCCCCTTTTGTTCCGAGAGTTGATGACTGCATAAGTGATTCTGCTATTAAATAAGAAGATCTCCCACTTGAGAACATTCGTTACCAAAGAGGGAAGCGCAGACTGTCACCACAATTTTTTCTGCTGATTTAAAAAAGACACTTCAATTCAGATGGTTTTTGGATTCAACATGTCAAAATCATTTTCTGAAGTGCTTTTTTGGGGGCACGTGAAAAAGTTCGGAACTAGTCAAAAAATATTGATTGCTCCCATATGTAGTGTGTAAATTTTGGAAAGGTGTTGAGTATGGAAGCGTCCAAATTTGAGCACTTTTTCAAAAACGGACTATTTTTTATTGCATCAATTTTCAACATGTCCAGAAGGTGTTTGTTGGGCTAATTGGGGAATTTTCTGGGGCATGTTTCGGATAAGCCTGACACGTAGGACCAAGTAGCCCTTTACCCAGGTCCTGTACCAGTCCTTCAGATGGCTGGGTTTAGCAATAGTGAAAAAGGATGACCTATAAAAAGGCAGGGACAGCACAAAGGAAGGGAAACACCAGTCCTTAGTTGGTCGGCAATAAACAACAGGAAAGTTCAAGGAAACGGAAAATGTGAGCAAGGGTAAAAGAACCAGACTAAGCCGGGCAACAGGATAAAGGAGGTACTAGAATATATAGAGTGTTCAGTAAACAGCAGAGTCAAGGGAGCAAAAGAATACGCTGGTAGATATCCAATTCCGGATCACACAGAGTAGATCAGTCAGAATAAGTATAGAGAACAATAGTAAGAGGCACTTAGGTGTCAATAGTGTTGGAACCACGAAAGGGCAGTGAAACTAGAGTTAAGGAGGTTTAACTATAGCACCCTTGTCTTTGATAAGTCGGCTGGATCACATGACTCCGGTAAGAGCCATCGCAGCCATAGTGACATCATTCACGCGACGGCCAGCCGGCGGCATAAAGACGCTGCGGCTGGCAGCACCCGCACACAGGAGGAGAGGACGGCCGGGAAGCGCGCACCAAATCAGGAGCTGGCAAGGAGCAGCGCCGGGGTCAGCCGGCCAGGGCCGTATTAAGAGCTCTATGGGCCTAGAGCTGAATATTCTGGTGGGCTTTTTATGGAATTTAATTAAATGAAAACATATTTTAGGTTATTTAATAGTGCAGATACAGGTATATCTAACCAGGCAGGTACTGTGTAAGTAAATTTCCATTCAGATTTCAATCATTTACAGCGTGTAAAATAATTTTTTTCACATTTTATCATCCAAACCTTTGTGGTTAGATATTCTATAGAGAATTCTTGTTAAACAAAAATAATTCAAATGGGAACCTGTTAATGCATTGTTCTGAGAAAATATACAATTTTAACCTTGCTCCCAGCGTGGGAAATGAGAAGGTAAGTAATGGCAGTGGTATTGCTAATTTTATATGTGACAAATGGATAATGACGCTTTGGAACAAAAATAAAGTTTTTTTTTATTTTCTAATAGATTTTACATGGTCATGTTTGGTATCATTGCAAAGGCCAGACTGTGACCTGTCCAATGACACCTCACTTGACCTTGTGAGGTGTAAAGATTAGTGACATGGGGGGGCGTGGCCGGCTGTGGAAGGGAGAGGACACGTTTTGCTGGAGCTCTGTCTGCAGCCCTTGCAAGTGGGGTTTTTTGGAAGACTTTTTTATGTTGTTTGCCCCACTGTGGGGTCCCTAACAGGCTGGCCATCAGGTGTGCACCCTCCGGAGCCTGTATTGCCCCCCCTCCGGAGCTGAGACACGGGTAGTGGCTGCTCACCCTCTGCTGTGAAGCTCCTCCGGCGGCCATTTTAGGGCCTGTTCCCCTGCTCAACGCTGCCGCGTCTCACTGCCCTTGCGCTTTATTGAAGAGATTCCTGCCAGGTGGACGCCTGCAGTGGACCACGGTGATGGCGGGCCCCCATCTCCCGGCTCCTGCGGCTGACAGCGCAGCGGGTAGAGTGTCTGTGGCTTGGCAGCGGGACGTTCCCCCTCCCCCCACCGCAATGAAAATGGCTGTGCTAACAGGCCTAGATGCCTGTATAGAGATGCTGGGGGAGGCGGATTCAAGCCCAGTCACGAGGGGAACTTTGCGCCAACTGATGCCGATACTGCGGGGTTGTGGAGTGACAACTATCCATGAGAGCAGACCGGAGGAGGCCTTACCCAACGGCGGTGTAGAAAGATGTTCAGGGATGCTGGAGGTCGAGGTGCGTGGGGATGTGCCTGGAAGCTTGGATGCCGAGCAGTCACTGGTTTCCCTATCTTCAGGATCGGCTCCTGGTCCATGCAATGAGGTCTTGCTGGTCGAGAGGAAGGGGGATTGCGAAATGGTGGCAAAGGAGAAGCATGGTCTTGAGGATTCACCAGAACTGGATGAGTGGGGGCAGCTGACAGATCGTGGATGGCCTGCCCGGGGGGCGCCCACGGGAGCCGCCACAGCCTGCGCTGGATCATCTGAGTGTCCCGCTGAGGAAAACGCAGTGATGGAGCTGCCTGGACTGCGCCTCCTATCCCCGGTGCCCTACATGAAAGCTACTGAACCCCGAAAAGTAGTGGGGTTCTGGGATGTTTTTGCCCTGAGTGTCACTGGTGTCACCCACATGCCCATTCAGACGACACACTCTAGGTTGCCCTACGGAGTGCGGCCTGTAGTGGTCCCTTTTCCGTTTGTAGATACCGGCTGACGTATCTCCCCCCCCCCCACATGCATTTTTATCTGGATGTATCGCTGTTTTTTTTTTCTGTTTTTTTCTCCCCTCCCCTTGCGCTTTTTGAGACCCCCCCATCCGGGGATGTTTTTGGTTACCCCCCTTGAGTTTTTCTGAGTGAACATACAGACCTATGCGGACATTTGGGCTATTATGAGAACTTTTGTTTTAGCTATTTTTGTCTTCAGAGGCTGCCATTGTCATTTTTCAATACCCCCCCACTTTATTTCGATGTCTAGCGATGTTTCCCTGTGAGAACCCCCCACCCTATCTCTTCCCCCCCGATGACTTTTGTTAAGCTGTTCAGAAACGCTGCAGACTCTGTTTTGTAGCTGATTTTTTATTTTCCTGCAATGTGATTGCGGACTTTCGCTGCCCCCCCCCCCGATGAGACATATTATTAGCAGACTATACCCCAATTCACACCCTTTTCTCCTCCCTTTCCCGTGTTTTTTATTTTTCACCACGCCACCTCGTGCTGCAGACCCTCTCTCCCCCATTTTTTTTTGGGCGTTGGGGCAACTTGGGGCGTGCCACTGTGGCGGCCACCATGGCTTTGTCTGCCGCACTTGGCCCTCATGTACCCCGGCCTTTGTGACCTGCACACGTCCATGGCCTCCTACAGTAAGACCCTGCAAGACCGTTTATTTGTTGCTTATCTATAGATGAGACCCCCCCATCTGGGGAGGTTTTTTTTTTTTTGCTGTCTTAGTTGTCTATATACTGTTTTTCTTTATTTTCTTTATGCTGAGTTATTGCAGACGACTATGTGTGGCCCTGCGAGGCCCTAACTCTATGTTTCTCTGTATGATGACATATTTCAAAATAAAAATTTTGAATACAAAAAAAAAAAGATTAGTGACACAGGGTTCCAAAGTCCCCCCAAAAATATTCATTATTTTATTTTTATCCTTACATAAAACCTGGTCATGTTTGATATCATTGGAAAGGCCATGCTCTGGCCTCTACAGTGATACCTCACATGACCCGGTACGTAGTTGGAGATACAGTGGTCCAAATGCCCATCAAGAAAGACATACAGGGCTATTCAGAGAGGTGAAAACCTTGAGAATTGCCAGGAGAATGAACAATCTAGACCAAATAGGAGAATTTTTCTGGTTTGACTATTTTGACCTAGAATTTTCAATTCTCCAGTCATTCTCAAGGTTTTCACCTCTTTCTGAATAGCCCTTATAGTTATCTTTTCTCTGGGGCATGGGCCTGGAGCTGCTGCTCCATCAGCCCCTATGTTAATCCGGTCCTGCTGCCAGCACCGCCAGCATGATGTCTGACAGTGTCATTGTTTACATAGGATACCGACTTTAGGGTCTACACTTGACCTGCTTTTGGAAGGTAATTTCTCTTTGAACCATTCTGCAGAATGGCAGGAATCCCATAAATCAGTACTTTTTTCCAATGGAGACTGGTAGAAAGATAGGAAGTAAACAGAAATGGGGAAAGCACCAAGCAGAGATGGGGTGAGGCAAATGGCATGAGAGACATTAACATTTTTTAAATATATATCCCCATAATGAAGTAAAATGTGGATTCTAGTTCAATATTGCGTTGCTTCACCAACAGTTATTGGAATGTTATGACCACTTTGGTTTATATATTTAAATCCTGTAACTGTAGCCCTAACCACAAGGAAGAATGGACAATCCTGTAGGTCAGTGTTTCCCAAACCTGTCCTCAGGACCCTCCGCCTCACCAGGTTTGCCAGATATCTGAAGCACAGCACAGGTGATATGATTTGCTGCTCAGTGATTGCAGGATTCAGTCTGTATTTCCCCAAGGTGATCTGCAAAATCTGGCCTGGTTGAGGGTCCCGAGGACAGGTTTGGGAAACACTGCTATAGGTCATTGCCAGAGCAAGTACCTACAGTATGCTCAGCAACTGTTTATCTTGACTACAGTGTAAACAACGGGCCTTTTGTGGAATGCTAACTTGTTACCCTCTTTTTAGTGAATTGTTATTTTATTATTAAAAGAACACTCAACGCATCCTGACCAATTTATATTTTTAAAATGATCAGGATGTGAGGAGTGCGACCCTTCCCTCCCTCTCTCCCTCCCTCCCAGCCCCTCAATTTTTGCTAAAAAGTTTCCGCCACCCCACCCAGTGTCACCAGCAGCCAAGAAATTTGAATTTCCGAGCTGCTGATTACTGTTTGGTTATTCGTGAAATCAGCATGCAGGGCGCGTACTGACGTCGCTATCTCTGACCCAATTATTTAAACACGAAAAAGGAACACTCTGCTTTTCAGTAGAGTGTACCTTTAGCGTACTGGCTGGGTGGAGTAGAGGTAACATCACTGCTCTATAACTGTGGAGACACAGGTTCGAATCCCAGTAAAAGCAGCTCTCCAGTGTCCTTGGGCAAGACACCCAACGGTACATACTTCCCACCCAGGACATACTTGAAACCAAGAGAAATCTCAATGCATCCTTCCTGGTAATATAGTTTCTAAGAAAAAAGGATCTTGCACTTACATTGGCTAATATATGCGCGATGTATGTAAGAATGGGTGAGTATATCGCGGCTTTCATTTTAAGTCATGTATCTTTGAGAAATTCCTCGAGTGAAGTATAGATCCACTATCGAACGCCACCTGTGAATATAGGCCGCTGACATTGCAACATACTTCACTTTCTCTTGTACGCAGTAAAACATCCTTGTTTGTGTATTTTTTTAAGTGTCTCTTTTTCAGTGCTTGAAGTCTGATGACTCAGAGGAAAGGTGTTGATTAATCTGCCAGACTTCATTAAAGCAGAATGGGATTCAGAACCGCTAGCTTTAGGGTAATCTAACGCATACTTTCTGTCTTGTGATCGCATTTTTTGTTTGCAGTGCTCATCTTCTCTTATTTCTTCGCACGTTTTCTACAGGAAGTTGGTCTTTGAAGAAATCTCCTGCATCCTATCTTTTTTTCTGTGAAGCGATCTAATAATACCCTCGTTTAAGCGGTTTCATGTTATCAGTGCTGCACTGGGTAATTGATTAAAAAGAAAAACAAAGATAGGAGATTGGATTAAATTAGGTGAATGATATTCAAATGAAGAGAGGACCTGCACAAATTGATAAGTCACAGAAAATTACTCCAAGCAAAGGTTGACTTAAAGCCCATCTAACTGAAGATGAGATAATTTAATATTAATTTTAAATTAATTTAATATGCAAATAAAAGCTAATCACTGTGTGTAAATATATAGTGCAGAAAGATGCCTCCTGTGAATAGTTATACAATTATTGAGAAAAGCGATTTTTATTTTTGTTTATTAATGTCTAGATAGAATGTGGGAGCTTTACCTTTTCATTGTTTATTATTTTGTTTGTGCTTTTTCTCCTTCAACAGTGTTTAGTTTTCCAAAATTACTAGATGATTGTGTTTTTTTTTTCCCTTTAATTTAATGGTATGTATATGGTTGGTAAAAGTTCATAATTAAAAAAGACACCCTAAGCAGCATGACCCTAAGGCTAGGGTCAGACTGAGGCAGTGCGAACGCGCGTTCTGGCGCACTTAATTACGGCCGTGCTAGCAGCAGATGCCGGGCAATGACAGCCAATATACGAAGTACGGTCGCACAAAAGTCCGGCTGCGCAACGCAAGTGGAAAATGAACGCATTTTTTCGAGAACGTGAAACCGCAGGTACTGACGTACAGAGTGCGCTGCGTCCGCATAGCAGCGTGTGTGCGTGAATTGGAGATGTCAGACGCTGCTAATGTCCGGCCAACATAACGTCCAGACACAAAAAGAGTTTTATTGATGATCCGTACAAAATCACGGACGAAAATGCGCATCGTATGACCGCTATCACATATTCCGGGAAAAAATGCGTCCATTCGTTCGAACGCACTTTTTCACAGACAACATAAAAATGCGTTAGTCTGACCCTAGCCTTATAGTTTAATATAATAATTATTACGGAATGTGATTATCTCTAGTTTTTTTAGTTGGCTAAGCAACATAGCTGCTGGGTAACCTATTGTATTTTGTGAAGATTCTTCTTATTAATAATAATATTATTTTTTTTCCCACTTTGCTCAAATACCTAAACATATGAAAGTGGCACAATATTAGAGACCTATGCTTTGCATAATCTATAGTAATATAAAAAGGTCATGGTCACATGCTCTGGTTGAAAATCAACCAATCAAAAATCGGCTGCGGAAACTTGTGTTAAAAGTGATTAATCACTAGGCTCTACATTGTAAATCGCAATGTGACCTTTTACATAGAGATGTGCAATTTGTTTCGTACCGAATTCCAAAATTCCGACGAAATTCACCATTTTCGTGTTTCGGGAGCATTTCCAAAAACAAAATATCGACCAACTAAAATTTCGAATCAGAAATTTTGGATCATTTCGGCGATTCGGTTCATTTCAGCGATCCGACTCATGTCAGGTGATTCGAATCAGTTGGTTTTTTGCTTTTTTATGACTTATTTAATTTTTTTATTGCTTATTTAAGAATGCTACCAATTGAATGAAAATTTCTTTACTCAATTATCCTTTTAGGATTTTTTAGCCATTTTTTGGGTGAAATTTTAGGTTTCCTAACTTTTTTCAAAGAAACAAGGCTTTTTAACCCATAGGTTTCAATGCAGCATATGAATCCACACACTGCAGAGTGGCGCTGCCCGGTAGTGTGCAGATTCATATGTTGCATTAATTATACTGCAGAGTGGCGCTGCCCGGTAGTGTGCAGATTCATATGTTGCATTAATTATACTGCAGAGAGGCTCGGCCCGGCAGTGTGCAGATTCATATGCTGCAGAGAGGCGCTGCCCAGCAGTGTGCGGATTCATATGCTGCATTGAAACCTATGGGTTAAAAAGCCTTGTTTCTTTAAAAAAAGATTAGGAAACCTAAAATTTCACCCAAAAAATGTCTAAAAAATCCTTAAAGAATAATTAAGTAAAGAAACTTTCATTCTATTGGTAATAATCTACTTCCCATTCTTAAATAAGCAATAAAAAACAAAATAAGTGATAAAAAAGCGAAAAATCAACTGATCCAAATCACCCGAAATGAGCCGAATCGGCAAAATGATCCGGATCGCCGAAATTAGCCTTATCGTCGAAATGAGGCGAATCACATGATCCGAAACGAAAGAAAAACTGTCCTAAATTTAAAAAAAAAAAAAAACACCTGGAAAAATGAAAAAAAAGAGTCATGCACATCCCTACTTTCACAGCAATTTGTACATCTGTAGATTTAGCAGTTTAAGAAAATCGGTTTGAAAACAATTGTAAATACATTTTGTCAATATCTCAACGTAATCGACTTGTTATTGTTTATTTTTACCACACGTTTCTACAACTGATTTTCTACAAACATACTCTTCAAATTTCATGTGTGCAATCCCTAAGACATTAAAGTGTCATTTGCCCATTCAACAGGAAAGCTCTTCTTTTATATAGGTCAGCAGTTTTTCCCACACACCTATATAATGTAAAATATGGGTCCCCCACGTGACTGCACCCCACAGTCTCCCACTTGACTGCAGCATGAAGGACAGCTGTGAGAGAGAGCTGGCCTACTGGACCACCATCTGCTCGCTGTGAGTGCTGTGCTGTTTTTCTGTCACTATCTGAGTGACAGCCAGAGCAGCACACTGACTGTGCAGGGGGTCATCCTGGAGGACGGCTCACGCTGTGCTCCCTCCCCTAGGAACGTGGTGCCGGCTTGGTGAGAGGGAGAAGATCTAAAACTGAAATATCTCCATTTTTTACAATATGTCAGCGAAAGAGACGCTGAAAGGGAGAAGTGCCCTGTCAAATGGGCAAAAGTCATTTTGCCCATGACAGGTGTACGTTAACCCCTTAACAACACTGGGCATGCTATGTCATCTCGGCAGCGGGTGATCTTGAATGCCGAGGGACAGCAGAGCAGGTCCAGCTGCTCTCCGGCTGCTTCCCTTTCCAGAGGCCGATGATCGCAATTGGCCACAGGGGGGCTTTTTGCACTCAGGCAGTCCCACCTGCAGTCAATTGCGGTGATCGGCCACAGAGAAGGTAGGTTAGCCAGGGGAATTGCCGGAGAGCTGAGGGGTGTGCTGTGCCTCCCAGCAATGTTCTATCCTTCCTTCTTCTTTAGACCCACCGTTAAGGGGTTAACATTGCTCTCTATACACTATTGTTAACTATTTCAGAGAATATAGCTTGTTATAGACCACCCCCTTGAATAAAACATATTATAGATTTAGAGTGGGTCATTATTTGCCAGTTATTTTCTTTATATCCAAATATAAAGATATACCTAAGGACATTAGTTCTTTTTTGGTGAGATGCAATAAATGCCCTCGTTGAAGCAGATTCCATTCTCTGACAAAACATGCCATGCATTTCATGAATTTTTATTGGTTACATTGTGTTTTTGGGCTAAGGAACTGTTATGCGTTCTTCTTTGTAGTCATTGTAAGCAAATATTACATTTAGTTAACAATTATTCAGAAATGTCCTTAAAACTCAGCCTGTCACCAGCTTGATCTCTTCATTTCTCCTCTGTTTAGTTCTCACACATGACCTTGTAATTGAACCAGCTGGTTTTATGGTAATTAGGCCTATCCAATTGTCGGTATCTGTACATTTCCAATTACGCTCTTGCTTCTTTGCTCTATGACCTACTGCCCTTCGGTCTGGAGTCATTGCCTGTTCTCTGATATGTTTCTCAATTTTCTGTTGTTTCCTTCACTATCAGAGACCCTTCTGTATGAAGTTCCTCTGGCGTTTTATTGCTTACTTGCTAATAAGCTCCTTCGATATTTTTTCACAGCTGTCTTTTTAAACACTGCTTACAGACATTTATTAAAATCCAAGGAAGCTGAGAAATGAAAGGGTATTTTATATTTCCTTCAGCGGTGGCCTTCAGCTCATAGAGATTTCTTCAAATATAATTTAAATCAATAGGTGAAGTTTTTTTATTAAAATTCTCAATTTCCTTTTTTTTCCCCTAAAATGTGTTACTAGGCAACACTAGACAAATAAACATGCCTGGGATTCTGCTTCGGAGACTTAGCATGTCTTTACTATATAAAGTGTGGATGTATGTGGATATATAAAGTGGAATCTCCAGTTCAGGAACAGCTATTTTAAATCAACATTGACCAAACTCTTAGACAATTATCAACATTATTAAGCACATATGTGGATGTGCCAAAACCGCTTCTATTTGGAATAACACAAGAGAGATGGATACAGGCAGGGCTGTCGTCAAAAATCGCGGAGCCCTTTACTGAAACTCTTCCTCCAATACACCTTCAGAATACATTTCCAACTATTCCCACTATAGATCACCCTCCAATTGCCCCCCACCACAGTTTCTGCTGTTTTAAATGGATATTTCAGATGGGTACTTCAACTCTATAAATATGGTTGTACATCAGGTCAAGTCATATAACTGAGGCAGATAGAGATTCAAAAGTATCATTCACCTGATCTTCGTTATGTCGTTAGGAATTTTTCAAATATATCTAGAAAACGTACCTTTTTGGTTGGACAGCACCTTTGCATTCTCTTTGTAGCGATACACAGCATTTCTAATATATTGCACATATATAACTTTGATTGTAATGTAAAAGAATTTGAAAAATAACATTAGTGTGTTGCACTGTTCACCTTCTGTTGCTATGAAACCTCTAGATACATTATTGTGTAACCTGTTTCCATAAAAGCAACAATTGAATGTGATTCAAAATAGTTTGTTATTTATATAGCTCCAACAAATTCCGCAGTGCTTTACCATGGGGAAGTGCAGACATGAGACATAATAAATAGTGATACATAATGGGCCCTGCTCATTTGTTTTGTAATACAGAACTTTGTACAGGTGCCAAACATCACGTGAGCTTACAAACTGTGGGACAAAGGTAAGTGAAACATTAGGAAGCAGGGTAGTGTGGAGCTGGTGGTTAGAATAAACCAGACATTGCGTGGGGAAAGATCAAAGCTTAGGCTTGATAAGGTTAATCAGAGAGAGAATTGGAGGCAGCTGGAGGGGAGAGCTATAAGATTAGGACAAGGACTGGGTGGACAGGTGAGACTAGAGAGTGGAAAATGCAGGAGCTGGAATGACGACAGTGGATGGTGTTCTTCATGGAGAAAGTGACACAAATTTAGGGACAGTGGGCTTTGTGTGCAAGGCATTTCAGATATGGGAGGAAATAAGAGAAGGGAAGAGTTTAAGAAAAAGAGAGGGAAAAAAATTAAAGACAACTAATCAGCCAGGAATTAATAAATGCAAACATAAAGTGAGACCAGTAGCATTACAGCTGAGGCAATGTGGAGAAATGTGGCAGATAACTTGTTGATAGTAGGATACCTTGGCAGGTTACAGAGTGGAAAATGCAGGAGCTGGAATGGTTGTGGATGATGGCAGTGAATGGCATGCTGTTTGATAAATGCTTTTTGATCTGAAAATACCTTAGGTATGTCCATTTATTGTCAGCCAAATGGCTATTCGTTCAAATCTTAGGCAATTTTCCAATTCTTCCACCGCTCCCAAACCCCAACACGGTGTTGATGTGGACCAAATGAATAAATAAGGGAGACTCAAGTTGTCCTCTATAGCTCTCATCCACTCCTCCCTAAAATCATTCCCTTTTTAATACCTTCTAATTTGCTACCCTTGACTATTGATGCCTTTCTCAAAATGAGAAATACGGCAACGTTTTAAAAAAAGTTAAGCTTAATTATTTATAATGACACAATCATGCACGGGCTCATTTACTGGCAACTAATTAAGTATAAATCCAAATGAAATCAACACTCCAACAAAATTTAGACAAACTGAAGCAATCGTAGATATCCGACAAGCTGAAGATTACCAACCAATATGTCTGCCCGGCGCCCGTCCATATGTTTAGAATTCAAGTAACTATTTCAGAAGAATCCTAAAACGGTCGTAAAGAGCAAAAAGTTAAAATAACAAACCAGTATTACAAACACCGAAAAGGTAGTCGGTGATAAAATTCTAAAGCACCACCAATCATCAACCACCATGTTGATTCGAGAGGCCATCCTCTAATACTAATGTAAAACTGGCATTAATCTGAGAGGCAACAAAACGTATATATATTATTATTATTATTAAAGACGGCCTTGACAGTGCTTCCAATATGGAGACATTATTTTACACACACAAATGTACAGGAGAGCATACAAAACAACATAACTTTAAATTTTTTGTCCCCTTGTTGATAAAACCACTTTTCCACATTAATAATTGCCAAAATTGGTGTAGTTTTTTGATTTGTCACAATTAACAGAAATGAACCTCCAGTGTGCTGAAACTCAGAGGAAAACTACAAAGCCGGTGTCACTTTCCAGGCACCTACAGGCTACATAAGTCAATTATTTTCAAAATCATAATAGTTGAATGTATACAGTGTAGCATCTGACTATCATTACGCTTGAAATAGAATCTTACACATTAAATGTCTGTGCATCACATGGAATAGTCATAGCAATAAACACACCGAATGCCATGAGAGGTGCTATATAGAACGTAAGTTGTGTCCATATAATGAAATTATATTGAATATATATATAATAAAAAAAGGAATTAAATAAGTAAAAAGAAAGACCAAATTTTAGAAACTCAGAACAAAATGTGTTTAGTCTTTTTATTTAAAAAAAATAATAATTCAGGGTTATTCAGAGAAAGGTGAAAACCAGGAGAAGAGAACAATCTAGACCAAATAGCCGATTTGGAAAGTGAGATAAATGGGAGAATTATTCTGGTTTGGCTATTTTGACCTACAATTTTCACTTCTCCAGTCATTCTCCTGAGATTCACCTTTCTTTGAATAGACCTGATACTGTTTATGTATACAGACATGCAATATACATTCCTTGTTTACTCATTATGACATACTAAGGGCAGTTTTACAATGTTGGTGCTAACTTAACCAGAGCTGTTGTAAACTGAAAACCTCCATAGGCTGTAATGGCTCCGGGAAGTTTACAACAGCTCTGGTTAAGTTAGCACCAACTTTGTAATACGGCCCTAGATGTATTAATGAGACAATGTGAGATCACAGGTTTCAGACAAAAAAAAATAGTATTATTTTACAACAAATGTGTAAAGTGATAAGGAAAACTAAAGCTAAAGATACAAAAAGAAATATAAAGGTGAAATGAAAAAAATGGAATCATTTTCATTAATTCTCAAATTAGGCTGATATAAGTGTATTGTGACGTTTGGGGGCCCACAGAGCACGTGCACAATGTCTTTCATAAACAAAACAGCTTTATTCACCCTTTCAGGGTAGTCAAAAAGGCAACATAATAAGTACACGCTTGGGTTCAGCGAAATTAAAGCAAAGTCCTGATCTTCAGCACAAATAAACAGAAAAATAATGATGGGTCACCAACGCTTTAAACAGTCCCAAACCTGGGGAATCCTTTCCCCAGCATGTAGAAGCCTCTCCAGCAAGGCACAGCACGTCTCCTGCGTTTGGAGACACACACACACACACTTTCCTTTTTCCTAAACTCCCACCATCCTATCTGGGAGTTGCTGGCTTTAAAACTCTTCCTGGACAGGAAGATTAACCCTGTGGTTGCCCTTAAAGGGTCCACAACCCGAATAGGGGTGAAACATATTGTCCATCCAGTACCCAGCCCTGCCGACCTCTACAGTATATATATTATTTTTTTTCTACAGAAATATTTGCTTTTACGACTAAGTGATTTTGATCTCAGATCTATACTCTACTTTATGGAAAAATAAAATAGTTTGGCTCTAAACACAGGTTCAGTCAGAAAGATACTATGAAAATTTTGATCTGCATGTTTAAGAAGAAAACCAGGAGAAATAGGAACACAGTCTATGTGTGAATGAGCAGAGATCAAGATTTCATTTGAGCTCATCGCTGTAGCAGAGTGTGAAATTGCTTGTTTACACTTCTTAACTGCAAGGTAGCATGGCACAGGCAAGCCACAGAAAGACTATTTCTTAAAAATCTGGTTTAGGTTCAACAGAATTATGCTGCATCCTCAGATGTAACTGAAACACTGTCAATCGCATGGCTGCCACTTGGGGAATTAAAGGTCTAAGTCAGCTTGCTGTGAACATCTTTAATATGCTGTATTTATTCTAGCTAAGCTCATCAGGAAAGACATACTTACAGTTGCAAGAAAAAGTATGTGAACCCATTGGGATTACGTGGAGTTTTGCATGAATTGGTCATAAAATGTGCTCTGATCTTCATCTAAATCACAACAATTTGAAAAACACAGTCTGCTTAAAATAATACAACACAAACATTATATGTTTTCATGTTTTTATTGAACATGTAAACATTCACAGTGCAGGGTGGAAAAAGTATGTGAACCTTTGGACTTAATAACTGGTTGACCCTCCTTTGGCAGCTATAACCTCAACCAAACGTTTCCTGTAGTTGCAGATCAGACCTGCACAACGATCTGGAGTAATTTTGGACCACTCCTCTTCACAAAACTGTTTCAGTGTAGCAATATTCTTGGGATGTCTGGTGTGAATCGCTCTCTTAAGGTCATGCCACACCATTTCAATCGGGTTGAGGTCAGGACTCTGACTGGGCCACTCCAGAAGGCATATTTTGTTTTGTTGAAGCCATTCTTTTGTTGAATTACTTGTATGTTTTGGTTCATTCTCTTGTTGCATCACCCATCCTCTGCGGAGCTTCAGTTGGCGGACAGATGGTCTTACGTTTTCCTGCAAAATGTCTTGATAAACTCTGGAATTCATTTTTCCATCAATGACGACAATCCGTCCAGGCCCTGAGGCAGCAAAGCAGCCCCAAACCATGATGCCATGTTTTACAGTGGGGATGAGGTTTGATGTTTGTGTGCTGTGCCTTTTTTTTCTCCACACATAGTGTTGTGTGTTTTTTCCAAACAACTCAATTTTGGTTTCATCTGTCCACAGAATATTTTGCCAGTAGTGCTGTGGAACATCCAGGTGCTCTTTTGCAAACTTCAAACGTGCTGCAATATTCTTTTTGGTCAGCAATGGCTTCCTCCGTGGTGTCCTCCTATGTACTCCAATCTTGTTTTTAATGTTTTCCTTATTGTAGATGTGTCAACAATAATTTTAGCATGTGCCAGAGATTTCTGTAAGTCTTTAGCTGACACTCTAGGATTCTTCTTTACCTCATTAAGCATTCTGTGCTGTGCTCTTGCAGTCATCTTTACAGGATTACCACGCCTAGGGAGATTAGCAACAGTGCTGAACTTTCTCCATTTGTAGACAGTCTGTCTTACCAAGGACACATGAACATCAAGGCTTTTGGAGATACTTTTGTAACCCTTTCCAGCTTCATGCAAGTCAACAATTCTTGATCGTAGGTCTTCTGAGAGCTCTTTTCTGCGAGGCATGGTTCACATCAGGCAGTGCTTCTTGAAACCAGTAAACCCAAAACTGGTGTGTGTTTTTAAAGGGCAGGACAGCTTTCAGCAACACATCCAATAATATCACACTGATTGGACTCAAGGGTGGCTCACTCCTGGCTCCAATTAGCTCTTGGAGAAGTCATTAGGCTAGGGGTTCACATACTTTTTCCACCCTGCACTGTGAATGTTTACATGTTATGTTCAATAAACACATGAAAACATATGTTTGTGTTGTATTATTTTAAGCAGACTGTGTTTATCAAATTTTTGTGACTGAGATGAAGATCAGAGCACATTTTATGACCAATTCATGCAAAACTCCACATAATCCCAAAGGGTTCACTTACTTTTTCTTGTAACTGTACATTGCGCAGCACTATGAGGTGGAATAGAGAATTGCAAGGTTTTACAGTGAGCAAGATACTGTATCCAGAGTGCTAATTTTTAATGTAGACAGTATTATATAGAACTTTAATTTCAACCTTTGCCAACTTAATGGGAAACTGGAACACATTTTTCCACTTGATGTTTATCATACGTGTTTTGCTCTTGTATGGCAATAATCATCAGTAGAAACGCTTATATACAGTAGCATGTATCCTTATAGTCTAGCTTTTGTATGTCATTTGGAATTTATATTTCACATGATTGGCTTGTCTGATCAAAGATACGCATCTCTGGTGGACGTGCCCATGGGTCCAGGTTTTCTGGTCCCGGGTACATGAATTGATGCAGATGGTGCTGGGACATCGGGTGGACAGGGTCCCCTGGACATTTTTGCTCCACCGCTCCCAGGAGGTTTTACCCCCACCGGAAAATAAACTCCTTCATAGGATTGCGCTGGCAGCGTGGAGAGCGGTGGCGCAACAGTGGACAGCGCCCACCCTCCCCTCATTGGAGAGGGTGAGGATCAATATACGGGAAGCCATGGTGATGGACAGATTGACAGCAATGGTCCATGACACCATGCATCTGTTTTACCGAGTCTGCACCCCTTGTCTGTGGACTACGAGCCCGGTAAAGGCTGACACAGACAGTCGGTCTGGGCTCTCTGATGATGCCGATAAGGTTATTGTGGTTAGCAATGGTGGTCCCCCCTCCCCTCCTTTTTTCTTTTCTTTGTTATGTTTCTTTCTATGTCTTTCTGTTCTGTTCTTTGATTTTCTCACTTGACTATTTTTGTATATACCTGAAAACCAATGCTGTATACTTTGAAATGGCGTTGCCCCCACCGGGGGATATTCAATTGTATGTAAAAGCATCTTGAAAAAATAAAGAATTCTATAAAAAACAAAAGATACAGATCTCTCACATCACAGATTATTTTTTTTTGAGAAAGGATTTTAACAGAAAGGATACATTGAGATTTCTCTCGTTTTCAAGTATGTCCTGGGTGGGAGTATGTACCGTTAGGTGTCTTGCCCAAGGACACTTACTGGAGAGGTGTTCTTGACGGGATTTGAACCTGTGTCTCCACGATTTTAGAGCAGTGATGTTACTCCACAGAATTACCGATGGCCTTCTGATTGTATCTCTATTCAAATGTTTTCTTTGCCTTTCAATGGTTTTCTAACAGCAATAAATGCTTCCCCATGGTTACCTCGGCAACCAATCTATGAGTGTTTTATTAAAATAACATTTAAGTACATAAAAAATTATTTTAAAGTAAATAATCAAAAATATTTTGAAATATTATTTTAAATAGTGTAAAATATTATTTAAGAAAATATTGATCATAGTTACAATTTCGGAAACCTAAGTTACAGTTAAATTTAAAGTTCTTCAGTAAAATAATACAACATGAAATAATAATACACTTAGAAAGTTAACTGACCTAGGACAAGCATATGAAGAGTGTATGCAACATAGCACTATACAAAGACTTGCTTAGATTACGATGATCAGTTATCATGCAATCAAGACATTAAAACAGAACAGGTAAATGTTTAATGATTATATTCAGAACTGATGACCAACTAAATAAGCATCAGTAAATGAAGAGACGTTATAGAAAAGTAATAATGTTTGCAGATCTTTTCAAGGTTTTATATATATATGTTACGGGTAAAGCCCGAAGTGCGGTTAATCTTAACCGTAAAATATATATCCCAAAATCTTAGACGGATGCACTCCGTGTCTTCAATTGTGGGTAAAAACACGATGCTTTATTAGAAAATCATTATAAAATAATGCCTGTGACCTTGATAAAGGCCCCTGAGAGGGCCGAAACGTCGGGAGATGTTCACAGGCATTATTTTATAATGATTTTCTAATAAAGCATTGTGTTTTTACCTACACTTGAAGACCCTGAGTGCGCCAATCCAAGAGTTTGGGGCTCTTACATGTTCACACAGACTTCTGCACCCGGGTAACTATTTTCTTCACGGTGCATGCAGGTTCAAATTGGTGTATATATATACATACTGCAGAAAATGGTGGAAGAAGGTGGGCATTGATGTGGTGTGCTCTTTCCTGGTGTTTTGTATTATATGTCTTAGATGCACCTGCTGTTGTTGCTAGTTTAGGTTGAGTGCAACCCCCCTGTGGTTTGTATTATACATATAGAGAGCTGACAACTCTCATGGGTATCTCCGGGTATGTCCCATGGTGTTTCCGGGTATGTCCCATGGTGGCAACCTATATAGGCCTCGAGCTGTTGGGGAGCGCTAGGGTGAGTTGATCCTGTAAATGCAGACTTGGTCAAGTTAGATAGGAACCTGTCAACGATGGGGGTACATTGGCGACTGTGACAGGCTTAAGCTAACTATGATCATACTTTGTGAACTGAATCCCCATAATTTATTACCTCAGTCAGGTTTTTTTAATTTTTTGAAACTGTGTTTTTTTGCTGCAGAAAATGATGGAAGAAGGTGGTCATTGATATGGAGTGCTCTTTTCTGGTGTTTTTATATATATATATTTAACTGGCCATCATGCCTAGCTCCTAGCTGATGAGGGTCCAACAAACCCAAAACAGCGCTGTCCTAGGAGTGGCTTTGACCAGTTGCATAAACCTTATCTCTGCTACAAAGCCACAGTGTGGCATAGCATTGATTTTAGGGTTCTGTGTAATAACAGATCCAGGATGCAAAAAAGTGAGACAGATGTTATTTGCATAGCCTACCCAGAATTCCTTGCTGCATATGGGGAATGTGGCACAGGAGCACTGGGATGCAATTCATCGAATTGCTGTGATGTGCAAGTGGCTTCTGCAATGATAAACACAATATATATATATATATATATTTATATATTACAATTGTACTGCGAATATCCTTTTCGTAGCACATTTGGAAATTTTGTCAAATTGTTTATTTTTTTCAATGCTTATTTAGAAAAGGTCGAATAAGATTTTCTTGAGTTGTTAGCTCCATAATAATATATGTGGATTATGTAACACATTTATAAATTACCATTTACGTTCTGCGTTGTCAATATTACAAGAAGCTGCATCAGTTGACTTCCGTAATCGTGTGCTATCTGGTGATTTTATTACTAGTTAATTGTTTGACAACTGTACTTTGGCAAAATTGTGTAACTCGCTTTGGGCACTATATATAAAGTGTGTGGTCACTATATAAGAGACGTAGGTTTCTAGTTAAAAATATGTGTACAATTACAAATATCTGTGCTAATGCTTGCAATGGGGTAACATCTCCATTTGTATCCTATTTCTCTGGTGATTATTATAAGTTGAAGATGAAATACTGCTCTTGAAATGTCACCTTTGAATTTATATAGCTTGATTTAAGCTTTGTGTCAGCTTTAATTTTCCATGTGTGAGGCTCAAGTAACTTTTGCAGGTGTTGTATTCACTCTCAAATTGCTGTCCATTTATTTAGCAGCAGATGTGTCTACATGTCTAAATGTCATTGTTCAAAGGATTATATGAATAATACATCTATATAGCAGGCATAGTCTGTAGCGAGTGGTATCTGGAAGTGGAGATCCTCACTATTTTTCAGGAGACAAATTGTACAGAATAATAAGAACCTACGTGATGGTATTTGTGACGCAATAAAAGAACCATAGATTCTACTTCAGTATATAGTAGTATAGGTTTATACAGGTAGGTTGGTCAACGGGAACACGTCTGAGGTTTGTCCAAAGCTGAATTATCAGACGCACTTTTGCGCCATTGCTTTTATAACATGTCAATTATCAGACAGACCCTATTACATGGTACTTCTGTGTTCTCTGACACAAAGGGATCCCCGGAAAAATAGACCTTTCTCCTCATAAAACAGTCAACAGTTGCAGTGTTAGTCCATGTCCATGAGTGCAACTTCTGACCCTGCATGTTACGGGCCCTATTACAATGTTCGCGTTAAAACGCTCGCGCAACACATGAATTTGTGCGGCCAGCGTTAAACGTTAACGCACGTAACTCAACGCTGGAATTACAATCCTCGCACATTTTGCACGTAACTCAATGCTGGAATCACAATCCTCACACATTTTTTCATCCATCGAGCAATAACGCGCGTAAAACGGATGCGCACAAACGACAGCAACATTGCTCGCAGAAATCAGTGTGCAGAGTGTTTTTTTCACGCGATTCAGCCAATCAGAATTAAGAACCACAATTGTCTCACGTTAAGTTTTTGCGCCTGTCAAAGTCAATCTGAGTATATATGCTGTAGCAATAATACATGCACAGACAACTTCTCAATTTTATTGTTTGGTTATCCGTAGAATGTGTAACTATAATTTGCTGTATTTGTTTTTTCGGGCCGGTGTATTTGGGTTCGGCCAGGTCGTTCAGATTTGCCATTAACACCAGCTTTTAGAAGTTGCTAAAATAATGCGCGCAAAGGCTGTGCGTTACAAACTGTGCATAGATTGTAATACCATCCGCGTACCAGCGCACAAACGCATTTGTGCTCACAATGTTAAGTATAGCACGCGCGACATACAGGGAAAAGCCACCAACCGCATCCGAAATGCGGAACCGCATCGCAAAACCACCACGTCGAACGGAAAACCACAGAAAAAACACTGCACGCATCTGAAAAAAGCCGACCATCCGCCACAAAACCGCCAAAAAAACCCCAAAAGCGTCCAAAAAAGCGGACGATTTGCCAAACATAGTACCGACCCGCCATCAGGAAAAGCCGACAAACGGGGTAAAAGAAAAACAAAACGATTGAAAGTTTCAAATTCGAACGCTGTATGCAAAAAAACTACTGGACAAAAATGTCTGGAATTAACATATAAGTTCTTATGAATAATAATAAAAAGGTCTGTTACAGAAAGAAAACCCGCTATATAAAAAAATTTGGAAAATAAAATTTTCCCGAAAAACTCACCAAAAAATGCCTAGAAAATCCATAAAGAGACTTTTTGCTGCCATTTAAAATAATAAACGGTTTATTAGAGATGGAATAAAAATGGGAATATTTTTTACATTGAAACCTATGGGATTCGCCTGATTAAACCTGCTGAATGAAACCACCAAATATCAGGGCATTTCACTGACATATCTCTGCTGTTCGGTGTTCTCTGAATAGATTAACCATTGCTTCTCTATGGGGAGTTCACTGCCGTCGAACAACACTGTATTTCACTGGCAATTTGCCAAAAGTTGGCAAACTGTCTGCTTTCTGAATAGCTGATTGGCATGAAATTGCACTGTATGGGGAAATTCACTGTTCGGGGCAATTTCGGGGCCAGATCGGCTCTCTCTGAAAAACCCTGATAGTGTTCTTTTCAATGACAGGAATTTTGTTTTCATACCTATGAACATTAGTTGACTGTGATATGCATTCTACATATTTATATGTGCAACATATCGTCTACTCCCTTGTGAACATCCTTAACATACATATATTACGCTATGCAGTTTACGCTAAGCTTTGTGTGCAGCAGAGTCATGTCTCCGGTGATTAATAAAATCTTGGCTTCCTGCTCTGTAAGAGTCCAAATGAAGTGAAAAATATGAAAAAGCTGAGTTTTGCTACTCATACTCAAATATCAAGGGGCCCCAAATGTCTAAAGGTAAAGCGTGAAGCAATATTAAAAATATACACTGTGAGGAAAAAAAATATTTGAATCCCTGCTGATTTTGTACATTTGCCCAATGGCAAAGAAATGATCAGTGTATAATTTTAATGGTAGGTTTATTCTAACAGCGAGGGACAGAATAACAACAAAAAAATCTAGAAAAACGCATTTCAAAAAAGTTATAAATTGATTTGCATTTTAACGAGTGAAATAAGTATTTGACCCCTTTGCAAAACATGACTTAGTACTTGGTGGCAAAACACTTGTCGACAATCACAGAGGTCCAACGTTTCTTGTCGTTGGCCACCAGGTTTTCACACATCTCAGGAGGATTTTCGTCACACTCCTCTTTGCAGATTCTGACGGTTTCAAGGCTGATGTTTGGCAACTCAAACCATCAGCTCCCTCCACAGTCTCCATCCCTCTGTCGGATTAAGGTCTGGAGACTGGCTAGGTCACTCCTGGACCTCAATGTGCTTCGTCTTAAGCCACTCCTTTGTTGCCTTGGCCGTGTGTTTTGGGTCATCATCATGTTGGAATACCCATCCACGACCCATTTTCAATGCCCATGCAGAGGGAAGGAGGTTCTCACCCAAGATTTGACGGTAAAATGCCCCTTCCATCGTCCCTTTGATACGGTGAAGTTATCCTGTCCCCTTTGAAGCAAAACATCCTCAAAGCATAATGTTTCCACCAGAGGCGTAACTAGAAACCTCAGGGCCCAGGTGCAGGAACCATGATGGGCCCCCCCCACCCTAGGCAAAAACATATTTTGTCCCCCTCCCGTCAACATGCATTGGTCCCCTCCAGGTCCACAATGTTGACACCAGACAATCAGTGTCCCATTTTTTCCAGGTCCACTATGACCTCTTCAGTCCATCCCATTATTACTGTAATGTGCACTATGTGTATCTCACAGAGCTCCACAGCAATTATCCTCACAGTAATATGCGCTGTGTATGAGTGTATCACAGAATACACAGAAATAAAACTCACAGCAATGTGCGGTCTGTATGAACATATCGCAGAGCTCCACAGCAATAAAACTCACAGTAATGTGCGGTGTGTATGAGTGTATCACAGAGCTGCACAGCAATAAAACTCTCAACAATGTGCTGAGTGTATGAGCATATCACAGAGCTCTATAGCAATAAAACTCACTGTAATGTGTGGTGTGTATCACTGCAAATCACAGAGCTCCAAAGTAATAAAACTCACAAATAAGTATAAAATAAATTAAAAAAAGGAAATATATATATATTATAGGCAAGCACCCAGGCCCAGTCAGGCGAGTGTGGACCCCCCCGGACTCAAGGGCCCGGATCCGGTGGCACCCTCTGCACCCCTCGTAGTTACACCCCTTGTTTCCACCTCCATGTTGGACGGTGGGGATGGTGTTCTTGGGGTCATAGGCAAGATGTTATCATTCTTTTAAACTGAGTTAAATACTCACTATATTTTAAGACTTTAAACATACATTAGGCTAAACATTGCATTCATGTCCTTTTGCTTTTGTTAAATGGATCTGCTGAAGCAACTACTTTGTGTTTTGTGATATATTGTTGGTTTTTTGAACTGCACTAACAGAAAAATTACTTTTTATTATTTTCCTTAGGTGGAATACAAAGGGAAAATATAATGAGCAACATTTATGAATCAGCAGCGAACACCCTTGGGATATTCAACAGCCCATGTCTTGCTAAGGTGGAACTAAGAGTATCCTGCAAGGGGATATCAGACAGGGATGCACTGTCCAAGCCAGACCCCTGTGTAATCCTGAAAATGCAGTCACATGGGCAGTGGTTTGAGGTAAGTGTCTACCTAGAGTGGTACTAGATCATCCAATTGTTTCTGATATCTGTATATTATTTACATATGCTTTTCCAATATTGAAGCATTTCTCGAAATGGGCTGTCATTAAATGTAAAGCAAGCCTTTTTGTTTTGTTGTTACCTTCATATCCTAAATGACCATTATGTAAGCCTTTTCTCAGGATATATTAGTTTAAACCAGCGTAGCAGGCTACTATGGATCCTTTACGGGTATAACCTTGATATATACAGTTTATATATAAGAATATAACAACTTCTAACAGAGGGCTGTTTTATTAGAGCACCAAGGTTTTAACCTTCAATACTGACAGTCTACTGTCTACCTCAATAGGCTGGAAAACTATTTGAGTAAGATTCATAATGCAAGCTTCTGTTTAAATCACTCTGGTCAAGAGCATTGATGATCAAATCACCCCCAGCAATGCTTAGATCCAATGTAATGCCATCGGCCATAGACTATACTGTAAGCCTTATTGTAGTGAAAACAATGATGTGCTTCTCATCCATTTTAAATGGTGTCCTTGATTAAACCACTTGCTTGTCACAAACATAGCATATACAGTAAAACCTTGGAGTGAGAGTAACTTGGTTTCAGAGTGTTTTGCAAGAAGAGCAACAATTTTTTATAAAGTTTAACTTGATTAACGAGTGATGTCTTGTAATACGATCAGTACATACACTTTGCCTGCCGAGCGTCACGTCACAACTGAGGCCAAGGTCACACAAGCGCACGGAGTGCGTCCATGTGACCTTTCCTCCCTGCATCCGTCGCAGCATTCTGACGGCTCGACTGTGAGGGCCACACGGTGTAATCTACGTAATAGTATCGCAGATAGCAGTGATCCGGTTAGTGATAAATGTCCTGCACAATAACCCTCCACCTCCGCTCGCACTCTCTCCCACCAGCCACGATTCTTGGTTCACAATCCAAGGTATTACTGTAGTTTGTTTTTTTGTTTGCTGTATGTCAATGGGCATTTCCATTATCCAGACACTTTTTTATAAGAAAAGAATGATTGAGACGTGACTATTAAAGTTTTAGAATTTCAAGGATTGTTCTCTTTACCAGGACACGGATAGCTTGATTACATACCAGAATAGTTAGTACACAAGTAGTTGATTCTTACCCAGTTGAGGAAGTTAAATCTATATAACCTTTATTTAAAGTTGTGTAAATCTCTCGGCCATTAACCCTTAAATGAGTTATTTACTAAATAGTGGATAAGCAGAGAGTTGCAAGAAAATTACTTATCTTACCCCAAAAAGAGGCAAATATGGATATTTTTCAAAATGCATCTATTTTTTAATTTTGACTGACATTTTGTAATTCGTTTCATGTTCTGTAGACTAAGTCATTCCTCAGCGCAGATGACACCTTTTTTTCTTGACCTCGCTCCTTCTGTACTATGTATGTCCTGAGGAAAGCCCTGGTACAGGGCTGAAATGTTGACCTATATGGAACAGTAAAACGTTTATTCAGCAGTCCTGGAGTGCCGCCATCATTTCTGAAAATTTTTACATACTATTGAGCCAGACAGCAGGCACCGGGTAATTTGAATCTCATTCAGCAAGAGTGCATGGTGTTTTGACCTATTTATATTATATATATATATATATACGAATTACAAAATGTCAGTCAAAAATAAAATTAAAGAATAGACGCATTTTGAAAAATATCCATATTTTCCTCTTTTTGGGGTAAGATAAGTAATATATATACATATATATATGTGTATTTATATATATATATACATAAACATTGATTATTTCTATGCTTTGGGTGAAAATAGCTGGCTCGACATTGGCTGCAGACAATGTAGATTGGATTTAGCTAAGAGAGGGTTATTTCCTTGGCTTTGCGTGAGAAGACGCTTGTGTGAAATATGCCCAGGTTATTTTATATACATGCTTTTACCATACTCAAAGATCAGGATTCGTACTCAAGATTTATTAACTCTGTAAAGAGACAATTTAATGAACAGTTAACAGTTTATAGGGTTGTACAGGATTTATTTATACTACATATGTTAGGACTCTGGGGAATCCCTTTAAGTCCATTGACACATATAACATACCGGTCATGTTTCCTTTAAGATTACCGGTGTGCTTTAACCATTTGATAAGTAGAACCAAGCATTGTGGTTGATAACAACACAAACATCTCCTGCATTGTGATTCATTTGCTTTCCATGAGACAGTTTCAGTTTTGCAGTTTGATAAAAAGTTATCCTGTAAAGTAATGAGCTTCATTAAATGCTAACCTTGTCTGGTTATTAAATGGCTGTACCTGCTGTGTCATTTTATTGGCAACTTAAAGTTAATGCTAATTTTGTGAACATAAAGAGAGGGTGATGATTCGAAGGTAATTGCAATTAAGACAGAACCTTAGATATAATATATATTGGACAGAAGACCCAGAAAATACTGGATTATGGGTCTGGTGATGCTGATTTTGGTGTGTCTCTGTCTACTCTCTTACCTCCACTACGTCTCTGACCAATCTCTCTTATCATACATGAAGGTTGCCCCGTTCCTCTCCTTCTTCACCATCCCTCTCAATACATTGTGACTCTTTCATGTCCCTCCCGTATTTGTTGTACCTCTTTCAAACCTCCCTCAATAACCTTATATCTCTGTCCCATCTCTCTCACTTCCTATTGTATCCCCATGTATCACACTTATTTTATTTAAAATTCTTTTATTTAAAATTTTAATTAAAATTTATCTTAAATTCCAACAAATGATGTGCTACTCCAGGAATGTCACAACAAAACAGCTTTTATTCATGGACAGCCCGAGGCTTTTTATTTTGACACTCCTGGAGTCGTCCATCGTTTGTTAGAATTGGAAAGCTGGATTGCGGATCCTTTGGTGGAGCACCCAGGGTGTTACCCGACTAAAGTGAGGCTCCTCTCGTAGTAACCGCATGTCCTTTTGCTATATTTTACTTATCTATCTTAAATTGGAGTGGCAATAGCAACCCTTTGTCTGGGCCTATCATGAGGGAATAATCCTTGATCCTGCAGCTTCAATAGTTAAAAAGAAAAGTAATCAGGATTTTATCTTTATCTTTTATAAAAAAAAACCACTATAAATATCATAGGCTGTAGGAGGAACTAGGTACAAATATATCTATGTTTTCTATTAAAAATAATTGGATGAGAATGAGAACCTGTTTTATAAAGCTATGATTGGAAATCCTGCAGTGATCACAATGTATTAATACTGAGCCGAGTGGCAGCTGAAAGTGTTTGCATGAAAAAGCTGGCAGTAGTGTATTTATCTGCAATGGATTCTCCAGAAAACAAAATAGAGGTGCTGTACCATTCCTATAAAACAGATAGGAATCTTCCATGTAATGGAAAAATTACATTATGGATAACAATTTGTTATCAGGCATCTAGTCTCTTCTATGCAATGTTTTTTGTGTATCTGTTCTAGCTACATGTCATACATTTATTGTGAGTTGGCTCAAACCTCAACTTCATCTTCTTGACACATTTATTCGGAGTTCACTTTCAAGCAAGCTGTGTTGTTTCTGATCAAGTACAATTCATGTGTTCGTGACATAAATGGAATAACAGACTACGTCGTGTGCATTTTAACAGCTACGAGTCACATATAGTTACCTATACTGCTGACATTATACTTTTTAATAGAGATTTCTTTTTGTAAAAGACACAACTGTAAAGAAATACAGTAGAATTATTCATTCGTTTACACTGAGATGCAGAACTGCTGAGGCGGCCATATGTTTCCAGGTAGATATATTAATTTATCTTGTTACGCTTTCTGCACACCAAGTGCTTTACGTTGCTTGGCATATTCCTGGTTAACATCAAAGCTATTCTTCAGACAAGGCTGGTGCTAGTGTTTGTGGGGCCAGGTTCAAAAACGGTGCCACTCTTTCTTTTTTGAAAACATTTTCAAAAAAAATTCCAGCAAACACGTTAAATTAATTATAAAAAGAGAAAACAGGATTATGCGTGCATGGTGTTAGTTTTGTGCATCTGTGTGGCTGTCTGCATGGAAATTCTGTGTGCAGGGTGCCTGTGTCGCATTGGAGTGAGTGCGGTTGAGAAAGATGAGTACATGATTACCTGAGGACGATGTGAGTGGGCATACGGTGGACAGTAGGATGGAAACGTGTCGTTGGCTTAGTGAAATGGAGGTGATTGAGTGCATGAGTGATATAGGAGTGGGTGTATATGAGTGTAACACTGACACAGGAGCTGATGGATTCATACAAAACACTGACATACTAATATTCACACAGGTTCGGGCACACCAACAGATTCACACAGACACACTAAACTATCCACAAATGCAGACAAATTGAAAGTTATACAAAGACACTGAGAGATCCCCACACAGGCACATTGACATATCCTCACATCAACATATTGACATATCAACTAGGGATGAGCCGAACACCCCCCGAGTTCGGTTCGGATCCGAACTTGAACTTTCCAAATGTTCGAATCCGAATCCGAACTCGATCTCAATACAAGTCAATGGGGCTGAAAATTCGGTTTTTAGAGTGCCCTCCAAGAAGGCATATATGCTAGATATTTGCCATAAAAGGTGTATGGGGGTCCGGGTAGTGCCCTGGGGGACAGGAAACAAGGACAAAAAGTTAAAAAAAAAACGTTTTTAAAGGGACAGTGAGTTTTCCATGAAATAAGGGTTAAAAATAAAAACGAAAAAATCCTTCAAATATCGTGCCTAGGAGGTCCCCATAACCTGCCCGTGAAGTGGCGGATTTGTAGGATGTATAGAAACACTTAAAAACAAAAAAATGATGTTTCAAATGATGGTAAATGCTTTTCCTTTAATCTATCCATAAACAACTGCTTGGGGCGGCAGTCTGTATGAAAAGAGGAGACATTTTCGGACACGCAGAAAAAGGTTAGTGATTTTTTTTGGCTAAATTATTGTGAAACTTATGCAGGCTTTGGATGAAAGTAACAATAGATGCTTTAAGGCTGGGGTCAGACTAGCGCACTTTTAACGTGCGTTTAGGCGCACTTAATCACGGCCGCACTAGCAGCAAATGACACGCAATGACGGCCAATATACGAAGTACGGCCGCACGAAAGTCTGGCCGCGCAACGCAAGTGGAAAATGAACGCATTTTTTCGAGAACGCTGAACCGCTAGTACTGACGTACAGAGTGCGCTCTATCCGCATAGCGGCGTGTGTGCGTGATTAGGAGACGTCAGACGCTGCTTATGTCCGGCCAACATAACGTCCAGACACCCAAAGTTTCCTGGTTTGGATCCGTAAAAAATCACGCACAAAAATGTGCATCGTATGACCGTTTAAGCGCTTTCCATGAAAAAACACCTCAATGCGTTCGGACGCACTTTTTGATGTTCGCTGCGAAAAATGTGTTCGTTTGACCCTAGCCTAAAATTGGGCCTTTAGCGTCGGCAACAGTGCCGTCACACAGTCTCACCCCTCTGAGGATATCAATCTGATACAGGCGTCAGTGGCAGTGCAGCCAAATATTGTGCCTTTGGTGCCAGGCCAGCAAATGCCATCATACAGTAACCCCTCTGTGGTATTGTAGAAGAGTGCAGGGGTGGACCATGCGGTCAGGGCCGGTGCTAGACTATTTTGCGCCCTAGGCAAGACCAGCTACTTGCACCCCCCAAAAAAAAAAACCACACAACAGGAAACTGCTAAATTTCTTTTTACTTAAGAATAAAGTTTGAAAAGCACCAATAGTAAAAGGTAAAATAAATATAAATAAACTGTATTAAACCATTTTAAATTAACTCTATTAAACAAATTAAAATTAACTGTATTGAACAAATATAAATTAATGAAAAAAAAAATAAGAGTTGTCACGTAAGTTTCAATTTCAGGCACATCAAAATTTCACTTTGCGTGCCTTATCCTTTGCAAATTTTCATCATGCGTATATACAGTTGTGTTCAAAATTATTCAACCCCCACTGAAATTGAGTGTTTTGGCCAGTTTGACATTGATTTTGATCATTCAGTCATCTTGCTTACAATTAAATCAAAGAGGCACGTGTAGGTCAGACAAAAATAACATAACATTTATAATGAAATAACCACAAATGTCTTTTCTGTGCTCACATCATTATCAGTTTTTTCAACCCCCAAGTGACATTCAATCTTAGTACTTAGTACAACATCCTTTTACAGTTATAAACAGCTTTTAAACGTGAAGCATAGCTTGACACAAGTGTCTTGCAGCGATCTACGGTATCTTCGCCCATTCGTCATGGGCAAAAGCCTCCAGTTCAGTCACATTCTTAGGCTTGCGCACTGCAACTGCTTTCTTTAAGTCCCACCAGAGGTTCTCAATCGGATTTAAGTCAGGTGACTGCGATGGCCACTCCAAAATGTTCCAGCCTTTAATCTGCAACCATGCTCTAGTGGACTTGGATGTATGCTTGGGATCATTGTCCTGTTGAAAGGTCCAACGTCTCCCAAGCCTCAGGTTTGTGACGGACTGCATCACATTGTCATCCAATATCTCCTGGTACTGAAGAGAATTCATGGTACTTTGCACACGCTGAAGCTTCCCTGTACCTGCAGAAGCAAAACAGCCCCAAAGCATGATTGACCCCCCGCCATGCTTCACAGTAGGCAAGGTGTTCTTTTCTTCATAGGCCTTGTTCTTTCTCCTCCAAACATAGCGTTGATGCATGGGCCCAAACAGTTCTAATTTTGTTTCATCAGTCCACAGAACACTATCCCAAAACGTCTGTGATTTTTCCACATGACTTTTGGCATACTGCTGTCGACTCTTCTTATTCTTTGGAGACAGCAAGGGGGTGCGCCTGGGAGTTCTGGCATGGAGGCCTTCATTACGCAGTGTGCGCCGTATTGTCTGAGCTGAAACTTCAGTACCCACATCTGACAAATCTTTTCTCAGTTCCTCAGCAGTCACACGGTTACTTTTCTCCACTCTACGCTTCAGGTAGCGCACAGCAGTCGAAGTCAGCATCTTCTTTCTGCCACGACCAGGTAGCGTTTTAACAGTGCCCTTTGCCTTGAATTTGCGAATGATGCTTCCTATGGTCTCTCTTGGTATGTTTAACATCTTTGCAATCTTCTTATAGCCATTGCCCTTCCTGTGAAGAGTAATCACCTCTTCTCTTGTCTTCCTGGACCATTCTCTCGACTTCACCATGTTTGTAACCACACCAGTAAATGTCTAGAAGGAGCTGAGTATCACAGTCATTTTAAAGCTGCCTAATTGGTGCTTGTTATGCTTTATTGCTGCTCCGTGACATCCACATGTGTTTTCAATATCTGGTTGAAAACACTTGAATGAACCTCTGTTCTTCAGAGTGGTAGTCTTTAAGGGGTTGAATAATTGTGTCAATGAAGAATTCACAAAAGAAACATTTACTACTGTATTACAAAACCAATTGATGTCATTTTAGTTGCATATGGTTCTTTAAAAAGTCCTTCTAGGATTTCATTCTGAATACAATTACAAATGTACACTAAATTCCCTAAAACCCTTTACAGCATTGGGGGTTGAATAATTTTGAACACAACTGTATATTTATATTGCCCAGGCCAGCTCACATCATGCGTATATATATTGCCCAGGCCAATCCCCTGGTGGAGATAGGGGGTTCATTTGAACCCCGATATCTCCAGGCATCTAGTGGGTCATGGAGGGTGTCAATCGAAAGGCCTGAGCATGGCCTTTCGAATGATACCCAACATGACCAGGTATAAAGTAGAAAAAAGAAAATAAAAATATGTATTTTTTTGTGTTATTTTTATTAATGCAGCAATATTGTTTACATTGCAATTATAATGTGAACGATGATGCACTAATGATTTTTTTCTATGGGGTGCGTTTGCTATAAATCACGTAATTCCCCCCACAAAATGTAACAAGTCCCCATTTCTATTTTTTGTACAAGCGCACCCCATAGAAAACATAACCACAAACGCTCATGTGCTAAAATGTGAAAAAAAACAACACTTTACACACTGCAGATGATTAAAAATTCAATTTTTTTTGCATTTTTTTTCATAATATACAGCCAGGACAGGACGTATACATATAAAAATGATATATTATGAATCTGCGGAGTCTGCCGGAAAGAACGATATCTAACATGTCGGTTATTTAACAAAATGTGGCTTCAAAATCGCGTTTAAACATGATGAGTGAAAGCGGTAAAAATGAGCTGAGCACACAGCGGTGAAATACAGCATATTAGAAGTTTTAGGAGGGAAATTAACACTTCTCAAATCTCAATCAGAAGCAGACACCACCCCACCCCCTCAGTATAGTCTACAATGTATCAAATTGATTAGACCAGACTAAAAACACCTGTTATGCCATTTGAAAAACACAGGTCATTTAGAGTTGAGAATCTTTCCATGTACACATTAGTTTTTAATTCAATATCTAATAAACCGTTGCTTATAATATTCTGCAGTAAAGAGTCTCTTTATTCCTAGATTTTTTTAGTATTTTTTTAAGCATTTTCTATACTTTTTTCAAAAAAAAAATTCCGAACTCGAACCGAACACACCCAAAAAGTTTGAAGTTCGCAAACTTTCGAACGACCAAAGTTCGGTTCGAACTCCGAACTGATTGAACCGAACAGCTCATCCCTAATATTAACCTAGACAGCCACACCCTAATACACACAAATACACAGTGAAAGAACCACACATACAGACTCATTAACATATTCATACACTGAGTCACATTGACAGATCCACACACAAACACATTGACAGATCTATACTCAATGGCAGATTCACTTACACAGACACACTATCAGACCCAAACACACAATGACAGATCCCAAACAATGACAGATCAACCTACTCAAACACACTGATAGATCCACACAGACAGTGGCAGATCCATTCACACAGACACACTGAACAATGCACATTAACAGACATATTGACGGGTTTCACAGACACTGAGAGACACACGTATACATGGTCAGGTCCACACAGACACACAGACAGATCTACACACAATGACAGAGCCACCCACATGGACACAGTGACCGATCCACAGAAATGATGACAGATGCATTTATATAGACACTGACAGATTTACATATCGTCACACTGACAGATTCGTGCATACAATTTGTCTTAGTTGCCCCAAATCTAAGGTAAGTGAGGTTGTGCGAGGTGGGGGCAGGAATTTAATTTATTATACATTACTTTGCATTTGTTTACCTCTCCATTTCATATTCTTTGGTTTGGGAGGAGATATGTTTCTTTGTCTTTTTGTTGAATGAAACCAGAGGTTTTCATACAATGCAGTGAAATTCATATGTGAAATTTCTGCAGTAAATTACTCATTAGTGTTCACAAGCCTATGGTTATTTACTAAGGTGATCGTGGCAATGTAAGTCTATTAACATACAGAAATGTCCCTCTTGACTATAATGCATATAGTAGTATATGTGAGAACAAGGTTTCCCTAGCACAAACATCCAGATCATATTTAAGGACATCCTTGCACATAGAAGTGACAATACATGTACTGCTAAAAATTATTGAGAGACAGGGATCTTTGTGGAACATGCATAAAGTAGCCCACTGACAAAACATTGATTGCTATATTTTCCTGCTGATGGGCTTTGCTTTTATTGGTATAGCATATTAATGTGAATTGAACACATCTGTCTCGTTTACCCTTTCCTGTGCCAAATAAATCTTCTTCACATTCTCATCCAGTATTCCACGTTCCTTCATTGCTCTTTCAACACAGTTGCATTGTGGTGCAAACAAAAGACTATTCATCATTTGAAGTGTCACTGAGGGTTCGAGCAACATATTTAATTGAAAGAGCATCAGTGAAATACATATTTTATACCTTTTAGTGTTAAAGTCCTGGAAAAATGACATTTATAACTAGCTGGCTGCTTTCTCTTTGAAGTGTTCTCTCATACTATCACCTCCCATCACAACCCCCATAAACCATAATAGAAAGACACAATTTGCTACGATAGGTCTACTTTGTACTTTTTATTGTACATGCATGCATAAAAATAAACATACACCATACTTTACAGATACATATTTAAAGAATTCTCAATTATTTATTACAGAAAGTTTTAATCATTCAGGACCCTAATGTGTTTTCATATTATAGTGGATTTCCATGATATAGTGAAGGAATTTTTATGTCTTTGTTAAAAGTGTATGCTACTACATTATAACATGTATACATTTCATTATACAATACATACTGTATGTGTTTCAACATGTTGTGCTGGTACATGTTGTTTTGCAGTTTTGATGCAGTAGTATTTTCCATCTTATGATGCTGGTACAATAAAATACTGTATATGTACCAAATCAGTAGCATGACACACGGTAATATAGTAGTTTGTTATTGCACTCCTACCAATATGTCCCATAATATATAATGATGAGTGTATTCCATTGCAATGTAGTCAGTATTGTGTGTAACAAAATCCAATACAAAAATATATTTATCCCACCAAATTGGCATGTATATGTAGACAATGCACCAGATCAACACAACTGAGTAAACATGGGGCTAAATTACAATCTTCGCTCAAACATTTGCGCCGGCGCAAAAATGCATTAATGCGAGGGGTAAAACCCTTTGCGTTGAATGCCGTATTACATTGTCAGCGCAACAAATGCACGCAATCGTCTACCGCAGGTGAACCTGCGCGAACCCTGCGCGAGCTTACTGTAAGTTGCGCGTCCTATACTTAACATTGTGAGCGCAAATGCGGATGTGCGCAGATGGTATTACAATCTATGCGCAGGAATGAACGCATAGCCTTTGCGCGCATAATTTTAGCAACTCCTAAAAGCTGGTGTTAAAGGCAAATCTGAACAACGTGGCCGAACCCAAATACACCAGCCCATAAAAAAAATTCAGCAAAGTATAGTTACACATTCTACTCATACCAAACCATAAGATGGAGAAGTTGTGTGTGCATTTATTATTGCTGCAGCATTTATGCTCAGATTGACTTTGGCTGGCGCAAAAACTTAACGTGAGATAATTGTGGTTCTTAATTCTGATTGGCTGAATCGCTTGAAAAAAAACATACGCACACTTATTTCTGTGCGCAACGTTACTGCGCAAGCATTTGTGCGCATCCGGTTTACGCGCGTTATTGCTCGACGGATAAAAAATGCGTGAGGATTGTAATTCCAGCGTTGATTTGCGCGCGCAAACGTTTAATGCTTGGCGCACAAATTCACGCGTTGCGCGTGTGTCTTTGCGTGAAGAATGTAATTTAGCCCATAGTGTGTAAATGCTTATGTTGTTGAAAAGGATTTCAGCATTATTCAGTATGGAAACATATTAACACATGATTTTTCTCTGTGACGATCAACTGCATGTAGAGTTTGAGAATCGGAAATAGAGAGGAAATGAAGCAGACGATTTTACTTGCCGTAAACTTGGCAATTCCTCTAAGGCCATTCTGTTACTCTCAGAGTCAATCTGCGAGTGAAGATGTTTCTCTCTGTGCCAAATCCTTGACTTCAATTATTTCCCTTAATTAAGGATCATACACAGAATCCAATGACCCTGAAATTTGTTTTGAAAACTTACATCTACAGGGCAGACAGATGGTACTCAACCATTAAAACCTGTAATGTTTACCATATTCTATCTATCTATATGTCGACGCACACGCATTTAACATATATACGTATATACTGTATTACATAGTTAGCGTGGGTTACTTATTTAGAAATGTAATAATCGTAACATTAACAAGAAGATTTGTAACTGTATCCATATTAATATTTAGTGCCTGTCAGTGCCATTACTAAACTTCTCTGTAACCAAAAAAATGAAACACCAGTCAGGACCTGACCAAATCCCAGCAATGCTGCTGAAAATCAGCGCGCCGGCAATTGCAAAACCTGTCGCAACCCTAATCAATGAATCACTGGCGACTGGATACATACCCAAACTCTGGAAGACTGCGAGAGTGGTACCTATCCATAAAAGTGGAGACAATACTTTGATATCCAACTACCGTCCAATTTCATTGCTTCCTGTAATGTCAAAAATCCTGGAAAAATGTGTTTACACTCAATTACGCGATTACTATCAGTATTGGAACTATTTTACCCCAGATCAATCCGGCTTTCGTCCAAATCATTCAACTACAACTGCCCTTTTAAAAGTTTCCAATGATATCCAGGCTGGTATGGAACAAGGAAACCTAACTGGAGCCATCTTCCTTGATTTTGCCAAGGCCTTTGACACAGTAGACCATGGCATCTTATTACAAAAACGTAAAAACTCTGGTATTGGTGATCGCACGCTAACCTGGTTTCAATCATATTTGTCTGATCAGTCGTTTCTGACAGCACTTCCCTTCCCCTCCCAGTCACATGCGGTGTACCCCAAGGCTCAATACTTGGCCCCCTGCTATTCACAATATTCATAAATGATCTGCCCAATGTCTGCAAAGCCTTAACTGTACACATGTACGCAGACGACACTGTAATCTATACCAGCAAACCAGATCTCCGACAGCTGGAAGCCGTGCTGCAAGAACAATTCACAGGGATAGAAAATTGGATCAAAGATAACAAACTTTTTCTAAATGCTGACAAAACTGTTACAATGCTCTTTGGTACAGCACCTAAACTACACAAATTGCAAACACCCATCTATGTGTCAGGACAAAATCAAATGGCACGCTGACCACAGTCACTTCTCTCAAATATCTAGGTATGTGGTTAGACCCAAAACTATCCTTTGGCCCCCACATCGAAAAACCTTCATCTAAACTCTACCCCAAACTAGGTGCCCTGTACAGAAACAAATCCTGCCTGAGCCCCGCGGTAAGAAAGCAGATTGTACAACAAATGCTTATGCTGGCTATTGAATCCGGAGATGTAGTGTATGCAGCCACCCCGCAAACGCACCTCCAGAAACTTACTACATTTTATAACTCATTCTGTCGCTTTGTGCTACAATGTAACTACATGACCCACCATTGTGACATGTTAAAGAACTAAACTGGCCGTCGCTGGAATCTAGACACACCCTTCATCTTTCTAACCTGGTGTTTAAGAGCTTTTCTGGGAAGCTACCACCCTACCTGAATAGGCTGCTTCCCTCACCAGTTCCCTCATCCTATAACCTCTGATCCAGGACCTGCACCTTACTTGCAGTACCACAATACAAAAAGAAAGTGGCTCGATCCTCATTTTCCTACAGAGCACCGCAATTATGGAATAACCTCCCAGACACCATCAAATCTTCCCCCAGTCTAAAGTCCCTTAAGAGCTCCCTATTAACATACCTCAATACGAAATGCACCTGTAAACCATGTAATATAGTGACTATATTTCCTAAGTATTTATTTTCTGTTAATCTGTATATTTGGTTTGTGTTAATATCTTGCATTTTACTACTTTGTATTTCTGTAAACATGTTCTTGAACCCAGGACATACTTGAAAACGAGAGAAATCTCAATGTATCCTTCCTGGTAAAATCCTTTATAAATAAATAAAATAAAATAAATAAATAGTGTCACAGAAATGTTTTGTTTGGCTTGGTTAGAGATAAAAGGATGAGATTTTTGAGAACTTGTGTTTTAGCATACTGTGATTTCTGTTTGGTTTAAAGCCCTAGCAAGCACTTTTTGTTGAAAAGAAAAAATAGCATAATATTTATTTGAAACACGGGATATACAGTATACTTAACAAAGTAAACGTAAGATATAATAGCAGTTTTGCATATTCAATGTTATTGTGAAATAGATAATATACAGGGTGTCCATAAAGTCTCTTTACAATTTCAAAAATGTAAAGGCAAATGAAAAGACAGATAAGTGAAAATTGTTTACAAAATGATACTTATATATTTAAGTTTTTTTTTGCCTCATTTAATACACCTCTGTATGAGCACCTTTAGTTTCACGAAGCACATCAAGACGGTACTCGATTTCTTGTCATGTTCGCTCATCAATGGTGGCAATGGAATCAATGAATCTCTGCTTTAGATTAGTGATGTCTCGTACCTTTTGTTCGATACACGATATCTTTAACATAACCCCATGGAAAGAAGTCGAGGGGAGTGATAACCGGTGAACGAGGTGGCCAGGGAATTGGGCCACCCCTTCCAATCCACCAGTCTGGAAATGTTTCATTTAGGAACCCACGAACATGCAGTCCCCAATGTGGTGGTGCACCATCTTGCTGGAAAATGATGGTTGGTTGAAAGTCATGTAGTTGTGTTGCCAAATATTCAGTCAAAAGGTAAAGGTAAACATTTGCAGTAATTGATGTCTCGCCAAAGAAAACAAAGAAAAATGGACCAATGATTCAATTGCACATGATCCCAAACCACATATTCATCTACAGCAGACGATATCCCCTTCATATCCCCCGTCTTTTTCTGGTTGTTTTTTGTGGTTCCCTTTTCAGGAATAATGAGTCTATGCACAAGATGGCGTGGTTAATTTGATACTTTGATGTATATTTGGTGTGGTACCATCAATTGGTGTTGAGATTTATTTATTTTCCTTATGGTTCCCTCTCCTATATACGGTCATACGGTGTAATTACTGGATGGCGTGTATATGCCAAGTTCATCTGACACATATGCAATTATAATGACCTTGCAGTAGGGGGATAGCTATTATTGTTGGCCGTTTTTTTTGTTTGTTTTTTTAACCCCTTCGCTGCTGAGCCATTTCACCGCTGTGTGCTGAGCTCATTTTTACCGCTTTTACTCATCATGTTTAAATGCGTTTAGAAGCCACGTTTTATTATACGACCCAGACATATTATATATCGTTCTTTCCGGCAGACTCCGCAGATTCATAATATATCATTTTTATATGTATATGTCATGTCCTGCCTATATATTATAAGAAAAATTTAATAAAGTTTGAATTTTCAATCATTTACAGTGTGTAAAGTGTTTTATTTTCCACATTTTTTCACATGAGCGTTTGCGGTCATATTTTCTATGGGGTGCACTTGTACAAAAATTAGAAATGGGGACTTGTTAAATTTTTTGGGGGGAATTACGTGATTTTTTGCAAACGAACCCCATAGAAAAAAATCATTAGTGCAGCATCATTGTTCACATTATAATTGAAATGTGAACAATATTGCTGCATTAATAAAAACAACACACACAAAAAACACACACAAAAAAACATGTTTTTTTATTTTTTTAAATAATTTTTAATTTTGTTTTACTTCGAACATGGTCATGTTTGGTATCATTCGAAAGCCCATGCTCAGGCATCAGGTATCTCCGCCAGGGCTCCCGCTTGCGGATGATGTGTGGGGCACGTCCTCCGCATATTTTCTTTTTTTTGAGAAAGGCTTTTACCTGGAAGGATACATTGAGATTTCTCTTGTTTTCAAGTATGTCCTGGGTGGCGAGTATATAACGGGAGTCAATGAGGGCGTGCCCCACACGTCATCCGCAGTGAAGGGGTTACACTATTTCTGCTTTGTATGAATTTCAGCACCATTATATTGGTTACCAATTACAGTTCCCATGATGCTCAGCCACTCATTCAGCTGGCTGAGATTGAACATTTAGGTAACCATAGCTTCACACCATCTGGACTGTTGAGGATGCTGACATCTGCCTTAGCAAATCACAATTTCACGCCTTAGCTTAAATGATTGTATAATTACCTGCCCAGCATGAATAAAAAAACATCAACACGTTTATATGTCAAGTGGTTGAGCTTTGTAACATCCAGAGGGTTAAGGGATAGCTCTAATGTTAGGTTACCTTATATTCTCAGAGATGTGACTCTGCTGTGTAGGTATTTTCGTCCGTAAACAGGCCTTGCTTGACAGAGCCGCCGAATGTCTTCAAATTCTCGTGGTTTGTATGAAAATCTGTGAAAGGGGGGACAAGTTGCTCTGAGCTGTGACAGACGTGTGAATTCCCATCTTTCACACTCTGCTCCTTAGCGATCTATTTACATACAGCAGATTTAAGGACTTTTATTTTAAAATAAGACGATGATCATGAATGCAGGGTACAGATTGTGAGACTCCAATCTGCTGCAGAGGAAAAGATTTCAGGATTTATGGGCTTTATGCATAATTACTTTCTGTTCCCTGTTTTCGTTCTCTGCTCAGTTGCTTATTAACATTTGGGGTGATCAAAGCTCTGTATATTCTTTCACTCTCATCGGATGCCATTGTGTTACATATTTCTACAAGTCAAGTAATTTGCCCTGTTGCCCATTTTGTTAATGTCTACCCATTGTATTTTATCTTCTAGCACAGAACATGAATGATAATGAATTAAAACCCATTAGCATTATGAAGAAAAGAAATAAACAAAAAAAATGTCATCCAAAGGGTTAGCATTAGAGTTTTGCAAATGGAAAAATTTCAGTTTGCAATTCTCAGTTAATGTGAAAATCGCTTTGGTTCATCCAGGTTTCATTGGACTTTTTTTATTTTCGTTACAATTAAATAGTTGTCTGCAAATGAACCAGTGGTCATGGACACAAGTTTGATACTGCACAACTATCAGTCAAGTGGGCGAGGTTCATTGGGAGAGCTACCCAACCCCATGCCACATAGTGTCACAAAGACACTCTCTCCCACCCATGCTTAGATGTGAGGGGGAAAAAAACAGAAAAATCAGAACAGTTGGGCTGTTCATCCACTCTCAACCTCCATCTCCTAGGCCAGTGTGGTTCCCAACCAAGTACCCCTGACAGGCCAGGTTTTGAGGATCACCTTGTGGAAATGCAGACTGAATCCTGCAATCTCTGAGCAGCAAATCATATCACCTGTGCCGTGCTTCAGATATCTGGAAAACTTGACCTGTTGGGGGTACTTGAGGAACGCGGTTGGGAGCCACTGCCCTAGGCGGTGGGATGGAAGCATTAGACTTTTGCTTCCCTACATGCCCCCTCCCATAGCAGGTGAGCAAGGTGTTTAAAATCAGAGCAAATGGTCTGCTTCATAGCACATCTTTTTTGACTTCTATGCCCTGGGCTACTGGAAGGGGGCAATGGAAATAGAGGGCAGGCAGGTGAGGGATATTTTAAATTGCCCTTTTAGGGGACAATATTCTATATGATGGCCAGACTGTATATTTATCAGACAGTATATTTAAATGTGTCTGATGAAAAGACTCAGAATTCATCCCTATCCAAGGATTTGAAAATGGCACTGGATATATCAATCAGTCAAGCCCTGCAATAGCACTATAAGGCATTTGAATGCCCCAATGCAGCCAATAGATGTGCTAGATTAGGATATATCGCACTAGCACCTGCTAAATATATTTTAACTTTATGCCAGCCATTCGCCTTATTCATATTTTTGAGTATGCTCTGATTTAACCCCTCACCCTCTAGCCAATGGTAGGGTATGTTAAGAGCAGACAGGAGTCCCACTGTTTCTAATGCTCCTATCCTACAGTCTAATCCCACGGGGCAGCTGCCAAGCTCTCCACCTGCTCTTATTTACTCTTTCACCCGCTGGCCATCGGAGAAAAGTCTGGATGGGAGTCCCTCATATGTCTAGGTTGTGCTTGTATCCCTCCAAGTGATATTATCCTTCATTATTTTTCATATAAATGCTGTTGTATTGTAAACAAAAATACATATCCCTGTATAACATCAAAACACATATAGATACTTCATAGGCAGCAAAACCTCTTTATACACAGACTCAGCTAAGTGCACTGGCGTGCGCAGCCCGATGTATTTGGGGGGTGCACCCACGGAACATTTATTATTTGAAAATTTATGTTTAGAAGATATTGCACAAAATGCACATTTGTAATTAGCAATAACAGCCTGTAATCAGAGATACAGTCAGATTTAATGCTATCCATCATAAACCAGATAAGAGGCATCTAAAATTCAATGTAAGAGATGAAAAAAGACCTCTTCACCCAACATTAAGGTGTGCCTGGGCACACCCAGCGCACCCTGTGCGCTCGTCTATGGCTAAGTGAAAATAGAAGAAGCCATGAAAAGTGTTGGAGGAATTCATGCTCAGAAGATATGTTTTACTTGAAGATAATGTAACTGCTTTCACTGTATATAAATAGTGCTTTTTATGTTGTAACATAGATCTTAAAGTGCACCTGTCGTACTCACCCCCAGCTGTGCACCTCCATTTCCGGTCTCGTGTAGGCCAGCTCTCCTGATTTCACCTGACAGATAAACATAGGCCGCTCCTATTGCACCTCAGATTGCTATGCCATGGCTATGACCAAGATGGCCTCCAGAGCCCTGTAGGAAAGGTGCAATTTAGAAGAAAACTTCACTATTGAAACTTTATGAAAAGGGAAACCTAGTTTTTTTTCCCTTTTTACTTCTAGTCATTTTTAAATTGGCTTACTTATCATTTTAATCACGAAGAATCAGCAGGAGTTCAAAGACACAGGAATATCTTACAGTGATAATTGTTTATGCATACATTAGCATTTTAAATATCCTATCACTTGTGAGTATGCTGTGTAATGAAAATGCACAAATGCATAACACATTTATTTATAGGCTTCTGAAGGGCAAGGTGAGCATCGATAAACACAGCATTTGCAGCAGTTGAACAAAATTAAAAAACACATTTGATGGGTAATACTTTTCTAAAGTACATTTCCCATTTAATCAACTCTATTTTCTTATCTACAGACAGTTTTCATATGGTGTGGATTATCTGACTACTGAAAAGTGACAAACAGTGCATAGGGGGCATAGGCCCTGGCTATAGTATGACTGGGGTCCATGTTACATAGGTCGAAAAAAAGATGTGCGTCCATGAAGTTCAGCCTTTCACACATCACCTACTGCTGTTGATCCAAAAGAAGGGAAAACAACAGTCTGAAGCGCTCGCCAAATATGCAACATACTGGGAAAAAGTTCCTTCTTGACTCCAGAATGGCGTTCAGAATTATCTTGGATCAAGCAGTCACATGTTATATCTTGTAATCCTTAATATTCTGTTTTTGCAGGAAGTCATCCAGCTGTTGTTTAAAAGTCTGTACAGTCTCTGACCCAACCACCTCAACAGGCAAAGAATTCCACAGCTTTATTGTTCTCACTGTAAAATAACACTTCCAATGCTTTACGCTAATGTCAGATGAGAGCATTCTGAGCGCACTGTGCGCCCGTGCACAACGGACGGACGTACTGACGGAAGATACAGCAGACACCACACAATCCGTTTTTCTTGACGGACATAGGAAAAAAAAGAGAACTATGGGAGACAAAATTAATATGAAAAATGATAAAAATTTATACATGATATGAAAAGCCATTTTGTGCGTCAAGGTGCTGGACGTCGCAAATGTGGTCCGTCTGACATCTCATCACTCACACAGAACGCTACGCGGACGTTGCGCACTCCGCGCGTCCGTTCTAGCAGTTTGACGTTCTTGCCTAAATTGCATCCGGTGCCACGTGCGTTGTGCGTGCGCAGTTTGGTGCGGACGCACTTTGTGTTTGGGTCTCTATTGCTCACGATTCTATGCTACGACGGACGTTAAACTGTGCGGCAACATGGACGTGATCACTGCGGTTGTCTAACACGTGCCTTAGGCTGAATTTCCTTTCGTCCAGTCTAAATGGGTGACCTCGTGTCCTGTGTTTAGTCCTATTAATGAATAGGTTTCCAGACAATGGTTTATAATGGGCCCGTATATATTTATATAAGGTTATCAGATCCCCTCTAAGGCGCCTTTTCTCTAAACTAAACAGGTTTAAGCTTGTTATCCTTTCCTCATAACGTAAATCTTCCATTTCCCTTAATAATTTAGTTGCTTGCCTCTACACATTTTCTAGTGCCAAAATATCTTTTTTTAAGCCAGATGCCCAAAATTGAACGGGATATTCAAGGTGTGGTTTTACCATTAATTTATAAAGAGGCAAAATTATGTTTTCATCCTGAGAATGAATTCCCCTTTTAATGGATGCCAAAACCTTGCTGGCGTTGGCAGCTGCTGTTTGACATTGGACAGTGTTACTTCAGGGGTTATTAAAAGAGAGCCAAATTGGTTCCGAAAATGCACCGAATGGTGAATTTCCCAGTATGGTGCCATATTGTGGCCATTCGGCTATTCAAAAGCAGGCAGTTCACCAAATATTGGCAAATTGCCAGTGAAATATGGTGCCTGTTCGATGGCAGTGAATTCCCCCATAGAGAAGTAATGGTTAATCTATTCAGAGAACACCGAACAGACTCTGCCCTCTCCAGCATTGCCTCTCTTTTTTTCTAGCCCTAGCTGTTCATGAGGGGGAGAAGTCCAACGGACCCTCCCTCCCCTTTTAGGTTCCCCGTGCAGGCACAGGAGAATGCCTGAAAGTGATGTCATCGCGCACAGTGATGATATCATCGTGACGGCTTGGGCCCATAAAGCAGTCAGGCTGGCTACAAGGAAGCCAGTCTGACATGGGTATAGGTGTTACCGGAATCCATCTGGTTCACTCAGGAATAGGCCGGGCCAGCATGGACAAGGATTGACTGGACACGAGTCTCTTCAGGAAAGGCAAACTTTATTGTGACGTCACCTGCACAGTCCGGATTGAATCGCTAGGACTGAGCCCAGATTACATTCAAACATGGGGTTTTATACCCCGAATACATAATTAGGTACATCCCAATTAGCCCACCCCACGGTGACACTATCCCACCCCACGTGGGTCCACACCTCCCTTAATTGAATACAAAGACATTCCACACATTGGTCATAAATTGGCAGACTTCATGATATTTTGACAATGGAGGATTTACCACTTTCTCTGGATCCTGCTCATGCCCACCTCCCTAGGACTTGTTTATTGTATATCCTAGATAAGGCATCGTCTGGTCTTCACATTTCCCTTTGTTCAGACTCTGGCTCTCTGACCTTGAAGTAACTATTCTCCCATCCTGTCACTTCGTGCCAGCATCGGCCCGGATCCTCGTTAGTTTAATTGCCTTACTGTTAGTTTAACACATTCCAAAGATTCTATGCAAGCTACATCCTAATTTCAGCTAATATCTACTTATTTATATTCAAGGGAACCAATGTTCTGAACAAGATGGCCGCCTGGCTCAAGATGGCGGCCATCTCCTGACCTGAGTCCCTTACATAGGGAGGGAGGGGGGTTAAAGGACCATGATGTAAATAGTGCATTCGGCGGCTGTCCTGCAAGTTTGCGCGCGGCATCCGGCGGGTTTGCAGTGGCGTTCGACAAGCCGATTTGCATGCTGAATTCACCGCAGGGTCGGCGAATCAGAGAGCACCGCAATGTTGTGACATTTCAGTGTTAACTGATTAAGCCTGTTAGTTTGGAGTCTAAGATTATTTCCAAATCCTTCTCCTGCTTTGATTTCCCTAACCCAGTACCATTTCGGGTATAAGTTTCCTGTTAAACTTTTATCAGGGTAAAACCATAATAAACAGTCTCCTATCCTGTTAGGAAAATGCAGCTCAAAGAAATAAGAAATCTAAAAAAAGTCTAGGAAAAGACATTCTCATTCTACTTATGTAGACTTACAGGGTTATTCAGAGAGAATTAAAAAGTCCCCGCATGTTCAGTGACCTTTCATTCCCGGCACTTTAGGGCGATTTGGCGATTCCTAGTTCGCTGACCCTGCGTGTATTCAGCAAGCATCGCAGGGCCCCAGTAGTGCAGGGAATACTCGCCGCAAACCTGCAGAACACTCGCCGAACACTCGCAGAAACCGCCGCAAAAACCCCACCAAACACGTTGGAAAAATATGACTAGCCACCGATCACAGCGCAGAGCTGCTGCTGGGAAAAGCCGACAGGCATGTGGTAAAAAAGAAAAAAAAGTACGTTTCAAAGTTTCAAAATTGAAACGCTGTTTGAGAAAAAACTAGGCTTGTGCACCGATTTTTTTTTCGGTTCGATTCGGTTCGATTTGTTCGGATGTTTAAACTTTTCGATTCGGCTCGTTTCGACCGATTTCTGTTTCGATTCGGTTCGGTTCAGATCGTTTTTCGTGTACATTTTTTTTTCGGAATATCGACCATTTTTCGTATTTTCGTGTCACTTTGCTAGTTTTTTGTATCAACTTTTCGGAAATTTCGGAAATTTTCGTTTTTTCGGAACGTCTGTTCTCCTCGTTTCAAAGTGTCTACGATAATTCTGGCGATTCTATCGTGTTTGTTTTATTAAATAAAGATCCTTTTTTTCTTATGAATAATTGAATATACATTTCACAACTTTATTTAATCATATTAAAATGGTATGAAAGCCAAGGAACAAAAAAAATGAACAAAACGATTTAAAAAACGCTAAACTGACCCGAATGCCACAAGAAACAAGTGATACGCATTTACAAATACAAAATTTACAGAATCAGCGATATAACCGATAATAGTTAAATATACGGTGTCCAGAATTACCGAAATGGAACCGAAATCACGAATGGAACCGAAATCATGAATAGAGCGAAAATAAATTTCGATTTGACACATTTCAAGTCCATTCGAAAATTCTGAAAATTTTTCGTTTCGGCTAGGAAAACTTTTCGGATCTGCCATTTTCGATCTAAAAATTTTCGGAAAATCGGCCGCATCCGAAAACACGAATCGGGAAATTTCGTGAAAATTCCGAAATTCCGAAACCCGAAACGCACATCCCTAGAAAAAACTACTGAACGAAAATGTCTGGAATTTACACATAAGATCCTATGAATGATAATAAAAATGAAAAAACGATTTAAAAAGAGGAAAAAAAAATTTGACGAAAAAATCCCGAAAAATGCCTAACAGATCCTAAAAAATCTAGAAATTAAGAGACTTTTTACATCAGAATAAAATAATAAACGGTTTATTAGATATAGAATTAAAACGGGAATATTTTTAACATTGAAGCCTATGGGATTCGTTTGAATAAACCGGTCGAATGAAACCACCGAACAGCAGAGCACTTCACTGACATTCCTCAGCTGTTCGGTGTTCTCTGAATAGATTAACCATTGCTTCTCTATGGGGGATTTCACTGCACTATAACAGCCACCGTACGTGCAGGCAGTTCAGCAGAATTCGCAAGACACATCCATAGCTGTTGCGGAAATACCAATTCCATGGTCAATAAGTGGAAATATTGGGAATATATGTAAAATTATGCACTTTCAATTGTATATTAGACTACATTTTTGGCAATGAGGGGAGAAAAATGTATATATTTTTCAGTATTTCTAAATTTCATCTGGAAAAAGCAGAACATTGGAACCTTTTAATCCATAAGGTTCATATAAAACTACTGACATTTGCAAGGATCATTCTGAATTACTTTGCCATGTCTTAAACTTGGTTTATTAAAATAGATGAAACAGCACTGGCCTTCAAAAATAAGGAAAAGTAATATATTCACTGCAAATTATAGCCTATAGGAATCTGTGGCATTCCAAGTTAAGAAAGGTTACAAGGCTCTCTGGAGGTTTAGAAAGTCTAATCCCTTTAATATTACCTTAAACCCCACATATTATTAAAGAAAGCAATATAATCCGTAGTTTAAGCATGTATTAAAAAATATTTTTTATTTCATAAACTGGTTTCTGAAAAGTGATGAATTGTAATTACAAAAGCAATTAAATAAATTAATTTAAATGATAATAAATATTCACTTAAATATGAAAACAAAATAAAAAACCCACATGCTGACTTTTTTTATGGGATTAGCCATTTCCAAATCAAAAGAATGGGATGTTGTGGTATTTATTTTTTACATACCTATTCTTGAAAAATTCTATTAAAATATCCTTCAAAAAAATTGTACAATTACCTGTCTGCAATCACGTTGTTGTCTAAGACAGTGGACCCCAACCCTGGTCCTCAGGGCCCACTAACAAGCCAGGATTTAAGGATTACCTTGGGGAAATGCAGACTGAATTCTGCAATCACTGAGCAGCAAATCATTTCACCTGTGCTATGCTTCAGATATCTGGAAAACCTGGCCTGTTAGTGGGCCCTGAGGACCAGAGTTTGGTCTAAGACAATGTGGCTATCCTCTAAATTGCTCAGTAGTTCCAGTCATGGATTTTTTTTTAAAAAAAAGGAGAAACGATTTTACCAGGAAGGATACATTGAGAGTTCTCTCATTTTCAAGATGTCGTGGGTGGCGAGTATGTACCGTTAGGTGTCTTGCCCAAGGACACTTACTGGAGAGGTGCTCTTGCTGGGATTCAAACCTGTGTCTCCATGGTTACAGTGCAGTGATGGTACCTCTACTCCACTCTACCGCTACATAATGCATATGCAAAACTTATGGTCACTCAGGTAATTACCAACAGGACTTAATAAGTATTGGTTTATAGAGATAATTTAAGCTAAAAATGTGTGGAGGGAGAAAACCGTATGGGTTAAATATTAACATTGCCTGACCCCTCCTGGCTTTACAGTTCATATCATATCCTGGCAGGACTGTAAAATGAGCAGAAACAAAAAAAGATGCTTGATAAAGGCCTGGAAGCCGCCATAACGTTGCACTCTCTGTATTAAACTCAGCTCCCACTTTTCATTATGATGGTGTGACCAGCTTTCTCGTTTTGTTTCTGGGTATCGCTGGTTTGCTGCCTGGAATCTGCATGCGCAACATCTGTTTTTATGTCTGTTATCTACAAAGTAAGCCGAATGACAGCATTCTGAAAGGAGGAAAGTCTTCTACTTTGAAAGGCTGTCACAGCCTGTAGGGACACCCAAGTATGGGATGTGAGGAGGCATGTAGCACACAGAGTTAAATCGGTCATGTTTGCTAGAGTGTCTCTGTAACATTTTACAAATGTAAAATTTACTAAAAGTTAATGATGTTGGCATGGAATCTCCACTTTATCCTCATTCAGTTTTGTTAGTAAGTAAACCCTGAATTGAGTTTCTTGCACATTGAATAGTTGATAGATATGGTTTGTGCAAGTACTAATGAAGTAACTGAAAACTCCTGCAATTCTAGCAAAGAAGGGCAAAGGACACCGGAACAGAGAAGGATACCAGATTCACGAGAGGAGGTTGGAGTTTTGGACCACCACAAGAGTTCAGAATTAAGGATTAAGCAATGTTCAAATATGAGCATGAAGTGTAGATACTTGAGTATACCGCTAGATTTTGGTGACAGAAATTTACCGTAAAATTGGAGGGGTCGCGTTATATTCGAGACATCTGCATCGCGTGTTAAAAAAAAAAAAACTTGCCTTGCTCTGGATCCCAAGTCTCCCGGAAGTTATGGTAGTTCCGCTGAAGTGAATGCCGGCTCCCTGATGCTTGCAAACATTTCAGGAGAGGTGGGATCCATCACGGCTAAAGGGCACGCTCGGTTTAAGCCAATCATTCACCCAATTCGACTCCGCCAGCCATCTAATCACTAGTGAAGAAGGCGGGTGGCCAGAGGCTTCATGTTTTGTAACAACTGCAATCATTCTAGAGCAGAGCACCCTGGCCTGAAGGGGAGCCTGACTGTGTTAAGAGAACCTGGAAGGATTTTGTTTACCAGTACAGTAAAATTTTGCTTCTCGCGTTATAATCAAGTCTTGTGTATTCTCTCATTTCCATAATAAATCTCTATCCATCGTGTTATATTCGGGTCGCGCTGTACTCGAGTATCTCTGGTAGTATTTTGAAATAGAAACATAGGAGGATTGATTGTGGGACTGTAATAAACGCAGAGGAAATTGGACCCACATACGTTGTTGGCAGAATAATCCTTGTAATAAAAAAGGGTGCTCTTGGGACCAGAGTGGCCAAACTCTGTCAGATGAACCAAATCAAAAAATGAAAATGGGTTTCAGAGGTGGGTGGCCTAATGCTTTTCTTGCACTGTTTTCTGTTATATATTGCTGTATCACTTTTTGTTACCCGCAAATAAAGTCTTTAAAAAATAAATAAAAAACAGGTACCAGTCACTTCAATTAAATTTTTAGGAGCTTTATGTATGAAGACTCACACAATGTTTCGGTCGAAGAAGACCTTTATTGTTAGTCACACTTAAGAGAGGTCTGCATTGACCAAACCATTGCACAAGTCTTCACATATAAAGCTCCTGAAGGTTCGCTGTGCCTGGTGCTTATTTTCTTTATTTGGCTCGGAGTGTAGGACGGTTACCACAGAATGCCAAAATGGTAGGACCAAATGACCAAGGGAGAAGAATTATGGACCTAGAGTTTGGAATGCAAGTCCAATTGTTCAGAGTTTGGGACCAGTTGTGTAGATCAGAATGTCGTACCAGGAACTCAGAATGTAGGACTATGGGCATGTAATATGATAATGTGGGTTTGAAAAGCAGGCTCTGATGCTTAACAACTCGGAATAGAAGCCCTGGATTTCAGAACGCTAGGTGGGGGATTTGACATCTATCCCCATCAAGGAATTTTCCATTTCAAATTAAAATCTAGTAATATTTGTTTTATATAAATATATTTACACTGCATTTTACGTTGCATGTTTTAAACTCCTATTGCAGTTTAGACATTAAGATCTCAAGATCTTCCATTAAATGTCAATGACCTGGCTCTTTAAATGGGTCATATTCATTCCATTAAATACATTCGTCCCAAAAGTGATTAAAAAAAATAAAAGAGAAAAGCTTAATCTCGCTTTTTCCCCACTCTTTCCCATGAGGATTATTCTCAGATAGCTGAAATAATTTCTTTTTGCTGACTACTAAACATATTGCAAGGAGCACTTTTGCCAAATTGTGAAAAGCTCTGCTGGCAGCAGTGGGATTTGACAATATTAAATAATAATTAACAAAAGCGAAGCCTTGCGGCGGAGATTGAAAGTCTAAGGTACTCAGCGGAGTACAATCATTTACATATGAGGCACAGATCTGAATTGCTAAGATGTTTGATGACATTTAAATTTTGTTCAAAAAAGTGTCAATAATTCATAAAATGTTTAACATAGAGTTTGTCGTTTTTCTAAGAACTCTTGTGTTTCCAGTTACAGACCTTTCATATTCTGGTTTAGCATTTGTGCCCCTTAAATTATTGTTGAACTTCAAATTCCTGCAAATGTAGCTCTTTGGTCTTAATCTGATCCACTTCCAGACATACAGGGTTATTCAGAGAGAGGTGAAAAGCAGGAGAATGACTGGAGAATGGAAAATTCTAGGTCAAAATAGGCAATTTGGAAAGTGCGATGAATGGGAGAATTTTTCTGGTTTGGCTATTTTGACCTAGAATTTTCCATTCTCCAGTCATTCTCCTGCTTTTCACCTCTCTCTGAATAACCCTGATACTGTTTGAATCAAAGGAACACTCTACTCATCCTGACCACTTTACATTTATAAAGCGGTAAGAATTTGAGGAGTGTGACCCACCCTCTCAGCCACCTCCCCGCTTTTGCTAAACCGCTGGGTGAAGTGGAGGAGTTTCCTCCACCCCATCCAGTGTCTCCAGCATGCGGGGGAAATTAAATTACCAGCTGATGGTTACTAGTGATGTAACTAGGGAGCATGCCGACGTCACTACCTCTGAGATCAATCGTGTTAGCCATCGGTCTCAGAGAGGCCGCGATGAATTGGGGCTGTGCGTGCGCACAGCTCCAATCCATCGTTGTGCGCAGGTGCCACGGAACTTGCGGACATAAAGTTCAGCTTTCCATGGGCAGGTCCTGCTTGCCATGGTTGGTTTGGGATGACCTGAATGTGGTTTGGACATGTTTCTGGACGGGCATTGCGGCCTACCAGGCATTTACCCAGTGGCCAGCTGTCTAGTCTGGGCCTGTATTTATCTGACTGTCAATTATATTGATTTTAGTTATATGTTATTATATAAACAATTCACGTATATAATGTAAAGCGACATTCACAAAGCATGCAACTCTATATTTCGGACAAATTGTATACTTTTCAAATTCAATAAACAATGTTACTTCTTTTTCAGTGGTGATATAATTGCATTCAATATTCCACTTTTATTATTATCTTGATTACTATTATTATATTCCAGGCTTCGGATTTTCTTAGAGAACTTGTCAGAGGTATCTGTCTTGCTAAATACATCCTTCAGGGCTCATGGTAAGACGCTTTAAATTTCAAGGGCCTTGGCTTTCACAATGAGTCACTCTTTTTATTCGGATTACCATGGCAACCGTATCATCTGAGGGTAAAATATGACGGAACTAATAACTTCCTTTCATGCACTGCCTTTTAGGTCCACTTTAATTCCTAGAAATAGAAAGAATGTGTCCTTAAAGCCCATTTGCAGTTCTGCACAGCATAGCATCAGCTGATTTTAATATCCAGGGATTTATATTTTTTCTGTATTTTAGAGTCATGAATTAAATTGGATAAAACAACAAATGTTTTATTTATTTTTAGCAAGTAGTTATGCTTCTTAAAAGTGGAAATAGACAGACACAAACAGATACAACCGGCGAAAATCACTTAGCGAGCGGTAATTTGTGATTCGTAGCGCGAGTTTACTGTACTTAACCTATACTTACTGTACTTACATCCTATACTTAACATGGGGAGCGCTAGAGACCACTTGCACTATTGTAACCAACAGATCGTTTGGTTTCTACGATAATCGAAAGAAGTAAAAAAAAAAAAGGGAAAGTTCTTTGCCCAAAATTAACAGGCAATTGAAATGCAGCACAGGTGTTCTCTTAGCAATGGATATGGTCAGCAATGTCGATGCTGTTGCAGTAGGCTCTATTATAAATGTATCCTTTATTGACATATATCCTAATTCTAATATATTGCCTAATTTTAAACATTTTATGCTGGGGGTTAATCATAGTATGTAAGCAGTTGACTATTAGGGTGACTATGTGGACCATGTTTAAAGGGACACATGGATAAGATCTTGCCTTGAAACATGTATTATTTATATGCTGCAGCAGGGAAATTATTGTCGCTCACCTGGCCTCCCTTGAAGATCTATTAAATGTAGTGTAATGCTTCTACATGCTGCTGGGCGGCATTTATCATGCAATGGCCATCAGCCTTACTTATTATATGTTTGCATATAAACATGGATGATACGGCCACCTAGGAGGATTTTAATAGTGCAGGGGGTGAGGGCTCTTTGCTGGATGTGTTCATACTTATACAAGCTTGTGAGGGCAGGGGATAGGTATGGCCCGGCACTCTGCACTGAAAAAACAGTTCCATCCTGTACACAACCGCATTAGTGCTGGGTCTCAGCCTGGGTCTTAGCGTTTCCCTAGCGTACGCTAATGAATCTTGTACACGGACTACTGAGTTGTCAGGCGCTACCTGTTAGCGACTCGCAGTAGATTTTTCTGTTGGTGATAACGTTTTAGGTCACACCAGGTGAAAGGGCCCTACATATTTATTAAAGAAATTTCACAATGTGACTCTGGGCAAAGTACTCCTGTACAAAATAGGATGAAAAAACAAAAGATGCTAGGATTGTCTTTTCAGAAATTCTATCGCTTCAAATATAAAGTAACTATGACAGCTGAAGTTCTTCCATAATAAGTTACTCAATATTTCCAGGAATGCATTATTACACAAAGGTATGATTAGTGAAGTGAACTGTAATCGAACATGGGGATACAGTTTGCACCAGTTGTAGAACTCCCTATTGCGAGTCCATAAGACCATTAGGAACTCATTGATTGGTATTGATAAATACAATTTATTTATCTATTTATTTATTTATAAAGTATTTTACCAGGAAGGATACTGTGAGATTTCTCTCCTTTTCAAGTATGTCCTGGGTTCAAGAACATTGGCCCATTTTTACAGTCATTACAGAAATACAAAGTAATAAATGATAGCTCCCTTCTAAAGAAACTGTATACATAGCCATGCTGCCACCCGTTGGCAATGTCTAAAGGTTATCCAAATGCATAGGAGCTCTGTTTCACATGTGATCATATATGTAGTTCATGTATAGACATTAGACACACTTGGTTAAGATTTCTGTACAGTTAGTGAAGCAATACAATTTGTTTGCACAATTGATGAAGGATGCGTTGACTCAGTGCAGCCTGAAAATGTAGTGAAACAGGAAAACGTGTGTGTGTTTATATCTATATATCTATATATTGTTGTTGTTAGTTGCAAAGTCATGTCTGACCCATCGCGATATAGATATATATACAGTATTTTAAAGGCATAGTCCTTACTTGTAAACGTTCTCTAATAAAGTATTAGTTTGAGGATTCAGGTTGTGTAGACCTTATATGTTACATTGTGTCTATTGTTGGGGACCGGCATATGCCTGGACGAAGATCCATTTACACATGCGGCTAATGCTGGTTCCCAGAGCTTCTGCGCTGTCTTTGTTCTAACACTCTGAAAGATCCATCTATAGATCATTTTATTGAGCTCCATGAACTGACCTCAGATCATGTTTCAGATTCCCCTCCATTTCCGATTCTGCGCTGCTAACTATAAGAAGTTAAATATAGTAAATACATTAGTCTCATTACATTTGCAAATTACAGTTATTTTTAAAATGCAGATGTATTGATATGTACCCCCATCTCCACTTATTATTATTCAAAGGGGGCTCCATTGTACATTTAAATATAGATGTAGAAAGACCATAATCTATTTGTGTTCGGTTGCCATGGAGCTAAACTACAACATTAAAGTATTCAACACTGAATAAATTACTACTTCTCACTTACACTGAACACTTAATTATCCATATTCATGAAGAATTGTATTTGCCTCAAAAAAAAATACCATGCCTTCTGTGTATAAGTATTCTGTCTCCTTGCAAGCTGCCTTGTGGAGAACCTTAGTAAGGCCATGTGTTGAGTTGCGCGTTGCTTTGGCAGTCGGGAGATGCACACATATGTGATATTTGTCAAAATATATAATCAGCAAAGGCATTTGAGGCAAAGCTCCCATTACTGAAAAAGTAGATTTTTCAAAGGTTAATGTGATGTAATGTCAGGTAAGACCACCGCTTCATTTTTTCTTCGCCCTCCAGCAGAATATGTAACATCAAGTCTATAATATTTCTTTAACTTGCAAAGACATTAAAATGTAATTTGTAAATTCTCTATTCTTCTGTGATTTTTCTTGGCAAATGTATAAATTTGCTGTTGCAGAAAAATGTTTTGTGACAATTTATTAAAGGAAAATGTGTTCACTAACCGTAGGTATTTATTTGGAAATAGGTCTGTGAGCAATGGCTCCTATGACTGGTGTGGCATAATGGGAATAAAGGGTATATGAAAGTAAACAGCTAACAACATAGGTTAAAACAACGGAAAATAAATGTGAGCAATTTTTTTTTATGTCAATGTGTTTCTTTAACGATTTTCTAACAAGAATCTAAATAATATACATTGCGGTAGCTATGCAACCAGTTCTATATGGATAGGAATAGTTTATGGAGCCTGCTTAGTTATCCTGTAACATATCATAACGAGGGCACATCTTATATGACAGCACAGACCATCGCAACAGCAGCTAAAATGCTGCACAACGACATGCTTGATCTGTGCAGCACGTCCCAGGAAAAAGGCTGCGCAGCTCTCCTAGTGTGTGTACACGCTAGTGCTGCAGCAGGAAGGAGATTGCTGCTCCCCTGCCACAATCCCCTTCCTCTCAGACATCCAATTCCGAAATCTGGAAGAATTCTATACTCAGGAACCGAGCATTCTGGATATAGGATTCCTCCAGATTTGAATGTCTAAGAGGAAGGGGATTGCGCATGTCCCAAGAAAAAGGCTACACAGCTCTTCTAGTGTGTATACACGGTAGTGCTGCAGCAGGAAGGAGATTGCTGCTCCCCTGCTGCAATTCCCTTCCTCTCAGATATCTGGAATGCTCGGTTCCTGAGTATTCCGGATAAGGGTACTCAACCTGTATGTCATTTCAGTTGCTGAAATGCTGGATTTAATAAGGTTACTTGAATGTCCCTTTAGAGAGATGTTTTACTGAAAGTTAAAAAAAAATACTGTAGCAGGTTCATGACCATGTTCTGGGATATGCAGCAAAAAAATTGGTCTTTTTCTACAAACTTTTTTCATCTCTCCTTTAATATCAGATGGCATTTTATTTTTTAATATCTTTAGAAATGAGTATTCTCTTCTTCACATTCAGCTCTGATAAATTTTAATAATAAAGACGTCAATCAAAGTATACATATTCAGAACTATCATAATAATGTAATGAATGGGTGATGAATCAGACATGTAATGACATTTCCATCTTATGTGGGTGTTTTCGAACCCTAGTGTTATACACTATATGAACATTAAATGAAATCCGATATGAAAACACGGAACGATTGATTTGCATTATAATGATAATCCACATTACAGTGCCCTGCTAAATGACATCAGACAGGAAGGAAAATACTGCATCTTACTTCATTATGCGACATATCGATCCATGCTAAACGCAGTGATCTAAATGAAAAAATATATATATATATCTACATTGTGCAATCGAGACTAACAGGCCTCAAAACCATGTCTGTCATTAGCATTTGCAATTGAGTTGTTACCCGTTATGAGTCTACTTGGAAATGTTAATACACATTTTTACTGTCTATGCTTTGTAAAGGAGGTGAATGACAAGCAACTCCCAACTCCATTTGTGATGCAAACAGTTTTACAATGTCCTTCCACAAAAGCATTAGATGTCCCAGTGAGATCTTGGATCTTGCATTCCATATAAACTTACAGACTCCAAGAGAAAATATTAGTAGCAATGCACCATTGTAGCTAACTCATAACTGTTTTGGGATCCTATTCAGATCCAAACGTTAAGATGAAAGCTTGAGCCATGATACTGTACTTAATGGCTCCAGCTGCTAACTTAATGACTCAATCCGCTATTCTGGCCTTGCCGCAAGCTTTGCTTGTGGCTCATAATTAGCAGCTCCTTACTGTAAATTAAGGGATCCTATACCAAATAAATTTGGTTTAAAGCAAAATCAAATTTCATCTTCAAAGAAACCCAACAGCACGGCAGTGGGGCATAACCTGGCATAAAGACATCTTTTCTATCCCAAAACATGCACCTGTTAAGCCTTGTATTCAAACGAATCCAATATAAAAATGGTAACATGTCCAGTTTGAAGAATGACCTGTAAAGTTTGTATGGGGGTTTGAGCCCAATTTGCACTGACAAAAGGAGGAGACCGGTATCTGCAGTAATAACGAGGTTTTATTTAAGGAAACCGAGGAGAGGATAGAAAAGGCACAACGGAGACTGGGGCAAAACTGAGGGACATGGGAGACTGGGGCAAGTCTGAGGCACAAGCAGGTAGACAGAACAGTAACAGGGCTGGACACGGACGAGACAGGAAACGAGCTGGACACGAGATACACAGGAAAATGGCTAAATACAGCATAAACAGGAAAATGATAGACAGGAAAAGTCAAGAGAAGACTTACAGGAGAGCACTGAAGAGACAGACACGAGAATGGGCACTAAGGAGACAGGTGAGGATGGGCATGGTTACTGGCTGGAATGGATGCTGGCAAAAGGCATGGAGGCTGGTAAAAGGCACAGAGGTCTGATAGTGGGCACGAAAGGTCTGTTGGGAGGCAGAGGTCTGGCAGGAAGCATGAAGGTCTAGTGGTAGCAGTAGGCATGGAGGTCTGGTAAGAGTCACGGAGATCTAGTAGAAGATATGGAGGTTTGGTAGAAGGCACAGAGGTTTGGTAGCAGGCACGGAGGTCTAGTGGTAGCAGTAGGCACTGGGGTTAAGCAGGAGTGGATGCAGGAGATGACTTGCAGGAGAACGTCGAGTGAACAGAGGATGGAAGAATCTAGATATTCTATGGCTTGGTAAGGAGAGAGCTTCTTGAGATGCACCTTAGATGATGTTAATAGAAACAATGCAGAAGCAAAGTCTAGAGGGTGTGACTTCCTTTTGAAGGAAGTCTGACTACTTTAGATAGGTGTACCTGGGCTCTCTGCAGTGGAATGGCAACACCAGGGGTGGAGTCTTGGACACCTGGAGTGGAGTCCCGGATAGAAATGCAGTAGCGGCTGTTGCTATGGATCAGACAGCAGCGGTGCCAGCTGGGGCACAGGCACTATGGCGGCACCTACATGTTCCCTGGCTCGATTCCTTACATAACCTGAACCCTAACTCAAATATCTAACATACCCTAATCTCTCTTATATGGTCACGCTTAGAGAGGAGAATACACTCCCTTTTGCAGGTTGGTGATCTCTTTGAGCACAGCAGAAATGGTGGATTGTAGAGCCCACAGTTCCAATTTGTCTGAGGACCTACATGGACCTAAGGTGGCCATGCCACCTTATATCTAACCCCAATCTAAATCCCCCCCCAAATATATCCGACTGTTGGCAAGTTTACGCTCTCAATGTTTTTTGGTCACGTGACTGTAAACAATATGCAATGTTAAAAACCTACTGTTGGCATTAAAATTGTGTTTCATTGACATTTTTCAGTTTATAGCAGTTTCTGCATCCAATAGAGGAATGTTGTAAATGCTGTAGACATATATAGACATCCTTATTTTGTGTGACAACAGTATGGACAGTTGGAGAATTGAAGAATATAAGCGATGGATAGTCCTTTGTTTTCTTAACACACTATATTTGAGTATTTTAATGATTTTTCTTGGCTGCCCAGCAGCTTCGGTGCAAAATAATGCAAAGAGACCAGCTTGACACAAGCTTGCACTTTGAGCTCCATACTCTGAATAAATCCTAATATTCTATTGATCTGAAGTTCACATTGAAATTCAAGACAACTCGCAACATAGAACTAATATCTACATAGAAAAAACCTACGTAGGATCCAAAGCATCCCAAGACATTTTACAAATAGCTTAACAAATAATAATTATAGTTTTCCTTTAAGACTATTATTGTTCTTGACAGTGAAAATTTTGTACACAGAAAGCATGCTGGAGCCTTGGGAACGGATCTATAGAACAGTGGGAAATACCAGTGATTATTCTGTTTAACCCATTGGGCATTTTGTTAACTTGTATCTTATTTTTACTGCCGGCTGAATCATTCTGCTTCTCTCATTATTATTTTGTATTTTTTGATCATAAAATCTTACAATAGAACTTGTGTTTTTTTATTTCCAAAGACCCAAGATCATCTCTATGGTGATGTAATCACAAAATATGTAAAAATTTGATTTAGAAATATTTTAACTACATTGAGAGTCTCGCATTTTTAAACATGTTCTTGAATTAATGTTGTGTGGTAGGCATCTACATATGGTTAGGTTTCTTGCCCAAGGACTCTTGCCTGGTGAGGTGTACTTACTGTAGTCTGACTCTGCTAAGGCAGAGACCTGCTTCGCCATGGTTTATTTATTTATTTATAAAGGATTTTACCAGGAAGGATACATTGAGATTTCTCTCGTTTTCAAGTATGTCCTGGGTTCAAGAACATTGAAGTGGTTGTAGAGCAGAGACATGCCAGGATGGTGTCCTGAACTGGAATCAAACCTGTTCCTCCATGATTGTAGAGCAGAGATGTTGCCACCAAACTACAGTACCTAGCCAATATTGTGAGGTAGGTAAGTATGTACTTTACCTTATTGCAGTTTTTTGGTATGTAGGCAGCTTGAACTGACGAGGTATTAGTCAGCTGATAGGGTGTAGTTTGCCAGTGCCTAGGATCTTTGTTTAGTTGTGGCTTATGAGGTTGGTTACAAAGCAACACAACAACACTGGCACAAATAAGTGTGAATAAAATACCACAGGGGCTTCCTGGATACAGTCAGGTTTTTCCCCCCTGTGGTATTTTATTAGAATTTATTAAATTCACACTTATTAGTGCCAGTGTTGGTGTGTTGCTTTGTATATATTTGAGGGAGTTGTGTGTCCCTTTGCCCTGGCTGTGGTGGGGTAGAAGGCTAAGCTCATATGTATGTTTTCAGTTATGTGGTTGGTTATTCCCATGTGTCCTGTACTGGCCTCATTGGGCTGATGCAATATTTTGAGCTGGCTTGTTTCACTATTTGTATTTGTATGTTTTTGGTATGCTCAAATTGTTGTTTTTATGTCCTCCCTATACTCTCTTTATGCATTTATTCAATGTAGTTGTAGTGGTTTTGGGTTATGCCGTTTTTGGTGAATTAATAATTGCCCTTTTGTATTTTCTTCTTGTTTATTGTTTATTACAACACATTCTATGAAGGTATCTCCTGTTTTACATATAGAACATTGCTGGTTATTAAATTAATATGTTGCAGAATTAATTAAGCATATTGCATTTCTATGAACATATTCAGAATGCCCCATAAAAATGAAGACATAGCTTGGTGTACATTAAAATACATACTAAAAGACTTGAGTGAGCTCTAAATGCTGTTCTACTGTTTTCTGAATAACAATATTGCTTGATCTATAAAATATGTCATATATACGCAGTAGAATGACTCTTTAACTCTTAAAATGACAGAGTGGTAAGAAGTGTAATGTGTACTCGACTGGCACCCATGGATTGATGTATGAACCAAATCTACTTTGTCTCGCATTTCCGTCGCAACATCAAAGTCCGAAACTGAACAAATGTATGAAGATAAATATATCCTCTTTACATCTGAAGACAACTATTTCAAACAATGTATTGGAATTCTAGGGAAAAGTCTATATTTCCCAAACATACGCTGCAATTTATGACTCTTTTCGCTACAACACAGGATTCTCTTACTGTGCACTCATAAATCACTCTGTGTTGGGGTTTATTCACTATACAGTGAGCTGTAGTGGTATAACAGCTGCTAGAAATAACACATTTGGGGCCAAATTACAATCCTAGTGTTAAAACATGGGCGCAAGGGAGGAAAAACTGCGCCCTCAGTTCTCCCCCTTGCGCCCGCGTTTTAACGCTGGATTACAGTGCAGGCGCAAAAAATGCTGCCTGCATTGTTACCGCAGCTGCGAGCATCCACTCGATGGAGTCCATAGGACTCCATTGAGTTCCCCCCTGCCGGTCACATGACCAGCCGGATCTCACCTTGTGAGATCCGGCCGGCCGGTCGGTGTAGTGATAGGCAGGGAGAGACTGGGGGGACTTTTTCCCCCAGTCTTTCCCTGCTCCAGCCGGCCGGAGGAGGTGGTCGGAGCCGCGGTCCTCACCGTGGGACAGAGGGTGAGTATGCGATTCATTTTTTTATTTTTTAGGCTGGTGTTAACGGATTCTGCAGAAGTGGAATCCGTTAACACCAAGTCCTGGCTGTGGTTAACTAACCACAGCCAGACGTTAATCAGCGCTAGTAGATTGTAATCCTAACGCTGATTAACACTTTGCGCTCCCCATGTTAAGTATATGGAGTGCAAAGTACAGTAACCTCGCTCTGAAAAGCGCAAGGTACCAAACGCAAACGGGTTACTTAACCCGTTTGCGTTTGGATCGTAATATGCGCTAAACACCGCAGCTATTCGGGGATTCGGCCGAGGAACACCAGCTTTCAGCCAGCAGTAGTGTGGCTTCATTACGACAGGACGTTTTGTGACCGGGTGCCCAACCGCAACAAACCAGAGCGACCTCACTCGAAACCCGTATGACACAGCCTGAGGAAAGTCGGCAGGAGGAGGATGATGATCTTCCTCTTACGAAGAGAGACCTTCGGAGGATCCTGGACGAACTCCGGGAGATCCGGGGGGTGTGGAAACCTGAAGTGGCGGCGGTTCGGGAGGAGGTTGCAACAATCCGTGCGCAGGTTACAGCAGTGCAGGCGACGACCTCTACAGTGCTATCGGAACATACTCACCTGTTGGGACAGGTCGCTGGTCTAAGATCCCAGGTCGAGCTTTTGTCCCGCTCTGTGGAGATGCTGGAAACAAGACACCGCCGTCGTAACGTCAGGGTCAGAGGCATCCCGGACTCTGTGTCGTCGGATGAACTCCCAGCTTATGTGTCTCGTTTGACCCTTCGGATGGCGGGACTCCCTCCTGACAAGCCAGATGTGATCGGATCGGTATTCAGGGTTCGGAAACCTGCGGCGCTTTCAAAGGGGACACCCCGTGATGTCGTGGTGGCCTTTCGTGACGTAGCATTTAAGGTCAAGCTTATGTCTGCTCCTGGCGCAAGAGATCCAGTGAAATTTGAGGGCTCCACGTTGGCTTTGTATCACGACCTTCCATTCCAGACTCTGCTTGCTCGCAGGCGGTTCCGTCCTGTGACTGCGGTTCTTCGTCGGAGGGGGATCCGTTATCGGTGGGGCTTGGCGGGAGCATTGGTGGTGACACATAATAATGTCCCCTACACCATCACTGATCCTGAAACCGCCTGGTCCGACCTTGAAGCGGCGGGCATCTCGCCGGACCCTCCGGAACTTCAGCCAGACTGAGACCTGAGCGATATTGTTTACCCCCCCCCCAGCTTTTTCTTCTCTGTTTACGTGTCACTGGTCTATAGATAAGCTCGGAGTATAATCTATCAGGACAATTTATGGCATTTATGTTGATAGTCCTACATGCTTATGTGTTTCTTTTGTGTTTTCTTCCTTCACTGAGGTTGGGACTTCTTGCTTTTTGTTTTTATTATTCCCTTATTGACCTGTTACTACTTGCATCTTACATTATCTGACTGGCTGACCGTAGTTAGTTTGGCCAGCCCTAGACGGCTGTCTTTTTCTACGTTTGATTTCGTGAATTTCTTGTTATGTATAATTCTCTAAATAAAGAATTAAAAAAAAAAAAAAACACCGCAGCTAACGTTAATGCTCACGCAAGATTGTAATATAGCCCTTGGTTTCTTGATGCTAACTTTTTTTGTAGAAAAATATTTGAGTGCAATTCTTTACTTACAGTTAAGTGACAGATCCTGTTTATTTCGTCAATGTCATTAAATGGAACTTACAGTGTTGTTTATTTATTTTAATTTGATTTACTGGAAAACTTATTTCACAACAGCCATTAATACTGATGTAAAGATATCCCTCATTTTAATTAAATAATAATTCATAAAAAAGGGTCCAAAGTACCTGCAACTGGTATAAGCTTAAAATGGTTGGAAATGAACAAGGTTTTGGCCTACTGCTTCAGGATAAATAAGAAAAAGTCTTGCAAAGTAAAACCCAGAGATGCTCATTTCCACTCCACTAGAGGAGGAAGAACATGTGCAGCATAGATATAGTAATACAGGCTGAAAAAAGGTTTCTAGTCAGTCTGGTACATAGATCTCCTATTTTTTTATTGCTAGGAAAATAAAATAGGATACGAAAAAAGGCAATCTGATGGAATTTCCAATACTACGAAGAAAAGAAGGAGCAAAATCCAAACTCATATATTCAAACATATCACCATAGCAATAACATTCCGCAGGCCAGATAAACAAGGTCTTTTGATTTTCAGGCAGTCTGTGGCCAATGGGCCTTTTTCTTGCAATGACCAATGGCCAGACTAGGGCATACTAGTTGTGCATGAAGATAAATTGCAGTAAAGAATATGCATGCTCTGTCTCACAGTGATCAACCCCAAAGATTGTTAGGTATTTGTAAGGTAAGCAGATTAAACTTAAATATAATGGAGCTCATTTTGAAACATCTTTAAAATATACCACTCTGAACAGTAAATTAAATCCAATGGATAAAAATGTGTAACAGGGCTTGACAAATTTGCTTTGAATCTAGGATGCAGCTACAAAAGTTAGAAGCCAACGTTTCAGCGAGGATTCGCCTTTATCAAGGTACCTTCCTTGATAAAGGTGAATCCTCGCCGAAATGTTGGGAACCTTGCCTCTGCATCTGGGAGTTGGTTTATACTGACCCAAATTATGATTTTAGCTGCTTCTATTTATTTATCACTTTGTTACCTGGTGCTTTTTGCTGTTAGGTATTTTTGTGCATGTGGTCTTGTGGCTACTTTTTTGAGCCTAGAAGTGTAGACCATTGCTTCTAATATCATGGCCGCTCTGATATACACTTATTATATTATTTGTGTTGTTAACATCTGTACCTTGTGACATTGTGATGTTTTATTTATTTACTTATTTTCTTTGCTCTGTTGTCATTGGACACCCCATTTACCCACTGCAGACACACACACACACACACACACAACAGACCTCATATATAAATACATACACCAGGGCTGGATATATTTACATTAAATGTAGGAGACAGGAAGAAAACATTGAAGCCAACTAGATGTTTTTAGATGCCAAAGACTGCTTTTAGATAGGTGTAAAATGAACTGGAAATTTAGGAGCCAGGAGTAAAATTCTAGGAGCCAGTGGCTACCAGGCTCCTGGCTTTGTCAAGCCCTGTTGTAATATATATATAATCTTGTCTTGTCATCATTCCACTTTGGAATTTTCCTTTTTTTTCTTTTCCTGCATATAATTTTGCAGGAAAAGCTATTTTTGAAAGTGTAAAAATGTGTTACATCAGTTTTGCCCTGTGAAGCAAGAATGATTTGGAAAAGGCAACATTGCTGATGTTTCTCCTGTTTGACATAAATTGATTGTATCACTGTTAGTCCATCAGAACGGACCCTAGTGATGTATACAATAGTATTGATCTAATATTGCAAAACCAAGGTAAAATTGGAAACTATGTAGCACATGCCAAACCCAACATTAAGTTGGTAATAAAATAGTCTTTCTATTGTCTAGAGTTTAAACTACACCTTACAAAAGTACTGTTGTTTTAATAAGTGTGCATTGGGTTCATATGGTTCAAAATAAATTCACCTGGCATCAAGCCTAAATACGACACTGACTCCAGTACAGAGTAAAAGTTGAAATACTCACTTCACTGATAATTTTCACTATCCAGCAGCATGAATTCTTACACTGCTGCATCTCACAATTAGACATGTACACGCCAAAAAAAATAAGTTTCATTTAATTTCGGATCATTTCGTACTGTTTTTTTTTTTTAGTTTCAGATCATTTTGTTCCGTTTATTTTTTTTTAATTTTGGATCGTTCATTATGTTACCGCGATTCATATTTCGGACCGATCCGATTATTCGGAGGGTCGGATCACTACGTATTTTGTTTTTATTAGTTATTTCGTATTTCGTTTTGATTTGTATTTTGTTTTTATTCATTTGTTTTGTATTCTGGGTTGATTCATTGATTCGGACGGCCGCTATTTTGGATCACTTCGTATTTCATTTTTATTAGTTACTTCGTATTTCGGGTTGATTAAACCTGTTGAACGTACCACTGATAATCAGGGTTAGAAATTAGGGTTAGAATTTCTAACTCAAATCTCTGATTTTCAGTGGTTCATTCGATGGGTTTAATCAGGCGAATCCTATAAGTTTCAATGTAAAAAAAATCCCCCGTTTTTATTAAATATTTATTCAACCATTTACGTATATTCTTTCATTTGCAGATAAAAGTCTCTTTATTTATTTATAGTTTAGGATTTTATAGGCATTTTTCAGGATTTTTTGTGAAATTGCTTAACAATTTCAGAGTGCACCATGAAATACAACAAATTCATTCCTAAAAACTGAATCAATTCGCTGTTTTTTGTTTCCATTCCTTCCGTTTTAATTCGTTTCATTTTGTGTCGTTCCGTTTTTGTATCGGATCATTTCATTTCGGTCAACTTTTTTATTGGATCATTTCATTTCGGACCATTTTCGTTTAGTTTCGGATGGATCTGATTTGTATTTCGGAAGTGATTTGCAACAAAACAAAATGTACATGTCTAATCACAATATACTCCAGAACAGAAAGACTGACTTCCCTTTAAATACCAAGCACTATATATCGAAAAATATTATCATAATATGTATTTTAAACATGGGAATGCATAGTTAACACTTAAATATATCATCAACAGCATTTTTATATAAATATTGTTATTCTCAAGAGAGTAAAAAGATTACAATAATGTAAAATAGTTTATCATGTTTAAGGTATTCGTTTATCCTTTACAGAAATACTGCTGGGATGAAAGGTTCCAAACTGTAGATGGTATCCCTTTTCTTGCACCATCTCAAATGGGCTCTGCAATATTAATATACAGTAGAATATAAAAATAATATCTGTGACACAATGTCTGCATATGGAAATTACAGTAACACCTTGTGTCATTGCTGCACAGGGATTTTTAGAAATTATAATCACTTGAAACTTATCCCTGTAAGCAATGAGTGATCTCAGAGCTCTCCCTGTATGTTGCCCTCTCCTCAGCTGCTGCAGCCTGCAATCAAGCAGTAAAATTAGATGAATATTTTGTTACTGTGAGGGTGGGTGCTGATCCTTGTAGCTTCTTCACACTAATACTGAGTGATGGGAGTGATCACACATGCTTTTGTTTCATACCTGGAGACCACGATCTTGTATTACAAAAAGGTACGCAAACAGGGTTTTGTGCACTAATTTATGCTTTCATTGTATTTCAATGCAAATAGCTTATACGAATTTTTGGAAGTATATGGGTTTAATCATGTTATTTATAAAATGATCGTGTCACGTATCAGGCTCGACTTCCCTTACCCTTTGTTGCTCCTAGCAAGTTTTCGCGTCATTCCAGAGCTCCATGACGTAATGCGGAGACGCTCCCTTTCGTTAACGTCAGATATTTGTAGCACCCCTTCCTTGCATCAGATGTGACGTTCTGCGCCGATCATAGACATTTTGGCACCCAAAAATGATGCGGCCCAATTAACTCTAGGCTATTCATTCTGGATGTAAATCTCTGAGCCCTCTCGATGTTTATTCAGACCCGAGCGAGCATTCTTTGTTTTCTTCTTTTTGTGTGCTGATTCCTGATTTCGTTTTGACTCTCCTGTTATCTGTATTCCTGTGATCTCAGCTTGTATGGCTATGCTCCTTGTGTATGACCTGACTTTGATTTTCTCTTTTCCCTTCATGGGCCCATGCTTAGTTGGCTCTATATTGCGGCCATTCTAAGAACTTGCAGGTATGTTGTTTCTTAGTAGTAGGGTTTTCTCCTCGTTTTTGTGACAGATTGGCAGATCTCAATAAAGCTGATCCCATAATTTAAGCTATTTGATAATTAGCAGGATAGAGGACAAAACCTTCGTTAGGGTAAACACTTGAAAACAATCTCAATGTATCAATACCTGGTAAAATATTTTGCAAACAAAAAGCCAACAGCTATTACTTCAATATGTTAGAGTGGTACGCATTCTTTTTTTTTTAGTGCTGAAGAGTTTATACACATGGTGATATGTAAACAGCTGCTTATCTGAATTCTTAGTGAATTGGACACCAGCAGTTTAATTCTTCAGGTAGCAGCAACAATTCAAGTATTCAGAACAGCATTTTCCCAAGGTTAGGGCTGCCATCAGAAATCTAAGGCCCTTACTGAAACACTGGATGAGGTCCCCTGTCCTTCAGATGCCCATTTTATTAAATTTAATTAAAAATAAAACATTTTGCATGGACTGGATGCATGCCATGGACTATTGGTAGATTTATTGGTATCTTGGTGGGCTGGTACTGAGTTACCTGGAGGGACCCTTACATCTGTGGCACTTAGACAAGCTGCACAGGGTTTGGCAAGGGTCAGGGCCCCTGGAGCCACTGGGCCTCTGAACATATCATGGACTTTCACCCTCTGATTTCAACCTTGTTCAAGGTCGATTATGACATCAAGTGGGACTATTCAGGATAACTCAAACATGGCCCTAGGTCTATTCTTAAAAAATGTATCATGTGTATACAAAATTGCATAAGATTGTGCACACTAATACTGAGCTAAACCTTTCCTCTAATAACTGTATTTGCAGGGCATCTCTGTTACCCCTGCTATGAAGATGCCTTTGTAAAGAGGCCTGTGTCCCTTTGGCAGTTTGCCCAAATTTAACAACATGATTTAATCATCAAGTTCAGCATTAAAGTGTCAGGGATCAGTACCTGCGGGTGTGCAGAAACCATGTCTGCAGGTGTGCATCCAGGAAAAGTGCTGCCTCTGTCCTGTCCAGCACTGATATGGGTTAATCCCAAATTAAAGCACAAAACACATACACCACACCCTCCTGTCTGTCTAATAAAAGAGTCACTCCCACCTATGCTCACTGACTTTGCATTAAGAGTCTAACCTCTGTATTGTGCTGAGCTATTCTGTGAACCTCCTGATACCGTGTGCCAAACCCTGCTTTACCCACGACCTTGCCTCCTTGCTGCCAGCCTATTGACCCACGGACTGTCCAGACCACTCTATCTCGCTATCCCCTTTTTACTGCGCTATGGACTGCTACCAGTATCAACCAGCCTATCCTAAGGTACAATCTGAATACCCCTGTGCTAAAGGCTCAAACCCCCTGCAATTGGGTCCCACCACAGCGTATGCCAGGTGCCACCCTGACATAAAGTGAATGCTTATATATCTCCAGTGCTGCAATAGATTTTATGTATGTATTGGTTCTTCTGAAGTATACATGATTCTTCTCTTTAGCCATATTGTGTTTGTTAAACTTTTTAATGGCAGGTTATTAATAGGAGATTTGGGACAATGCCTGCTCCAAGCTTTACATCTCCAGCCCCATCTGCTGGATGATAACTTCAGATCCGTGTTTACCGCGTAATACAGTAAACGCCAGCTTATGAATGAATGTTGACAGCGCTCAAACGTGGTATTGATATATCCAGTGGGATCTATATTGAAAACATAACAAACTGCCGATACACCTGTCTGAGCTGTCATTATGGGAAGCTTGTTAGATTGCATGAAATATTGAACAAGAAAACAAATACACAACATTGCAATAGCATTTTCAAGTAGATAGTCTTCGTGTTCTGAGGCAAGAAATAAAGTTAATCAATGTGAATAAGCCATAGATAGAATAGCAACATTTATGTTATCGTGCACATAAATGGTAATGTTGATGCAGATGTCAGATATCAATACACGTGTTTCGGAGCTCATTCTTTGATGTGTGTCAAGTAAATAAGGCAGCAGGATTTTGTAGTTGAAAAAACTTGTTATCGGAAAAATGTTACAAGCTTTAACAGAAATAGAAGGAGGTGGAACTGAGACGAAGATGGACAATGTGGACATGATAACAGGCAACGCAAGACTTGTGATCTCCCCAGCTGATATTTAATGAAGAGATAAGACCACCAACTGGTACGTTTTCAGTTTAATACAGCCGTCTTATCCATGTAATAAATATCACCTGGAGCTGTTTAGAGTTGCCTGCCTTCACTTTATGTATTGCACTTGAGAACATGTATCATCCTTTTGAATGAACACCAGATTTGATGTCCCCATGTGAATCTTACAAGACCACCAGCTGTGTATCTCCAAGAATATAAAGAAGGAAAATATAGGAGGATGTGAAAGTCAGGATATTTGATGAAAACTAAACTGAAGAAGAGGGAATGAAACAGTACGGAAAGTTGCAATGATGCAGGATGACAATAATTGGAGGAAATAGGTGAGTTTAGATGGAGGGACAGTGAAATGAGACCGTGGAAGGGGGAGGTCGACCTATCCATGTGAAAGGTTAATTTTGTATGCAGAGATCGACATGGGGAAATGTTAGATGTACTAAAGAGAGGAAAGGGCAGTGGCTGGGCATGGATCTTAACTCCACTTCTTTGAGGGCACCCGAGACCATCTGCTGGGTTATTCTATAACTATAGGTAATTAAAGATGACAGAGCATTGTATGATATATTTCAAATAACAAATTTGTTTATTGTACCTGACTGTACATTAGTTATACACAGGTTGCCTGCCTTCTATAAACATAAAATTGATCTGTCACATGCATAGTTTTATACACTAATCATATTTGTCAGCTCTATCTACATCTCGTAATGTTTGTCAATTAGTCTGCCCAACTATTCATAACATTTATGCTTTTAAATATAAATCAGATGGATGAGCTGACGACCAAGGTTCAGTATTCATCTCAGTCAAGAGCTTTTAACACATTCTTTCTAAGTGACATGCCATGACAGTCACAAATATAATGTCCCTACCATTGACTGTCTTGGCAAATCATGAGTTGAAGAGGTTTACTTCCTGCAGGGTGCAGAGATCGAATCATAATCACTGTTGCCAGTTACCTCTGATGTGAGGCAAGATGCCTGTGACCAACCTATGTCCCACTGCCATGTGGCTGAAATGTTTGGCTGTCACGTGGTATTGTGATGGGAAGGGCTCTTGTCTGCAGGATAATGAATGGCCCTCCTGTCCTGATGCAAGGGGTAAGTTTATTGTACTGCAAATATAGTATTTGGAAATGTGACTGTTCCAGTTTAAGTCACTTGCTGCTACTCAAGTCTCTAGTGACTCCTTGTTACGTTCTGTTGTAATGACAACTGGCAAACGCATTTTACGGCTGTTATGTGTAAATGACACAATCGGCAGAGTAAAATGTAGAAAACACAAGGGCATTAGACACAAACATTCAAATGGAAAACAAGTTTAAGCATTATTTAATGTGATAATCTAATCTACAGGTTCTTTATGGGTGTTTGGCCTATTGCATATCAAGTCAACAAGCATATTATTGATCACATGTCATAGTTTTCTTTTGAAAGCAGCATTGTTAAAGCACCAGCTCCTGCCATTGTTTTTTTAGTTCACCTTGTAGCAATATTAAATTGAGTGATCGATTGCATGTAATTGTTCTTATAGAATTTTGTCACTTTGATTTAATTGAATTCAACAGGGTTGACAGGAATGGAATTCTACAGAATGAAAGCTTGCCTTGGGGTAGTTAAAGAGGGGTTTCTAATGAAATATTCCTGTCTTGATCTTTGCACTCAGGAATTCAATATTTAGTGCAGTGTGACATGACAAGCCTGCATTATTTTCAAATGTATTATTCATCTGTAATCTTTGCTTACATAAATTATAGCACCAAGAGAGCCATGCCTCACCTCTACAGACATGGAAACATTAAAATGAAATGTGCCACTAATTACTACATTTGAATATTACCCTTTTCATAAGAAATCATAAAATGTTTACTAGTTGAATAGTGATCGTAGTAAGCAAATAGCTTCAAAGAAGCCTGAATGTGTTAAGATATATAGAATATACCCATATTCACTTAATGTTAAAATTGCAGCAAAAATATCTGAAAAAATTTAATATTTTAAAAATAGAACAATTATTTAGTTTATCCAAATAGGAAATTTTTGATTGATTTTTTTTATTCAAGAGGGCATCATTCCCTCTATATAGATCAGCATATTTTCCCTGACCTACTGTACATAACTGGAAAACAAAATGGAGAAAATTAATTTTAAAGATGATCCATCTCCGCTAGGACAGCACCATGTTCCAAGACAAAGGCGCTTACAGGATAGCTTCCTGCCGCCACTCAGTCAGGGTGCAGGGGATCGTCCTGTAGGACAACTCCTTGTTTGCAGTGTGTCACGGGCAGGCACAGGGGTGGTACCGGGATGGCAGGATTCTGTGCCCAGGATGCAGTGATGCACCACTCCATAGTTGTGTGGTGAGTGGTGAGTTGCAGGAATACAAATGGTGGTTTGGAGCAGAGGGGCAGGACATGTATAGGGATTTACAATGGGGAAGCAGGAAACAAACCAGGACAATGGGAACTTGGACACACTGCAGGTATGGAGCCACGAGAAGGACTGCTAAAGACAGCAAGGTTCAAGGTGATACAGGATAATACAGGAGAGCCACAGCATACACGTCCTCTCTGGTAATAGATAGACAATTCTGGAGCAATGTAGAGAGGGGGCATGGCCCTTTATTTAGGAAAGTCAGGTGGTGACGTGTTTCACTGTGTGTGTTTAACTATTAACCATTTGTGTGCAGGAATCCCAGTGCTGGTTCTGGGATGAGCAAGGCTTGAAGGGGCTGCCAAGGTACAGTTCAGGAACCAAACACAGTGGTGCCTCCCTCATGCAGCATGAAGGCGGTCAAGTGGGGTACAGGGAAACGTTAAACTGGAATATCTCCGACCTTTCCATTATATAGAGCAGCAAATAAAATAAAAGCTGACTTATAAAGGGAGGAGTGACCTGTCGAATGGTCAACATTAGTTTTGCCCAAGACAGAGGCACTTTAACTGCAGAGAGTGATTATTTGTCATGGTTCATATCTCTTTGTTACAATGACATAATCAAATATGTAGTCGATTGTAAGTGCTATCATTAATGGTTAGTGCGGTAAAGAATAACTGTAATCGCTGGTAGAGTGATATGGAAAGAATACAAGGAGTGCAACAGTAAAATTCGTAAACATCGAGTTTTACGGTACCTGAGCTGATGACCCAATTGTGTCTGTTAGCATGTGGTATGACATTCAAGCGAACGGAAAATTACAATAGTGCTGTCACAAGAAAGACAAATAGTCATCCTTCACTTGATGACAGTTCTTTTTTATTTCCGTATTCCCACTGGGGTGAGGTATGGAAGAATATCAGAAACTTATTTATTACCAATCCTGTAAATCAACTCATTGCTCTTGGTCGTCTTCTAGAAATTGGGTGCACATGCATGTGTCTGACATTTTGATATTAGAGCCATAAAGATCTATGCCAGGAGCAAAACATTTGAAGATTGCTAAAGGTTGATTTACAGCAGAGGGCTGGAGAAGTTATCAGACTGTGTTGATGTGCTGGTAATGAAGCCATCTAGACAGCATGTGCTCTGTTTGAGGATCTGTTTCCCAAGCAAAGGCCAGTCAGTTAGAAGGAAGCCAGAGGAATGCAGGGACGTGATAGCAGGGATCTCCTCATCACTGGAGCTGAGGCAGGACCAAGTGTAATTTCTCACTAAATTATATTATTAAATTATATATGTGGGTTCTTTATGATTAAAAATATAACGATGGCTTGAGGAGATATTACATAATAGGTTCATTTTCATGACAGACTCCCTTTAACCTGAAACCTTAACATTTTCATCAATAAAACCAATATAGTGTCGCACAGCCCATATTTATTTTGTCATGTGTATATTTATTATAAATTGTACAGTACAGTTAATTTTCATGTTCTTGATCATACCCAAATAAGAAATATCCAAAATTATGATAATGAAAAAAGGTTGAAAGAGAAACATAATGCTTTTATTAGCATTTGATTAATCCTTTGCTACCATGATCGAGTTATCTCGATCTTCAAAAACACTATTGGGCACCCAAGATTGAGAGAAATTGATCTGGACACATTCTGGAGAAATGCAAACAAATTTTCCTTTTTTTACACACACACATTTGACAATGGGCTCCAGAATGTTCCCCTAACGACATAACAGCCAAATGCACAATAACAGGTCTATTCCCTAAAAGTGAAACTCAGGAGAATTGGCAGGAGAAGTGAAAATTTTAGGTCAAAATAGCCAAACCAGAAAAATTCTCCAATTTATCTCACTTTCCAAATCTGCTATTCGGTCTACAGTATATTGTTCTCTTCTCCAGCCACTTCTTCTGAGTTTCACTCTTTAGTGAATAGACCTGTAAGTCTTTGAAGTGCAGGGACTTTGGAATCTCCTTTTGGAACTGGTGGCAGTCTCAGCTGCAATACTGGTATTGACCAGCAGAGGAAGACTTCTTGCTGTCAAATAGCACATACAGTCTCTAAATGAACTGTAATGATATTTACATTGCTTTTAGAGTGTGTATACTATTTATGTGTGTAGGTTTGTGTATAGGCTTGTGTGTGATGGGTGCAGGATTGAAGGATACTTTAACCCCTTAAGGGCCGCTGACGTACCCTGTACGTCCTGTTCTCGGGTCTCCTTTAGACCCGCGGACGTACAGGGTACGTCAGCGGCGCCTAATCCCCCTCCCGCCCAATACTCACCTCCCTCGCTGGATCCCATGGTGATCTGGCAGGGAGGAAGCCTTCCCATGTGATTTACATGGGCAGGCGAGGCTGATGACGTCGCCACGCTGCGTGGTGACATCATCAGCAGGCGTCCCCATGCAATTCAATGGAGGGGGGGCTTCTTCGGAGCCCTCTATCTCCCCATCCATTGAAGCTAGGGAGATGCCGTTTGCACTGCTGGAGAGGGGAGAGTCTCCCCTTTTCAGCGATGTATGGCATTAACCCGTTCGCTGCCGAATCGCTTTTCGGCACTAATTGGCGCCAAAACGCAATTCGAACCTGGAGGGGGGCTGACATCTTGGATGTCAGCCAAGCCTCCAGGTCCCCCCCACCCACTGACAACCTCACCATATGTGTGAGGATGTCAGTGGGCAAGTTAACCCTCTAGCTGCCATGTAGAGATAAGGGGATCCTAAGGATCCCTTTATCTCCCAATCCATGGCAGCTAGATGGTCATATTTGACATCATTTGAAAGGCCTGATTATGGCCTTTCCAATGATACCAAACATGACCAGGTTTGGTTTTAAAATAAATAAATAAATAAAAAAATAATAAAAAAATTAAATAAAATAAAAAAATGTTTTTTTTTTAAAGTTTTTTTGTCTGGGGGGGTTTAATTAAATAGGACCTAGGCTTTCATCTAAAAATAATTAGCACAAAATGGTCAGAATGAGCGCAGCGCACATAGGTGAACTGTCTCAGCAGTGAAGGGGTTAAAAAGCAAACGCATGTAAATATTGGGTATTTCTAGTCTCGGGACAAAATTTTGAACCTATTTAGCTGGGGTCTTTTTGGGTGATTGTAGATTTTGGGGATTAAATTACGAAAAAGTGTGTTTTTACCATTTTCTTCATCATATTTCATATTTTTTTTATAGTAAATTATTGGATATGATGGAAATAATGGTATTTCTAGAAAGTCCATTTAATGGCGGGAAAAAGGGTGTATAATATGTGTGGGTTGAATAAACGAGTAAGAGGAAAATTTGACCTAAACACTGACAGCGCAGAAACGTAAAAACAGCATCGGTCACTAAAAGACGGATTTGTGTAAAACCGCCCGGTCACTAAGGGGTTAAAGACATTTTCCCTAACACCATAGGTTTCTGCCAAAAAAAACACTAGGTGGTGAAGGTGTTAAAATATGCTTCATGCATGAGTACTGTCAATATATTTGCATGGTAAAGTTGATTGCCACTCCAAGGTCTGTATATATATATATATTTATATATTGTTTTCATTTGGTTGTTGTATATTGTAATCATGTTACACTGATGTATGAACGATAAATTAACGACATATTAATCTTTTAAACTTTTATATGTGTAAAATCAGTTTTACTGAAATTTAATTAAATATAAATGAATCAAACAATGAATCTTATCAGAATTAGCAGATGTTAGCTGACGTTCTTCTTGATGAGCTTGGAATAATTTTTAATAATGTTTTCAAATCATATTACTCATTTAAATATAAAACAATTAAGCTACTCAAGTTACCGCATCTGTGAAGAGCATTTTGACAGACGCATGGATATTTAGCATTTTTCAAAAATGTAATCCTTGTTGCTTGATTCGTGGGATATGGGAAACTCAAGCAGCTGGTGGCATTTGTACAAAACATTGAGAAAATGGTTCAGCTTTCTGAAGTTGGGGAATGGTTTTGTTTTCCCTAGACAAGAAACAATTGTTTTATTGTAGTGAAGCATATATAATTATTCCGCATAAATGTAACATATACGTACTAAAGGGGTTATTTAGAGAACACCGAAATGTCGCTGACATTTCAGTGTTCTCTCGTTCCCTGCACTTCCCTGCACTTTGGGGAATCAAAGCTCCTCACCCTGTGGTGAATTCAGCATTCACTGCAGGGTCCCCGGTGTGCAGGAAAAACACGACGCAATCACGCCGAACACCCACCAAAAACCCGCCGGAACCACAGCAAAAAACTCGCCGAACATGCTAGAAAAAGCCAAGGAGCCACTGATCACAGTGCAGACCAGCCACCAGAAAAGCCAACAAGCTGATGAACGGGGTAAAAAAAAACAAACAAACAATACACTTGAAAGTGTCAAAATTGAAACGTGGTTTGCAAAAAACTACTTAACAAAAATGCCTGGAATTTCCATATAAGGTCTTATAAATGATGAAAATAAATAGGTATGTTACAGAAAAAAGAAAAAAGTGCTTTTAAAAAAAAAAACACAGAATTTTTTTTGCCTAAAAGATCCTAAAAAAATCAATAGAGACTTTTTACTGCAGATTAAAATAATAAATGGTTTATTAGATATTGAATAAAAACGGGAATATTTCTAACATGGAAGCCTATGGGGTTCATCTGAATAAACCTGCCGAAGGAAAATACCGAACAGCAGGGCGCTTCGGCAACTTTTCACTGCTGTTTGGTGTTCTCTGAATAGAATAACCATTGCTTCTCTATGGGGGATTTCACTGCCTTCGAACAGGCACTGTACTTGCAGGCAGTTCGCCAAAATTTGGCGAACTGCCTGCTCTCTGAAAAGCCGAATGGCCCTGAAATGTCACGGTACGGGGATAGTCCCGTGAATAAAAGTCACACTGACGTGTTTCGACATCAAGTGTTTTTCAAAGTGCATAATGAAAAAGACTTGATGTTGAAACGCGTCAGTGCGACTTTTATTCATTAAATATCAACTTGGTGGTTTTAACATACTCACGGTGGTTAGCTGCAGTCTGTATATTCTACATTCCTCACTATTCCGGAGGAGACTTTCTGACGGACAGCGAGACGGTATCGGTGAGGAATATATCCATTACCAATTTCCACCTATGCCATTATTGCTCAGAGCCGGCATATTTGGGGCTCTTGAACAAGTGAGTTGAACAGATATCCCCCATTTCCTTATTCTCTTCCTATCAGACATACTGCGCAATGTATGTTCTTTTTTTGTGTATTATAGGTATGATGAATATGGGGGATATCTTAAAAGAAAGAAAGAGAGAACCAAAGATTTCCCTCTAAGATATTTTGTACGCGAGGACTCTTCTCTCATATTTGTATATCTTTGTGTGTGGATCAAGGCTAGGGTCAGACTAACGCATTTTTCACGTCGACCGTGAAAAAGTGCGTTCGAACGAATTTTTTCACGGAATACGCGATAGCGGTCATACGATGCGCATTTTCGTCTGTGATTTTATACGGATCATCAATAAAACACTTTTTGCGTCTGGATGTTATGTTGGCCGGACATTAGCAGCATCTGACGTCTCCTAATCACGCACACATGCCACTAGCGGATGCAGCGCACTCTGTACGTCAGTACTAACGGTATCACGTTCTCGACAAAATGCGTTTGTTTGCCGCTTGCGTTGCGCAGCCGAACTTTCGTGCGGCCGTACTTCGTATATTGCCCGTCATTGGCCTTCATTTGCTGCTACTACGGCCGTGATAAAGCGCGGCTGCACGCGCGTTCGCACTGCGTTTGTCTGACCCTAGCCTTAGAAGTGAGACCACACGGGACCTTGCTGCATTATGTGTTTTGTATTTGTTCTATGTATGTAGATGTATCTGCGCCCACCACTATTTTCTTTTATTGAATTGTTACAGAAATACAAAGTAATAAATGCAACATATTAAAAACACAAGTATACAGATTAGCAAAAAATACATATTCACTATGTTACATGTTTACAGGTGCATTCTGTATTGAGGTATGTTAATAGGGAGCTCTTATGTGTCTTTAAACTGGGGGAAGATTTGATGGCGTCTGGGAGGTTATTCCATAGTTGTGGAGCTCTGTAGGAAAATGACGATCATGCCACTGTCTTTTGTATTGCAGTACTGCAAGTAAGTTGCAGGTCCTGGATCAGTGGTTATAGGATGAGGGAACTGCTGGGGAAGTCTATTCTGGTAGGGTGGGAGCTTCCTAGAAAAGCTCTTAAACACCAGGGCCAGTATTACAAACTTGGGGCTAACTTAACCAGAGCTGTTGTAAACTTACCAGAGCCATTATAGTAGTCTATTTTTTCTGTTTTGTGTTGAATCTGCCTTTGCTGCTCACATGCTTTTGATTTCATAGCTATTTTGTCCCTTCTGGGTTTCCCTAGCTTTTCTGTATCCGCTAGTTTCCCAACCCTTTGCTCAGTGTGTTCTTAGGTACTTCCTGGTTAGGCTAGGGACAGATGAGCGCATTTTCTGCGGCCACCGTCAAAATGTACGTCGATGCGTGCGCACGCATTTTTTCACGGAATACGCTTAAGTGGTCAGACGACCACAGTCGCACAGTCGCAGGTACTCACCAACGCAATTCTAGGGAAATCCGGCTGTTTGAACGTTATGTAGGCCGCACACTAGCAGCGTCTGACGTCTCCTAATCACGCACACACGCTGCCATGCGGCCGCAGCGCACTCTGTACGTCTGTAGCAGCGGTTTCACGTTCTGAGAAAAATGCGTTCATTTGCCGGTTGCGTGGTGTCGGCGCACTTTTGTACGCACGTACTGCGTATATTGGCCGTCATTGGCCGTTATGTGCTGCTACTGCCGCCGTGATTTAGTGCGCCTGCACGCGCGTTCCGACTGCCCCACTCTGACCCTAGCCTAACATAGCAGCCATTCTGTGCTCACTGCTAGACAAAATTAATGACTTTTTACTATTCTGCTTCCCTAAGCAAAGCTATGGGGCATGGGTGCTTTAGACTAGCTGAAGTCTGTATTTAACCAGTACTCACACGATGAAGTTCAGCAGATAGCTTCAACTCAGCAAAACTGACACGTAGAAAGATGAATCCAGTTGAAGAGTTTAATGATCAGACTGCAAAGCTGTACATTAACAAGATTATCAGTCTGATCATTAAACTCTTCAACTGGATTCATCTTTCTACATGTCAGTTTTGCTGAGTTGAAGCTATCTGCTGAACTTCGTGTGAATACTGGTTAAATAGACTTCAGCTAGTCTAAAGCACCCACGCCTCATAGCTTTGCTTAGGGAAGCAGAATAGAGTTTTTAAGTCTACAACAGCTCTGGTTTAGGCTGGTGTAAGACGAACACAGTGCGAACGCGCGTGCAGCCGCACTTTATTATGGTAGCAGTAGCAGCCAATAACAGCCAATATACGAAGTATGGCCGCACAAAACTTCGGCCGCGCAACGCAAGCCGCAAAGGAACGCATTTTTTCGAGAACGTAGAACTGCTAGTACTGATGTACAGAGTGCGCTGCGTCCGCATAGCGGCGTGTGTGCGTGATTAGGCGACGTCAAACGCTGCACATGTCCAGCCAACATCACGTCCATTTGTTTTTAATAGCTCCGTCAAAAATCACGGCTAAAATTGTGCACCGTATGACCGCTATCGTGTCTTCCGTGAAAAAGTGCGTTCGGACGCATTGACGCACTTTTTGACAGTAGACGTGAAAAATGCGTTCATCTGACCCTAGCCTAAGTTAGCACCAGCTTTGTAATACTGCCCCGGGTTGGAAAGGTGAAGAGTGTGTCTAGATTCCAGCGACGGCCAGTTTAGCTCTTTTAACATGTCACAATGGTGGGTCATGTAGTTACATTGTAGCACAAAGCGGCAGAATGAATTATACAATGTAATAAGTTTCTGGAGGTGTGTTTGCGGGGCAGCTGCATACACTACATCTCTGTATTCAATAGCCGGCATGAGCATTTGCTGTACAATCTGCTTTCTTACTGTGGGGCTCAGGCAGGATTTGTTTCTGTACAGGGCACCTAGTTTGGGGTAAAGTTTAGATGAGAGCTTTTCGATGTGGGGGCCAAATGATAAATTTGGGTTGTCGAAGATATAATCAATAAGAAACTTATACGAGATATAAATATCAATTGTCTATATTTCTCAGAAATTCTCCTAAATTCTTTTAATTGTATGTGTTTTGCTTTAAAAAATATAACCAACCAAACAACTAGATAAAAATATATATTTATTACGTATACAAAAAGGTCCTAAATCTCATAACATGATCAAAGATTTATAAAACACATTAACATTCATCCATCAGCACATAGATTTCTAGCTCTTGACATAGTATTTCTGTTAGTAACTGTATATATATATATATATATATGTTAATAACATTTACTTTATCAGTTAGTAACTACACACAGATGGTTAATAAACATCTCTGCTTAAAGAAAACAATTAACATGTATTCCCAGCACCAGTTTAAAACAAGCTAGTAATCTTGTAGAGATATATGTATCTCTCTATGCTATCACTTATTCTATTTCTAGAATGATAAGTAATAAAACTTATTTAGTGAATCCTCCCCTAATAACAAGAATTAAGCTTCTAATCTTCTGCTTTTTATATTGTAGTTATAAATCTCTTGCTTCATTACTTCAATCACAGTAACTTCCAAATTAAATATATATATATTTGTATATCACTGCAACAATTACTTTGGATAAAATCCTTATATCCGATTCTTCTTCATATCTCTATCTGCAGATTTAGAAATATTTTGAAGACTCTGGATCTATCTTATTGCAAAATATACTCTATATATATATATAATTACATTAATTCCTTAATTTTGCTTTCATACATTACCTGTCCAAGATCTGGATTCAATGTTTCTGAAGCTACAGCAGCAATATTCTTTGGATATAATGTATTGTTTTGGAATCTGTGAAAATTATCAATGTCTGATAATATCTTTTATCATCTCCTTGGTATAAGTGAGAGATAACTCAATGCATAAGAGTTAGAATTGTGCATTCCCATGAGGCAAAATTTAGGTGTGGTCCTAATTGAAGTGAGGTGTAATGTCCTGGAATCAATGCATTGTATGTCCTGTCCTGGAATGATCCGAATGATTGCAACGAACAGTACATGGCCAGTTATAGTAGATTCCACATCACTCTCTTATCTATTTCCTAATTTAAATATAATATTTCTCTATGGGGACCCTCCATTTTATTCTTTAAAATATAATATTTACTACACCTCAAGATGGCAGTGTTGCTTTTCAAATAAAATTCACAAATATTATTTTTAATATTCACTTGAATCATACGACAAGGTCAAAAATCAATCTGTCTTATCACTGTCTCACAAAAGAAACTTTTCTGCCTTCCAGACTCCCTATCTGGGATTGTCATTTTGATTCAATATCTCTGTTATTCTGCTTTCTCAAGGCTTTACTAAAAATACTCCCTTATCATTCCTTTCTTGTCAAGTCAGCAAAATACATTTATATTTTTCAGTTAAAACAACTTATTTCTATTCTTCAGTAATTATACTGTTATTTAGTTCTACACTCTTCAAAATATTTCTTAATATTATTTTCTGTGAATATATATTTTGATTATAAGAATATATTTTTGTGGATTAGCATAGATATACTTGCATATATTTTAAACCTTAAATATGTTTCTATACCAAAAAAATTATCTTAAATTCAAGGACTTGTTAAAACAAACCAATAAATTTAAATATGACATGTCTTAGCAATTAGACTTGGGATATATCATATAAAGACATTTTATATCGTCTATAGCATCATAGTCTGGCACTTATAGTTTTAAACACACATTCCTCTCTAATGAGTTAGTGAACTTGCCTCTGGGAAAAAATCTCTCAGGGTTCATTCTAAAACTAGGTTAAAGTTGAGAAAGACTTTACATTATAACAAGATGGCTACAGGCATCCATTTTGTGTTACTCTGAATATCCCTTACAGGGTGTAACCACCACATACCTATCTAGGTATATGTGAGAAGTGACTGTGGTCAACACGTCATTTGATCTTGTACTGACACATAGATGGGGCATTTGCAATTTGTGTAGTTTAGGTGCTGTACCAAAGAGCATCATAACAGTTTTGTCAGTATTTAGAAAAAGTTTGTTAGCTTTGATCCACTTTTCTACCTCTGTGAATTGTTCTTGCAGCACTGCCTCCAGCTGTGCGAGATTTGGTTTGCTGGTATAGATTACAGTGTTGTCTGTATACATGTGTACAGTTGAGGCTTTGCAGACGTTGGGCAGATCATTTATGAATATCGTGAATAGCAGGGGGCCGAGTATTGAGCCTTGGGGTACACCGCATGTGACTGGCAGTGGGAGGGAGGACCTGCCAGAAATGGACACATATTGCACCGATCAGATACATATGATTGAAACCAGGTTAGCGTGCGATCACCAATACCAGAGTTTTTAAGTTTTTGTAATAGGATGCCATGGTCTACTGTGTCAAAGGCCTTTGCAAAATCAAGGAAGATGGCTCCAGTTAGCTTTCTTTGTTCCATGCCAGCTTGGATATCATTGCAAACTTTTAAAAGGGAAGTTGTAGTTGAATGATATGGACGAAGGCCGGATTGATCTGGGGTTAAGTAGTTCTAATACTGATAATAATCACGTAATTGAGTGTAGACACATTTTTCCAGAGTTTTTGACATTATAGGGAGCAATGATATTGGGCGGTAGTTGGATACCAAAGTCTTGTCTCCACTTTTATGGATAGGTACTACCCTTGCAGTCTTCCAAAGTTTGGGTATGTATCCAGTCGCCAGTGATTCATTGATTATGGTTGCAACAGGTTTTGCAATTGCCAGTGCACTGATTTTCAGCAGCATTGCTGGGATTTGATCAGGTCCAGACTGGTATTTCATTTTTTGATTTCGGAGTTTAGTAATGACACTGACAGGCACTAGTCTAAAACTGAATTTCTCACTGATACAGGGTCTTTGCACAGTTGGAGGGGCCTAAACTGCGTGCTGCCTTTCAGAACGCGTGTCATTTGCTACCTTAGCAATCAGGGTGGTGGCATATCCAACAAAATAATCATTAAAGGCGTTTGCTACATCTAGGGGGTGTTGCAGGGTTTGGCTGTTTACTTCGACAGCAGCCGGTTGGGAGTGGACATTTTTTGTTTGTTTTTTGCATGCATTCCGCCATTTTCGGTATTCACAGTGATCGTTCCTGGAACCAGTACTCTTGAAATTTGACCACAGTGAATCTATAAACTGGTACATTTGTGTAAGATCAGCTGTAACCCTGGGGAGATGGGCCCTTTTTACTCGCACTTTACACAGCAGGGCATGGGAATTCCAGACTTGCAGGAGCTCAAATTGAAAGTATTCAATTGCACAGTCCAGGTCTGGGATTAGGTTTAGTCTGTACTATGGGAGATGTTTGAGATCATTCAGGAAGGATTCAAGATTACATTTCTTGAAAGACCTGCTGATTATTAGCTTTGGGGGAGATTTTGTGGCCTTTATTTTGCGCACACAGTACACTAGGCAGTGGTCACTGAAGCTATTAGTGAGATCGCCTGCCTCCTGTATTTTATCAGGACACGAGGAGAGAATCCAGTCCAGCAAGGTATGGTTAGGGCTTTCCATATTAATGCGAGTGGGGGAGGAGATTAATTGTGTTAACTGGAAAGCCTTAAACAGTGAGCAGTGTTTATTGTTTTTAGGATTCAGCCAATCCACAGTAAAATCGCCAAGGACCAGCAGTTCACTTTTTTGTTTTTGAGCTACCAATTTACTAAGGATTTGGGTTATGTCAGAAAGGGAATGCTGATCTTACACAAATGTACCAGCTTAGATACACTGTGGTCAAATTTCAAGAGTACTTGTTCCAGGAACGATCACTGTGAATACCGAAAATGGCGGAATGCATACACAAAACATATAAACATATAAGTCATCCTTTGAAAGAAAGAGGGTTTGCACATAACTTAATAATAAAGTCAAAATATAGACGGGTGCTCACGGACTTCACTGTGGCCCAGGACAGCAAAATCTAGTAAAAAAAAGGAAGGCCAGGCTCACAAAGTGACAATTTTATTGGAAGTTATTGTCACATCCCCTGGTGCCCAGCACCCGGCAGAGTCCTGCTCGCTGTCTGTTTGCCAAGTAGAGAACCACAGCGCTGCGGTCGCGTGAGATGCCAAGGGGCAGGGCGCAGCTTGATGACTTGACGCCCGCCAGGTTTAAAGCCCAGTGTCTCGCTTGCTACTGTGCCCTGATGTAGTTATCACTTCCCTCAGCGCGCTCTGTGTTATATTGGCTATTCTGTGAATTGACCTGGCATTGACTGATGACCCTGCTCTGTGTATTGACCTGGCATTCCCTGACAACCCTGCTCTGTGTACCGACCTGGCATTCCTTGACAACCCTGCTCTGTATACCCACCTGGCATTGGCTGACAACCCTGCTCTGTATACTGACCTGGCATTATCTGACAACCCTGCACTGTGTACTGACCTGGCATTATCCGACAACCTTGCTCTGTGTATCAACCTGACAAGTACCGACACACCCATCTTGTGTACCAGCTTGGCTAACACTAGTGTTCCTGCTCTGTGCATTACTATTGGCACATCTCTGACTCTCTCTCTTGGTACCAAGATCCCTGTGCCATCAGTCAAGTCTGTTATAAAAATTTGGTATCTGTCTACCCTTGCTGGGTACGTCTTATTTGGTTCCCTGAAGATAGTTCGTTGTACCAACCGCCTAAGGATCGGAGGGATAGATAGTATACTGTATACAGGAATTAACAGAATCATATACCGAGGGGGGATTCATGATAGTTATCCAAATGACAACGTTTGTCTAAAACCTCAGCCAGATGCTGACATTGCAGCCGCAACATTGTTATGTGGATAACCTCTAGGGATGTGCGTTTCGGGTTTCGGAATTTTCACGAAATTTCCCGATTCGTGTTTTCGGATGCGGCCGAATTTCCGAAAATTTTTAGATCCGAAAATGGCAGATCCGAAAAGTTTTCCGAGCCGAAACAAAATATTTTCGGATTTTTCGAATGGACCTGAAATGTGTCAAATCTAAATTTATTGCTTTGAAACGAGGAGAACAGACTTTCCGAAAAAACAAAAGTTTCCGAACTTACGAAAATTCGATACAAAAAACGAGCAAAGTGACAAGAAAATACGAAAAATGGTCGAAATTCCGAAAACATGTACAATTCCGAAAAACGAAAATTTCCGAAATCACGAAAAGTCGATACAAAAAACGAGCTAAGTGACACGAAAATACGAAAAATGGTCGATATTCCGAAAAAAAAAAGTACACGAAAAACGAATCGAGCCGAACCGAATCGAAACAGAAATCGGTCGAAACGAGCCGAATCGAAAAGTTTAAAAATCCGAAAAATCGAACTGAAAAAAAAAAATCGGTGCACAAGCCTAATAACCTCCAGTAAAACGACCACTTGGGACCTGATTGCCTGACCTCCCTTCTTTTAGTGGGTTAAAGCCTTCATCGACTCATTCTGGAGGCAATATAGTCAGGAGCAAGGCTTTGAGTAATCACATAACATGTTTCCTGGCTTGTAGAAAAGTCCCACTTCATCAACGAAAATTGTGATTAATGGATTTGCAAAAAAAGAGCAGCTTAAATATATTACTGTGTAATATTATGTACTGACATACATATCAGCTGCTAAAATAGACTACTTAGCAACCTGATAAACACTGGAAATTTTATGCAAACTCTTTTTTTTATAATTATCATTACTGATTCATGTTTTATTAATGTAATAATGTACCAAGGTGTATTTGTATCTAACAACATGTTTATCCTGTTTATTTAAGACGGATCACTCCTTATATTATTAATATGCTAAAAAGTCAGGTTATTAAGTACACCCTTCCAGTCCTGAAAATGATCTAGAGTGCATTGATTGAAATACCTGTTTGATCAAAATTGGCGTATTCATATTTCTTTACATGTTACAAAACGTTACTTATTTTTATGATGACAGAAAACCAGACCCCAGTACCTAAATGTCACAATTACAATAGTAAAGCTAGCAGTAAAACTCATACAGCATAAAAAGTGGACAATAAAGAAAGCAGAGCTTTTTCAGGAGACAGATTTTCTTTAAACTAAATTAGTTTTAGGTTACACTATCCACAGCATAGCGATTTTTTTTAAATTATTTTTTATGTGAAAGTAGTTGGCAAGCTGCACGTTAGACAAATATTTGAATTGCACATTTCGTCCATAAGCGTATGTTCTTTCTTGCAGACAAAAACTGTAATTAAAGAAAGAAAACAAACACGTGAATGTTAAAATGAATTAAGTGCCAGCTTGAAATAAAGGATGATTTCAATTCAGACGCAAATTAAAAATGAAGAACAGTCTTGCATAGCTGGTAATAGTAACATGAGATGTGGTTGATACGTTTCAGAAGCTCTACTTGTTTATGCATAAATCTTTGAGTGCCAGGACACTTTTTAGTTGGGTGCACACTGGAGATTAGGCCAGGTCTGAACAGTTTTCCATTGATTATTGAGAAAAGAGGATAATCCCTGAGTGCGTTACGCTTTCCATATTTTTTATTGCTTTGACATGTAAATCATATTTAAAAACATAAGCTAAATTCCATAGTTGGATCTACTGTTAGCATTTGGATGTGTAAGTGTTAATGCCAGGCTAAGTGCCCCCCATGTTACATTCCTGATGCTAAACCCTTGAAAAATCCGTTAGCACAATTACCGATGCACTGTCTTGAACGACCTTGCTGTACTTTGTGTACCCTATACTTAATGTGGGGAGAGCAATCAGTACTTAGTGTAAGGATAAGTAAGGTATTACAAAGTCCTAGTGCTAATTACCGCACCAATGAACTAAACAAAAGTTTAGCGACACCTTAAAGCTGGTGCTGACTGATTCCACTTTTGCAGACTTATTTAACGCCCCTGAACCCCCCCCATAAATCCGATACTCACCTCTTATCCTGTGCAGAGAACCATGGCCTGATCCGTCATTCTCCTGGCCGCGAGCAGAGTGAGACTGGGGACAACTCCTTGGAGCAGTGCAATTTTGCGAATGCGAGATCATGCAGGGTTCACAGCCAGGCAACGTAACCCTGAATGGAATCGTATGGACTCCAGGAGGTAATACTCACTGCGGTGCAGAAGCACTACCGCAAGTATCACTGAGGGTGGTGTTTGCCCTGGAATGTCACTCTAAAATGGAGTTGCTACGGGGAAACCTGTAGGTGCAGGTTTTCCCAGTTAGCGTCCCCATTTTAGCTTTAGCTACAGGGAATAGGGCCCTTTATGTTTTCCTTACCTTCATGAAAATGTAACATGTTAACATTTCATAAGTACCTCCTCGTAGGGTTCCTGACAGGTCTGTGCCTAATCTGTGATCTTGTGTCAATAATATTGACGCAAGTCACGATAGCAGCGGCACCTGGACGTGCGCGTGGGCCAACGCCAGCATTACTTGGACTGGGTGTGAACCCTGGTCAGACTATGTCTTAGTCACAACTGGTACATAGCAGATGATCCTGCTCATCATTACATTCTTCCACCTTGACATGTTAGCACGGACGAATGAGATCATGATTCTGAGGAGTTCATATTTAAGTATGGGACGCCCTCTTCCAACATGTCATCTGGTGGACCTTTCAGCACCGGTGTGTTACTAACCAGCAACTTGTAGTGACTTGAAATCAAATTTTAAAAATGTAGGCTAAAATGGCAATATATATTGTACATTATTTGATTCTATCCACTCTATCAGTGTCTAGTGAATAGACCCCATATACCTCCCTGTACTGCCTTTTGTGCCGATTTTCATCAATGTGCAACCAATGCAGTCACACTGTCACACTCCGCTGTATGACTTACATTGGAAGGCAGAGGATGACAGTCACAGTTTGAGGTCTTTGGTCTTTAATCGTTAGTTTTGTGAGATATGAATTTAGCAGAGCATCCTGTCATGAAGTGTCTTTGATGTGAAATCATTCAAGTTAAGATTTATCTAGGTCTCTGTGCTGATTCATGAATAATGCTGACTGGTTTCAAGATTAAGCTCAGTTTCAAAAAAAATAAATTGATTCCTATCACTGTCGGTACATGTATTGTGCCTTTTATAATGTGTCATTTAAAAATGCATTATCCCGACTTTAACCCTTGCAGTACCAAGCACTCTCCGTTTTATATTTCTGTATTGTATTTATTTAAGAAATAAGATAAAGGATCACATGTGCTTAAGTAGAGACAAGGTTAACATTCTGTTTAATATTTATGGTTTGTTTCATCTTTGTTATTATTAATAATAAACTGATTGGCTGATCCTAATAAATCAGGTAGGTTCAAGTCTGGCAATTAAAAATGTCACTCCACTCCATTACAAGATAAGATTTTTTTTTTACATTTATAGTTTTTTATTTCGTGAAAAGGGTCACATTTCGACTGGCAGCAACGGCCCCACAGGGCCAATAAGAGTCACGGATGTCTCTCTGTCCGAGACCTTCCGCAAGAAGGTGCTTCCGTGCCATCTTTTTTGCCCATGGCTTCTTGATCCGGTCCAAAGGCACGGACGACAAGAGCTCGATGCACCACGGAAGGCCGCAAAATGGCCGCCAAGAGAAGGCCCAAACACATTCCCGGCACCGGAATGTCCAGAAGAAGTCCCCCAGTCCCAGTAAGCCAACTCCTCTCCTGCAAAAAGGGGATCAAGCGACAGGGAGTCTAAGGGTCGTGGAGAAAAGCTCTAATTAAGCCCCTTAGGATAAGATAGCTTGAGAGCTGCATCTGCTCCAGTCGATGGTCAGCCACGATCCCCCAAGATAATATTTTGAGTTGGTAGAAAATTGACAAAAATGTTCTTGGGACACAGCTTCCCAGCTTAAAAGGACAGTACAGGCATGGTCATCATTCAATGCAAATTGAATGGCCACTGTGGCCTAAATGTCCTCTCTTCAATGAGGAGTCCCAGAGAGCTGACAGACTCCTAAACAGGGGGATTAGCCCTGCCTGAAAGCTTAGACCAGTGCTGATCAAGTATCCTGGAAAAAGGTCTGCAGTGAACATTAGTCAAGAGCCAGTGAATTGGCAAGATGTTTAATTCCCTCAGTTTAACCTTCTTCCCACTTTAACCCAAGAATGTACCTTTAGTACCTTAGTTCACATAATTCTATAGTAATTTAGTATCGGATTTAAGGGATTAAATGCAAGCTTTCTGAATTGATTTGCAGACGGCAAAGTGTATGTATCACTATTGTGTTTATGTGAAGATGCTCTTGGAGAACTATAGTAGATGGAAAATTATAATGTAGATTGTGCAATAGGAATTTTAGAAGCTGTAGAAGTGCCTATCAAATCATAAGAGCAATTTAAACTTTAATCTGTACAGTAAAATTGCATATTGGGGCTGGTGAGAGAGAACATTCTTTATCTTGAAAATCATTTCATTGTCCTTGATGCATGTACTAACTAGGAATGTCTTTTCATTCATACATCAGATTGCATTAAAACTGTAAAGACTTCCATAAGATTTTCCGTTATCCAAGAATAGAATCAAGGCTACAGTAAGTGTCTTCAAAAGACAGTTTTAGTTGTATGTCATAAATCTCTGGTTAACGCGAAATCATAAATAATGCATGAAAAGCGCAAAATACAATCAGGTGGTACAAATGACAAGGTGTCATATTAGCATATACAAAGGAATCTTTATTTATAGTATAATGCAGTAAACAACTTTTTTAGTTGGGAAATCGTTCAAGCATATGATTATTTACTTCCATGCTTGGTGTATTTAGGGGAAATATCATTGATTTTCCCCAGTCATCTTTTTTTCCCAGGGTTGCTTCTCATACCTATTCTATATACAGAGGATGACACATTTTTTTTATTACGTATTAATAATAATCAGACCTTCGCTAAACCCAGAGGGTCTCAGATAAGGTCAGTAAAAACTTTGTAACATTACAAACAAACCTTGTTGTACATGTATATTGATTCACTTTACAAATGTCAACACTTAAATGTCGACATAAAATTATTTATTAAAGGGCCATCACCTAATTGGCTGTTTAATAATTTCAAGAAGCATAACTAACACATACAAAGATAAATAGAATTTCATGATATATAACAGGAAACATTTTCTGTTGTTGAAAAGATAGGTGAAATATATATTTTTTTATTTATACATTTTACCATTTGAACTTGACCTTTATTGTCGTGGAATTAAGGTTCCAGACAAGCAAACCAGAGCTTTGATTTGTGTCAGTTCACTTTACTCCTGTTTCTCTATGTAGGGTTTCATAAAAATGCAATTCCTTAAGTTATCTATACATTTTACATATCACTTCTATGTTGCAGTGCTTCGTTATGTAATTAAAACCTGTTATATTAATGCATTATGGAAATTTTTAATCTGGCCGTTTGATAGTGTAGTATCTGGCATGGTAAATCAGAAAACTTTAATGAGATTCTCTAGTGTTAAAATGAGAGGGGAAGACAGACAGAGGTTAACCCCCTCTGGCCCCCTCTGCACCCCCCCCCCTGCAATCAGTAATTAGGTTAAGTAAGGTATTACAAACTCCTAACGCTGATTACCGCATCGATCGTGAGAAAGTGAATTTTTACTGATTCCTAAAAGCTGATAACTGATCTTTCCACTTTTGCAGAATCAGTTAGCACCCCCTAAACCCCCCCAATGAATCCAATACTCACCTGTCATCCCGCAGCGAGAACGGCAACCCGAGCTGCTGCTTCTTGCCACTGGGAGCAGTGGGAGACTGGGAACAAATGGTCCCCTGGTGTCTCTCCGCGATCACTCCACTAGTGTTTCTATCAACTGTATCAGCTCTGTGGACAGTTACAGTGCAGCCTGTGTGTGAGTTTAGGAGATTTCAGCATTGATATTACAGTTAGGCCTCCTCATTTGTCTTTATTGTAGACACAGTATGGCATTAACTGGAAAACCAGTTTCTTAAAGTACCCCGCAATTCTGGTTAACCTGCCTGATGGTTATCCCGAGTGTGTCTTGGGGTTAAATTTCACCGCTGAGAGCGGTAACCCCGAGACACACTCGGGCTGTATATATCACCTTTCTATGCGCTCCCTCGCTGATCCCCGCAGTCTCCTCCGGCGATTGCCGCGTTTTACTTCCTGGATTCCCTCTCGCAAGGAGGGAACCAGGAAGTATGAGGTCGCGGTTACCGGAGGAGACTGCGGGGGACAACGGGGGAGCGCAGGGAGAGGTGATATATCCAGCGGCATCCCGAGTGTTGCAGGAATTTAACCCCGAGCCACACTCGGGAATACCGCTAGGTGGGGGGGGGGAAATAGACCGCTTTAAGATGCGGTTTTTCAAAAAAATTAGACCGCCAGGGAGGTTAAAAGACATAGGGCCCTATTACATTCTTCGCGCAATCTTTAACCGGTGCGCAAAAATGCTTTAACGCGAGGGGCAAAACCCTTTGCGCAGAACGTCGTATTATAACGTTCGCGCAAACGATGCTCGTTATTGTTTAATGCGGATGGACCTGCGCGAGCATGATGAACTGTGCGCGTCCTATACTTAACATTGTGAGCGCAAATTCGTTCGTGCGCTGGTATGCGGATGGTATTACAATCAATGCGCATCTTTTTCCGAACGACGTTTGAGCGCATAATTTTAACATCTTTGAAAAGCTGGTGGTAACTGCAAATCTGAACGTTCTGGCTGAAACGAAAAACACCAGCACGAAAAAAAATACAGCACAGTATAGTTACACATTCTACACATACCCCAACAAAAAATTGTGAATTTGTGCATATTTTTTTTATTGCTGCAGCATGTATACTCAGATTTACTTTGACAGGCGCAAAAACTTAAGTGAGTCAATTAAGGTAAATTGATGTCAAGTAAGGTTCTTATTCTGATTGGCTGAATCCCGTGAAAAAAACAGTCCGCACACTGATTTACGTGCGCTACATTACTGCACGCGTATTACTCTTCGTTTTGCGTGTCATTTTTACGAACGTTATTTTTGGACGGATGAGAAAATGCGTTCGGATCGTAATACCACCGTTAATTTTCACGCGATAACGCTTAACGCTGCTCGTAAAAAAAATTGCGCTGCGCTGACGAATTTGCACGAAGAATGTAATAGGGGCCATAGAGTCCTATTTCTTTTGTAAACTCACCTAACACTCATAGACATTATTTACTTAACTCTAATCTCACAATGAAGAGGATGGTTTGATCTGCCCCTTTCTCACCCCATACACAGTGGAAGACTGAGAACAAATAGTTCCCAGTCTTCTTCCAGCCTCTCACAAGCTTGTGACAGGGTCGCGCTTGACTCCTTGGCGTTCTATGAACTGCAGGAGCCGATACCAATGGCGGTCCTGCCAGTATTTGATGCGGCTCCCAGTTATTCCTACTAGAGTCACTAATATAATGGCTTGGTTGGATTAGACCCGATAATAAGCATATCGGTTCACAAAGATTTTTTTCCTTAACAGCTCCCTGTTAACGACAACACTTAAATAGGGAGCCTAATGTATACAGAGATACCATCCATTTCCGTGCTCTTTACCTTGAACCCGATAAGGAATATCCAAAATGTATTGGCAAGGATTGAAAAGTAGGACCAATTCAACCCACATTGGGAAGGTGCCTCTGCGTACCCCAGTGTATACTTGTGCAAAAGAATATGTACACATGTGCTCACAACTACTAGCTGTTGGCATAAACATTTTACCTAACTGATGTTACCTAGGATTTCTGCAAGGAAAGATAGCTACTTAACAAAATGATACGAAATGCAAAGTCTACATTTGAAAACAAGCACTTGGATGCAAAGAAGACATGACCATTACATTTTAGCTGTACGATGACAATTGCATTACAAGTTCGAAATAAGGAAGAAAAAGCAATCAAATGCTTTTTCAGCTTCCCATGGTATCATTCTAATGGTGATAATCCTTCTTTGCTCCAGGCGCCTGACTGGCTGATTTCAGAATGCTGTGTTCTATCTTTCCGCTCTTAGAAAATTGCTTTCTTGGTCCATTGCTCGGCTAAAGATTGTAAAACCTCGACGTGTACATTATCTCGACAGTGAAAAGTCTAGTCACCATAACAAAGTGCTGTTAACAAGCTTCTCACATTGTGCCACTGCCAGAAAGAGCTGCTTTAAAAGTAAAAAATGTGCTGGATTCACCGGCCGTAAGCTGGATTTCCCCGCTTCGCCATTAGTTGTTGATTTGCTTCTAGACATCTTCTGAATGTTGCAATATGAAGTCTGTGACACATATAATACGATAAATATGTGGTAGATGAATGCATTGAGTGGCGTTTTATAGTGAACCCAAGTCATCTTTATGTCACGTGCAGGAACCCATTGGAACTAGCAAGCCGGATGTGAAAGTGAGGAAGATAGTGCCTCTCTTTATAACCATATTCATAATACATATCCTTAAATAAACATAATGGCCATTCTGATTTGAAAACACAATACAATTAAAAAAAATATATATACATAGTTATTCAGAGAAAGGTGAAACTCTGGAGAACTTTTGGAGAAGTGAAAATTCTAGGTCAAAATAGCCAAACCAGAAAAATTCTCCCATTTATCTCACTTTCCAAATCAGCTATTTTGATCTAGATTTTTCACTTCTCCAAACGTTCTCCAGAGTTTCACCTTTCTCTGAATAACCCTGATACAAATGCTGTACGTATAGGGTAAGCCTCAGAAAGGGACAGCCATCAACAGTTGGACGTAGCACTAGCAAATCATATGGTACAGTTCATCACTCTGGTATCCATACTTATAGGACTATTCACTAGAGATTTAACAGAAGCTCATTGTCTCTTCTTGCGTGCCCTGTTTCATACTCCATTGTTACTATTGTTAATCTTATTCATCTGTACTTCCTTTATTTTGTTATTCTGGAATAAGATATTCATTGAAAAAGCCCTGTAGTTCGATCTCTCTTTAAAGTCACAAATCATACCACTTCCGTCATAGTGCAAACAAAAATCCTGCTGTTCAGTAATTTTTACAGTTCTTTATTGATGAGTAAACAGTTCTATTGATTCATTTTAATTTTTTTTCCGATGTCGACAAACAGTGAATAATCCCATGATGTAAAGTGCTTCAAGGCTGCCAAAGCAGAGCAGTTTGGTTCCATTATCTTTGAAAATGCTTATAACTGCTGTTTCAGTTGCTACTCAGGCATAAAGAATTAGGACATCATTACAGGAGTAAATAAATACATTAATGAACCATTCAATAGTGGAAGTTAAAGTTGAAACTTCAGACGTTTTGTATGCTAAGTATAACGACCCACTTTGTGGCTTGGCTGTTGCACTTATCTATGTTAAATTAACACTTCCTATACTTTGTACAGAAACGCTAATAAGTGTGAGACTAGAATTACTATAGGCACCGTTCTGGCACTGAAATTGCACCGAAGAGAGAGCAGCGATCTGGCACCAAAATTGCACCGAAAGGGAATTTCCCCTTACGGTGCACTTTCGTAACCATTCGGCTATTCAGAAAGCAAGCAGTTTGCCAAATTTTGGCGAATTGCCAGCAAATACGGTGCCTGTTTGACGGCAGCGAAATCCCCCATAGAGAAGCAATGGTTAATCTATTCAGAGAACACCGAACAGCAGTGAAATGTCAATGAAAAGCCCTGATGTTCATTGGTTTCATTCGGCAGGTTTAAGGCTAGGGTCAGATGAACGCATTTTTGACGTCGACTGTCAAAAGGTGCGTCCATGCGTCTGGACGCACTTTTTCACGGAAGACGACGCGATAGCGGTCATACGGTGCGCAATTACGGCCTTGATTTTAGACGGAGCTATTAACCTCCCTGGCGGTCAAATTTTTTCAAAATTTCGTGTCTAAGGCTAGGGTCAGACGAACGCATTTTCGCGTTGTCTGTGAAAAAGTGCGTTCGAACGAATGGACACATTTTTTCACGGAGTACGCGATAGCGGTCATACGATGCGCCTTTTCGTCCGTGATTTTGTACGGATCATCAATAAAACACTTTTTGTGTCTGGACGTTATGTTGGCCAGACATTAGCAGCGTCTGACGTCTCCCAATCACGCACACACGCCTCTAGCCGACGCAGCGCACTCTGTACGTCAGTACTAGAGGTTTGACGTTCTAGAAAAAATGCGTTTGTTTGCCACTTGCGTTGCGCGGACGAACTTTCGTGCGGCTGTACTTCGTGTGTTCCCCGGCATTGGACGTCATTTGCTGCTAGCATGGCCGTGATTTCGTGCGTCTAAACGCACGTTAAAACTGCTTTCGTCTGACCCTAGCCTGAAAGCGTCTCAATTTTGTTTAAAGGAAACGTGTTTTTGTACATAGTTAGCCTGTAATAATTAGGAATCACGCACTGAAATCCGTGCAATCAAGAGTCCTTACTGGTGAAATCCTTTATAAAAAAATAGTAAATACACTGAGTCCGATACAGTTTGAAACACGACATAATAATTTATTATCCCAAAAATAATTATCCAAAACAATGCAAATAAATGATATTCAATAAAATACAACAAAAAACACTGAAATCTGTCTGAAAACAAGGGTGAGACGATGTATGGTCTGTTTCTTATCCTGTAATGCCACCTAGTGGCCGTTCATAAGCATTGTACATTGGATTATACAGTGTATTATAATTCTTTCTAAATTTGCTGCTGGTCCCGCCCCCTGCATCGTGTGACTCGCAGGGAGCCTTACCAGGAAGCAGCTCACCGCAATCACACTGCGGGGGACAGCCAGGGAGCCAGGAGGAGATGAGTATGCATCGAGCCTGAGTGTGGCTCGGGGTTACCGTTCACGGTAGTGAAATTTAACCCCGAGTCACATTCGAGAATACCGCCAGGGAGGTTAAAAACAAATGGACGTGATGTTGGCCGAACATGTGCAGCGTCTGACGTCTCCTAATCACGCACACACGCCGCTATGTCGACGCAGCGCACTCTTTGCGTCAGTACTAGACGTTCGACGTTCTCGAAAAAATGCATTTGTTTGCCGTTTGCGTTGCGCGGCCGAACTTTCGTCCGGCCGTACTTCGTATATTGGCCGTCATTGGATGTCATTTGCTGCTACTATGGCCGTGATAAAATGCGGCTGAATGCACGTTCGCACTGCGTTCGTCTGACCCCAGCCTTATCAGGCGAATCCCATAGGTTTCAATGTTAAAAATATTCCCATTTTTTTTTTATTCGATATCTAATAAACCGTTTATTCTTTCAATCTGAAGCAAAAGTCTCTTTATCATTCCTTAGGATTTTTTTGGCCAAAATATTTTCCTCTCAATGTCCCTATTTTAAAACCTTCAATCTTATAATAAAAAATAATTTTTACATAAAACACAAAATTTTATATAAAAAAATAATTGTATAAACCACTCATTTTACATGAAGAAATCATTTTTATGTAGTAAACCTCCGCGTTTACATTTTAACCCACAACTTACAATGTGTCTACTGTAAAATAAACAAGTTTTTATTTATAATTCACAACTCTCAATGTCCATACTGTAAAATACACTATTGTACAGTAAAAGCGCAACTCTCAATGTGTCTACTGTAAAAGCCCCTATTTTAAGTCAAGTTGTACCTCGCTAGGTCCCTAGTGTAAAATCCCCTATTTTACATTAAGACACGGAACTCTAGTAATGTCCACGATTTTACAGTAAAACCGCAATGTCCGTACAGTATGTCGCGCAGTTTCTTTAAACTCATAACTCACTTCCTTGCAGATATATTTACAGGCTGACTTTTGATTTAGTGTTTTAATGGGGGTGCCAATTTCTCAACTTTTTTTCATCACCCAAATTACTTAGCTACAGTATCTCTCACAAAGTTCCGGACTCGCAGCCTCTGTGGCGTCCTCTTTTCTTGCAGTTTTGCTCTCTAGTAGTAAACCTGCTTTTCCGCATTTAGCAGGTGAGCAAACTGAATAGTGGTTTTGCCATACCGGCCCGTAGAGTGGTCGTACCCCCTCGGGGATACATTGACCTTTAGTACATTCCACCCTAAATGGGAATTAATGTTTCTTGATAGGGAAATCATAAATCTTGTTTTACCTTTTCTTACTACTTTGCCAGGGTTTACTCTCTGGACAATTTTTCCTGAATGGTCATTATTTTGCCTACTTGCCTTGAGTTAGTGTGCCTTGCACATGTATTGTCCTGTTTATTGCTGCTTGATATGCTGACTGTCTACTGTTTACTGTAATTTCTTTAAATTGTGTATATGGTAAAGCCCGAAGTGCGGTTAATCCTAGGATTACCCGGGTAATCCCGACATTACCCAAAACCGCTGGGTAAAGCTGCAAAAAAATGAAAATTTCAGACTTTACCCGGATAATTTTAGGACTAACCAACTGCCCTTGGGTAACAGTCTGGAAGAGCTGAAAAAAAATCGCACTTTACCCGGATAATGTGCAAGTCTGAAGCTTCACCCGGGTAATCTGCAGAGCATCCAACCCCACTTGGGTAACAGTGAATTTTGCTATTATCTATGGATATTATCAATGAAAATGGCAAAAGACAAACATTAAAATGTATTGCAGATATAATGAATATACAGAGTAACAGGATATGTTTCTTATATGAATGTGAAAGAGTTACATGATATTTATTATGTGTCATATGTGCTTATATATCATTTATAAAACATAATAACCATCAGGTTACTCTTTATATAAGATCTTTATCTTCATAAATTAATTTTCAGACAATGTACAGAGTTATATGACAGTTTAGTGAGGTTTGTGACTGTGGATACAATTTGGTTAAAAATAACAAACACTATTTTATTATCAGTCAGATAACATTTTGCAGCTTTATCCGGGTAATCCTCGAATTCAGTCAACTGTAACCTGCTGAAAATCCAAGAAAACCGGAGCACCCAGAGGCGTTTGGATACTTTGCAGATCACCCGGATAAAGTCTGATGTTTCGTTGCACATCACACTTTATCCAGCAATACTAGGGTAATGTGCGTTTTTACCCGGGTGAAACACAGCAAAAAACCTAAGTACCCAGAGGCCTCTGGATACTTTGCAGATTACATGGGTAAAGTCCAAAATTTAATTTCACTTCGAATTTTTGCTAATGACGCCTGGCTAATGCTAGGATTAACCACACTTCGGGCTTTAACCTTAACATATGCATTACTTAATTACATTGAAAATGTATAATCCCCAAATTAAAGAATTTTGAAAACAATATATGTAAGTCAGCTTTTATGGGCAGTGTTAATATATTTAAATTACAGATATTGTATTTCTGCTTCTCTGGTAATGTTTTAGACCATGGGCCTCTGTCAATTGCATTGTCCAGAATAAAACTGGCAAAGCAAACATTTTCTCCTGTTTTGTTGTTTGTTTTCTCTATTAAGCCGTACTAAAAAGCTTTTACCACTGCACTCACTAAAGAAAAGTTATCGACCTATGTTTTGACCAGATGTACATGGAAAACAGTAGGACTCACTAAGTGCATAGTATTCTTATTGGCAACAGAAGGATACGATAATAAATCAAAATAAACAGAGAAACACTGACTTTCATGCTAAATTATATATATATGCCTTGAGTTTTGTCACAAATTATATATGTGTATATACAGTTGTGTTCAAAATTATTCAACCCCCAATGCTGTAAAGGGTTTTAGGGAATGTAGTGTACATTTGTAATTGTATTCAGAATGAAATCCTACAAGGACTTTTTAAAGAACCATATGCAACTAAAATGACATCAATTGGTTTTGTAATACAGTAGTAAATGTTTCTTTTGTGAATTCTTCATTGACACAATTATTCAACCCCTTAAAGACTACCACTCTGAAGAACAGAGGTTCATTCAAGTGTTTTCAATCAGGTATTGAAAACACCTGTGGATGTCACGGAGCAGCAATAAAGCATAATCAGCACCAATTAGGCAGCTTTAAAATGACTGTGATACTCAGCTCCTTCTAGACATTTACTGGTGTGGTTACAAACATGGTGAAGTCAAGAGAATGGTCCAGGAAGACAAGAGAAGAGGTGATTACTCTTCACAGGAAGGGCAATGGTTATAAGAAGATTGCAAAGATGTTAAACATACCAAGAGAGACCATAGGAAGCATCATTCGCAAATTCAAGGCAAAGGGCACTGTTGAAACGCTACCTGGTCGTGGCAGAAAGAAGATGCTGACTTCGACTGCTGTGCGCTACCTGAAGCGTAGAGTGGAGAAAAGTCCCCGTGTGACTGCTGAGGAACTGAGAAAAGATTTGTCAGATGTGGGTACTGAAGTTTCAGCTCAGACAATATGGCGCACACTGCGTAATGAAGGCCTCCATGCCAGAACTCCCAGGCGCACCCCCTTGCTGTCTCCAAAGAATAAGAAGAGTCGACTGCAGTATGCCAAAAGTCATGTGGACAAACCACAGAAGTTTTGGGATAGTGTTCTGTGGACTGATGAAACAAAATTAGAACTGTTTGGGCCCATGGATTAACGTTATGTTTGGAGGAGGAAGAACAAGGCCTATGAAGAAAACACCTTGCCTACTGTGAAGCATGGCGGGGGGGTCAATCATGCTTTGGGGCTGTTTTGCTTCTGCAGGTACAGGGAAGCTTCAGCGTGTGCAAGGTACCATGAATTCTCTTCAGTACCAGGAGATATTGGATGACAATGTGATGCAGTCCGTCACAAACCTGAGGCTTGGGAGATGTTGGACCTTTCAACAGGACAATGATCCCAAGCATACCTCCAAGTCCACTAGAGCATGGTTGCAGATTAAAGGCTGGAACATTTTGGAGTGGCCATCGCAGTCATCTGACTTAAATCCGATTGAGAACCTCTGGTGGGACTTAAAGAAAGCAGTTGCAGTGCGCAAGCCTTAGAATGTGACTGAACTGGAGGCTTTTGCCCATGACGAATGGGCGAAGATACCCGTAGATCGCTGCAAGACACTTGTGTCAAGCTATGCTTCACGTTTAAAAGCTGTTATAACTGTAAAAGGATGTTGTACTAAGTACTAAGATTGAATGTCACTTGGGGGTTGAATAAAACTGATAATGATGTGAGCACAGAAAAGACATTTGTGGTTATTTCATTATAAATGTTATGTTATATTTGTCTGACCTACACGTGCCTCTTTGACTTAATTGTAAGCAAGATGACTGAATGATCAAAATCAATGTCAAACTGGCCAAAACACTCAATTTCAGTGGGGGTTGAATAATTTTGAACACAACTGTATATATATATATTTCAATGTGTATTACTCATGCAGTGGATAACACAGCATACAGCAAATGTTAAAGTGGAGACCCGAAATGTGGCAGCTATAAAACCCTGAGGTCCTCCAAATAAATACATCTGCTTTCTTAGACCCTGTAGCCTAGATTTATTTTTTTATGAATTTTTTTTATTATTATTTTTGCATACAGCAAGTGGGAATGTACAAATGATGGATATAATACTTATCAGAGCTGTTGAGCAGATAAATAGTAGCACTTTAGTATAAAATGGGACCTTTAACATGAAAGCAAAACAGATCTCATTGAGCAGTATATCTGTTTTACACGCACTCTATACACAGTGTCTTTTCATATTTTTATGTACCGGCTGGGTGGAGTAGAGGTTAACATCACTGCTCTATAACTGTGGAGAGAGACTGTGGAGACACAGGTTCGATCCTGGCAAGAGCACCTCTCCAGTAAGTGTCCATGGGCAAGACACCTAACGGTACATACTCGCCACCCAGGACATACTTGAAAACGAGAGAAATCTCAATGTATCCATCCTGGTAAAACACTTTCTCAAAAAAAATAATAAGACAATCTCTGTATAAATGTGCCTTTGCCTCGTTAGGTGAGATTGGCTTCCACCATACTCATCATGCACAAATCTTTTGATTCATAAATATGCAATGAATAGAGAAGCACACAATAGTGTAAACCAGACAGGCACTGAGGATTTGTCACGACTCTCAGGGGCAGTATAAGAACCCAGTATTTCGGTGAAGGCAGAGGTAGACGTTAAGTGTAAAGTTCAAATAGGGGTATATTGCAAATAATACATGAATCAGGCAAATAATCAGGGCCGGATACTGAGACACAGGAAAGCAGACACAGAAAGACAAGTAAGTCAGGAAGGGAGCTGGACATAGGAGAAAACTAAATACAAAGGCTACAAGGAGACTTACTGAACACACAAGGAAGGCAGAGTACAGGAGGTAAGTAGTAGGACAGGTTGCGGGAATACAGGTTACAGGGCTGTAGATAGGGATAAGTGTAGGTGAACGTCCAGAGATGCTGAGAAAAGGAGTCTAGTTAGCAGGGATGGTATGGATGTGGGTACACAGGATACAGGGCTATAGGTAGAAGGCAACTATAGGTGAGTGTCCAGAGGTGCTGAAAGTAGGAGTCCAGTTAGCAGGGATCAGGCAGCTTGAGTAGACACACTGTGGGCAGCTTGAACTGGAATATTGTGGGCAGACAGGGTAAATCCAGGCAATGAATATAAAGAATGGCGCAGTACAAAAGGGGTAATCAATACTTGTAGTGAGGAACAGGCCAATAGGTCAGGGCAGGCAGCGGCAAGTAGGGGTCACAAAGGCAGGCCAAGGGTTGGTACACAAATAATCCAAAGGGAGATAGGTATTTATTTATATATAAAGTATTTTACCAGGAAGGATACATTGAGATTTCTCTCATTTTCAAGCATGTCCCGGGTAAGCAGGCTTCTTGTTGGCGAGCAGACCAGAATGCTGAAGCCCTGTGGTTCGGACGTGGCTCCTTTTTGTTGCTGCAAAATCACTGGTAGGAGGACACACACCTGTGGCCTGGGCAGGGCAGACCCGGACTGGGATCTGGGGCATTATGGTCAGGCCACTCTAAGACCATGGTAATCGCAGGAAAGCTGCTGCCAGAGTTCAAGCTATGAAGCAGCATCCATCTGGGCCTTCCTGTGGCGGCAAGTCTTTCTGCGACTGCAAGGGGGCATCTGGCAGGGGTTGTGACAGGATTAAAATATATATTTGGATGAACTCAGGTGATGGAGAGCCAGCAACAACAGGGGCTCTCCTGTATAGGCACCAAGTGAACTTCTGGGGTCACCCAGCTCTATCGTACACTGGAAAGTGCTGGTATCTTGGGTCCTTGGTAGATAGACGGCACCGGATCTCCAATAGTAAAAACAAATTTATTAAATATAATGAGAAAAGGGGGGGGGTGAGGATCCTGAGGACGAGCAACAGCACTAGTGGCCTGCTCTACGGTGGGTGCCCGCTCAGGTCTCACAAGGTTTTAGCTTGCTTGTGCCATTACAGGGATGAATGCTCCATATGCAAATCAGCCTGCTCTCACTCAATGAGGGTGGCCAGTACTGATTGCCAAGTACATCATCCCTGAACGAGAGGTGCAGCAACCCTCGATGATCGTTTCGGCCTTCTTGGGCCTCGTCAGGAGGGTATAGCTGACACCCCTCTAGGCACATCAAGCAAGGGGTCCACATCTGGATGACCCTGTATACTTATAGTGAGAAAAGGGGGTTGCTGCACCTCTCGTGCAGGGATGACGTCCTTGGCAATCAGCACTGGCCACCCTTTTTGGGTGAGAGCAGGCTGATTTGCATATGGAGCATCCATCCCTGTAATGGCTCATACAAGCTAAAACCTTGTGAGACCTGAGCGTGCCCCCACCGTAGAGCAGGCCACTAGTGCTGTTGCTCGTCCTCAGGATCCTCACCCCCCCTTTCTCATTATTAAATAATGATATTTAATAGCAGCAACCACAAGCAGATGTCATGAGTAGTCACTGGCCCTGCAGGTTTATATGCCATTAAAGCCTCACCCACCTTAATATACTGTATATATACTTTTTCACGCCTCTGTTGAATTAGAGCATGCCATTTTTATATCGTCATATAAAACTTGCAAAATAAACTAAGACACATTGCAAAACTGTTTCACACATTTTTAAAACGAATCGAAAAGGCAAGATAGAGTGTGATCATTGTTAATAATTTGCATAGTAATTTGTATTTTATTTAGTAATTAGGTAGAACCATAGCTGTAAGGCTAGAATATTATTAAAACACCACCCATTAGATGTGTTATAAGTGAAACGTTTCATTCAGTAAAAACAGGTCTATAATTAGGTACATATAGATTTGAAGCATGCCAGACAAATATTGTGTCCTTGCCCTCCACGCCTCCATTCCATCTGTTGGATTTAACATTAATCTATGAGCAAACAAAATTAGTAAAGCAGAAATTATGCATTCAATGATTTAAATATTTTCAGAATCATAACGGGAGAAAATAAATAAGCAAACTCTACCCATAATGCAATCAGGTTTAAAATTCATAGTGGGAACATTTGCACAGCAAAAACATTAGAAACAATTTTATAGTAAAATTCTCTATCTGAAAAATTCAACATATAACCGTTGAGATTATGACAGCCGTTTGATCATTTCAGGTAATAGTTAATTTATGGTAAAAAATACAATCTGTAAAATGCATAATGAATGAATTATGAGAAATAAAAGGATTTTTAACCTCCCTGGCGGTCTATTTATTTAAAATCTTCTTGTCCCAAAGCGCTCAATTATTTTTTTGTTTTGCCCCCCCCCTTGCGGCATCCCGAGTGTAGCTCTCGGTTAAATTCCTATACTGGAAGCGGTAACCCCGAGCAACACTTGGGATGTCGCTGGATACATCACCTCTCCCTGCGCTCTCTCGATGCCCACAGTTGTCTCCTCCGGCGATCTCAACCTCATACTTCCTGGTTCCCTCCTCGCGAGAAGGAATACAGGAAGTAAAACGCCGCGATCGCCGGAGGAGACTGCTGAGATCATCGAGGGAGCGGAGGGAAAGGTGTTGTATACAGCCCGAGTGTGTCTCGGGGTTACCGCTCTCAGCGGTGAAATTTAACCCCGAGACACACTCGGGATCACCGCCAGGGAGGTTAAGTTATATTTAATAATGAAAATATAACAGTATAGTGAAATAATATAGGATTATTCATACAGTGGCCAAAACTATGGGTGTAGGAACTTAGCGGGATGTGGGGAGAGTTACCTTCATAGACATGTGAACATTGTATGTTTGGAATTGATGATTTCTTATATTGAAGGAGTTTTTCTTTAGTTCTAAAGATACATTTATAATTATATCATGAAGGGTACGGAGTGCTTGCTAACAAACACTTGGTAGTATGCAGTAGTAGTTTAATTATATTCTGCCTTTATGCCACTTCTAGCCCCCCCCCCCCACTAGAGGCTATCCCCTCCTGGTCTTTATGGATTCCTACACTCATGCCTGAAAGTATTTGAGGTTAGGATATTATTCAATCTATGTGCCCTGTGATCGGACAACTGCCCTCACATGGTTTAGACACAGTTGTAAATTATACTTCAGGAATACCTGGACACCCATTGCATTTTGGACACAATTTTGCTTGACACTCAGTGCTACAGTTTGTGTAGAGAGGCAGCCAGTAAACTTGTACCATGTCATACAAGTGTTAATTAAATATAGACATATACAAATTTAGATCAAATATAATTCATTATAAAATCAATCTGTAATCTCACTGTGAAAAACATTATTGGACTGTCGAAGCAGATTGAGGTGGGAAAAGGCATGGACAGGGTGCGAAGGCAGTGGAACCCTATGGACAGACCCCATATGTAGTATGCATATGTCTGGTCAAGGGCATGCTTGCAGCAGTTGTACATTCACTGGTGTATCAATGAACCCTTTGCAAGTGCAGCGTTAGGGGTGTTCAAGTGTTTATAGGTAGCAGATTTAGGAATAAAAGTAGTAAATCTAAGGAATAAGGGGCATCTTCTGTATGGGGGCTTTAGAATTTATCTCTCATCTTTCCACCCATACTACATGATTTCAAAGGTTTGGATGCGAATATGACTCTAATGGACAATAACAGCCAAGATACTGGTATATCTGATATGGTACTGTAAGAAGTCAAGCGCTGCGGAATATGCCAGCGCTGCGGAATATGCTGGCGCTTTATAAATAAAGAATAATAATAATAATAATAATAGATATCCAAATCTCTTTTTATAGGAGGCTGACAGACAAAAGTTCAGTTTTTTCTTTAGCTATATATGATACTCTTCACTCATTTGAATAATAAATTAAAGGCATGAAATGAGATTGATTCCAGCCTAGTCAGTAAAAGGGAGTAAATCGTCAAGAGCCAACTTCCATTATTGTCACCCTCTTATTGAGCTTAATCCTAACCAGCCAATGTATTCATGACTCAGATCAGAATAATACAAAGCTGCTGAATGCCATGCACCATTTCAGGTATTGGTATCAACTCCTGGAGTCCATAGGACTCAGTGGACCCCCAGCATGACCATGTGCGAGCTCTGCGAGGGGCCACAGAAGCAGCTGAGCAAGGCCAATAAGAACTACTTATTCCCAGTCTTCTGCTGCTTGTGGTCACAGGAAGTGGAGAATACCACTGCCCTCTGCCTCGCGTGGCTTGTGGTAAGTTAGGGATTTTTTGGGTTAAAAGGAGTATTACTGTAAACAGTTTTGCAAAAGCAAACTCCCTTAAACCCTGGTGTTAAGAATCTATTTCTTTCTGAATACCGCCTTATTTAAAAGAGCACTGGCTACCATGTAAAAGTTCATTCTCCTCTAGAGAGGAACAAATTAATGGCTCCTATATAAAGTATAGCCAACATTAATTTACAGTATGCAACCACAACCTCCGAGCCGCAAGCAAAGTGGTTGTAATAGCTGCAGTAGTTTTTAAGTTAACGGTTGGGGCTCTTTTGTCCAATGGCTCTAGCCTTTAGCTTAACGGCTACATTAGAATTGGACCTAATGTTTCTTTGCATTGATATGTCCCAATGTCCAGCACAGGTGTCACCTTAGGGGGATTGTTTATTTTTTCTTTGATTTTATTGTCTAATAAGACATACGACAGGGAGGACTCATCAGATGAAGAGTGGATCTCCAAAGCAGTGCGAAGTGGAGATTATCTCTGTACCCCCCAGATGTACTGTTACTGACATGCATGGTACTGTCCTGCCATCTCTATGTGATGTCAGTACTTCGATGACCTTCTGTTGCCATAGAAACCATTCATTTGTGTATCTTTAAGATGTTGTTTCTATAATATTGCCATTGGTAACTGATTAGTAAAACATTTACGTCAAAACCATAAAGATCTAGCTGAACCTTGAAGGTGTCCCTCATTTATAGTCTGGAATAACTCAGTGGCATCTTATGATGAAATAAACACCAAGGTAACACGATTTTCTTTGCAACTCTGATGGAATTTAACTCAAGGTCGAATTCTCTGCAAAGTTTCTATTCAGACAGAAACAGGGTTTGAGATTCTGTGTAAACTTGTTGGCGATCCATCAAAACCTGACCTTTGGTGGATCAGATTCCATTCCAACATATCATTTGTGCTAAACTTTTATTCACAGTAGACGTGTTATGTCTGTAGCTGCGCAATAAAAAGGAACCTTCAACGTTAGCGAAGCTATGAAAATGAATTTGTTCTATTTTAGTGAACAAGCTGAGGAAAGAAGTGATGATTCATCCCTACAAATGTATCAACCGTTATGCATTTATTTTAACTTTTTACGTCAGTCCAACTTATTACGAAGAATGTTAAGAGATTTGAGCTATATGTGGAGTTTACAGATTATTGTGATTTTATATATTTATTCTACTATTTGATTATAGACAGGGTAATTCAAAGAGATCCAAATTGCTTGAGAAAGGTAACCGAACGCTGAAAATCAGCGTTCGGTTACCTTTCTTGGCCATTCGGCTTTCCAGAGAGCAGGCAATTCGCCAAATCCTGGTGAATTGCCTGAACATACGGTGCCTGTTCGGTGCCTGTTCGAGGGCAGTGAATCCCCATAAAAAAGCACTGCTTCGTCTATTCAGAGAACAAAAACCAGCAGTGAAAGGTTCCCCTAATGCCCTGCCATTCGGTGGTTTCATGCGGCAAATTTATTCAGGAGAATCCCATAGGCTTCAATGTTAAAAATATTCCCGTTTTAATTCAATATCTAATATACCATTCATTATAAAATTCTGCAGTAAAGAGTCTCTTTATCTATAGATTTTTTCGGATATTTTAAGCATTTTTCTGTATTTTTTTTTTAAAAGTCTGATTTTTTTTCTTTTTAAACTTTACTTATTTTTTCTGTAAAAGCCCTTTTTATTATCATTCATTGGACCTCATATGTAAATTTCAGACATTTTCGCTCAGTAGTTTCTTTGCAAACAGTGTTTCACTTTTCACACATTCAAGCAAACTGTTTTCCTAATTTATTCACTTCACTCGTCTGCGGTGTTGGCTTTTTCAGGCGGCTTCGCTGCGTGTGATGGGCTCCTGCTCTGATTTTTCCGTGGTTTTCGGCAGGTTAATCCAGATGTTTTTGCGGGTTTTCGCATGCATTCGCTGGGTTTTGCGGTGAGTTTTCGTCGGGTTTGCGGCAGCTTTTCCCTGCAATTCGGGGACCCTGTGGTGTTTGCTGAATACACCGCAGGGTCACCGAAGTGGGATCGGCAAAACGTACCGAATTGAAGAGAACGAAAAGTCACCGAACGTGCGGTGACTTTTCGAATCTCTTTTAATTACCCTGATAGAGTACTGGTTTTATTTTTATTAGCTGTCAGTAGGTGTTAAATAAGTGGAAGCTAAACATCAAAGCAAAAAAGAGACAAAGTACAACTCACTGACAGAAAAGTACATCCATTGATAGAATACATAGACAGCATGATAGGATAATAGATAGGTAGGGATTGTTGGAGTAGTGAGAATAATAACAAACGCTTCATTTATCTAGAGGTTTTTTTCTCCCAAAGGTACTAGAAGCAAGTCAGTCAATATAACAGTGGGATGTTTGCAAATGAGAAAGCACTGCATCGGGGAACTATTTGGATTCACATATAGAATTTTTACAAACAGAATATGTTTTGTGCTTATATTATTCCGATCTATCCAACATTTTAATTAAGTTGCAATAAAAGATTTATAGGTTGCTTGGCCTAATTTTCCTTATGGCTCAAAAGCGTTTACATCAAAGCATAGGGGAAATAAATCGCTCCCCAGCAGTTGAATGCCAAAGGTTTACTTTTAAAAAATCTTTAAATCATCCTTAGGCAAAAAAATGCTAATAAGTGGTCATTGCCCTAGAAACATACAGGTCTATTCCAGGGGTCAAGTCTTGGGAAAAAAAGTGAGGGAACTCACCCAAGATTTCAACTACCCCACCACCTGAAAAAAATGTGTGTGTGTGTGTGTATTTAATTGCTGTGGAGCTCTGTGATACACTATATTGCCAAAAGTATTCGCTTACCTGCCCAGCTCCTGATTTGGATGGGTGAGTGAATACTTTTGGCAATATAGTGTACGTTCATACACACCGCACACTGCTGTGACTTTTATTGCTGTGGAGCTCTGTGATACACTCGGAGCTCCACAGCAATAAAATTTGCAGTAATGTGCGGCATGTATGAGCATATCACAGAGCTCCACAGCAATAAAACATGTAATATTGTGTTGTGTTTGTATGTATGGCATAGCTCCACAGCACTGAAACTCACAAACTGCCCCCCCTACAGACACAGAGAAAGATATACTACCAGCCACCCTCCCATACACGTACAGTCACACTAAAAGCCCCACTTCCCAAAAATCCACTGCCAGCCCCCCTCCTCATACAAAACACACTCACACTAAAAGCCCACTCCCAATAAACCCACTGCCAGCCCTCTCACACACTCACACTGTCTGCCAAATGTCTCACCTCTCCCTGCCCTGCATGCTCAGCATCTGGTCAGACATGCGGCTCCAGGGGGAGGAGCGGTCTGCCTTCTCTGCAGACAGATGATTGGCTGTGAAGGTGCCTATCAGGCTCCTGTTTGCTCGCATAGTGAGCACAAAGGCAGAGATATGAATCCTTGGTCTGTCACCAGGGATTCAGATCTCATGAAGCCTGGGGACTGCGATCGCACCGCATGCTGCGTTCCCGCTAGGTTCCCGTTGCAGGACAAGTACGGAAATGCCATTCCCATGTGTTCCTGCAGGACTCAAGCCCTGGTCTATTCACTAAGGCTGGCGGCACACGAGCGCACTTATGCTTTCGTCTGCCTGCACTTCCCTGTGTCTGTGCCGTTTTTGTGCCATTTTGACGGAGAGGGCCAACCACCGGACGCGAAACATCCCTCCCCGTCAAAAAGCTAGACGGACGCTGACGGGGATACAAAGCGTGATCCTCCATAGGAGGATCGCGCTTTGTACGCTGAGCACACAGAGTGGAAGGAGCGTCCACTCTCACGGACGTTCCTTCCTCTCTCTGAACGCTTGTGTGCCGCCAGCCTTATGTGTGAAGTCAAGAGTATTGACAGGAGAAGTGAAAATTCTAGCTCAAAATGGCCAAACCAGAAAAAAAATCTCCCATTTATCTAACTTTCCAAATCGGCTAATTGGTCTAGATTGTTCACTTCTCCTGCCAATTCTCCAGACTTCACCCTTTGGTGAATAGACCCTATACTGCAACTTAGTTAGTTGACTTAAGGGGTTATTCAAAGAGCCGAATTTGCCACAAAATTGCACCGAACTGTGAATTTCCCCATAAGGGGAAACAAAGAAATAACAGTAAAGGGATACATTAAAAAGTATACAACACCTTTGATCAATTGAGACCATCAGAGTGAGAAATACAGTTCAGAGAGAAATTACAGAAATAAGCACAAGTAAATAATACATTTAGTAGAGGGCAAAAAAAGTTTAAGCAGAGAAAGTAATCAAAAATACAGTATATCCCAAATAAGCCAAGGGTTTCATTTCAGAGCTATACAAACTAGAGTATAGATAGCTTCATAGGACTGGTGGCCATTTTTAATGTAAACAGTTCCATGTTACCGTCACTATTTGTGCCGATGTGAAAAAATATATAATTTTTAAGCTGATTTAAAACGGTGCAGAAGGTAACCATTATGAGTTCCGAAAACATAATGGCAAGTCATAGCATCCTAGAGATTGAAGCTGAATGACTTTCACCTTTAATCGCTGTCATAGACCTTTGCTGTAAAATCAAAACCATTAGAGAAAGTGCTTTTTTATGGGTTACTAAGTACTCGTTTGTTCAAACTGAAAAGTTGAGTTATGAGTCTGCTTTTTAAAATCGAATGACCAATAACACTAGTTTACAGATTCAGTTTATGTTTCTGATACACCTAACACAGTAATAGTTTTAATGACCATTGACTTGCAACTTGATATTCGTGATGGAGCTGTGACAATATATCAAGGTTACTGTGCAATTTTTTCCAAAGAAGGAATTGCATACGTCATACATTATGCCTGTCTCACACTGTGTTAGAACTTGAGTAAAATGCTGCAGAATTCCTTCAATACACAGCCTATCAGATTTATGCATTTGGATAAACTGCAATTAGTTTCCTCCGAATCACACGTAACAAATCACAAAATCACTGAAACAATTAAAAAAAAAAGAACTGCGCGACTGATGAATTTCAGTTACTTTCCTTCAATCCTGGTGCCGAAACAGGGGAAAGTAAAGTAGGTGTTGCTCAGTAGACATGTGCACAGCACAAAATTTCGTTTTGAACTAATGGATTAGTCCTAAAATGCAATTTATTTAGTTGCTATAGAAATTCGTTTTCAGTTCTTTAGTATGAAAACTAATTTCATTCATCCGAAAACCAGTGGATACAATTACTATTATAGTGGCTTCTCAGAGGGCTGAGATCGCTGCTTGTTACAGAATCTCTCACTCTCAGCACAATGTGGGCCATATTACACGGTTGGTGCTAACTTAACCAGAGCTGTAGTAAACTTCCCAGAGCCATTATCGCCTATGGAGGTTTTCAGTTTACAACAGCTCTGGTTAAGTTAGCACCAACATTGTAATACTGCCCCGTGTCAGGCAAAGCTGTTACAGTAACTGACTGCTGCTCATCACAGTGCTCAGAGTTTCAGTAAAACTAGTAAATAATATTTTTATATATAAGAGGTTAGAACAATATTATTTCCTTGTTTTACTGAAACTCTGAGCGCTGTTACAGTCAGTTACTGTAACAGCTGAGCCTGATACATTGTACTAAGAGATAATATTACAAGCAGCCGATCTCAGCGCTCACAGCCACTGGATTTAAAGGGCTAAAAAAAGGCTCCTCTATGTATAATGTTTAGAACATCTTCCTGCATTAACTAGTACCCCTCTCTGTATAATGTATAGAACATCCTCCTACATTAATTAATACCCCTCTCTGTATAATGTATAGAACATCCTCCTGATTTAATTAATGTCCCTCTCTGTATAGAACATCCTCCTCAATTTATACCTTTCTCTGTATAATGTATATAACATTCTCCTGCATTAATACCCCTCTCTATATAATGTATAGAACATCCTCCTGCATTAATACCCCTCTCTGTATAATGTATAGAACATCCTCCTGCATTAATTAATGCCCCTCTCTGTATAGAACATCCTACTGCATTGGCATGTGGAGGGTGCAGAACTTCGGATGTTCCGCTCTTCATTACTGGTCTCCTTCACTCATCAATGTAATATCACAAAAAGGATTGAAACTAAAATGTAGTGCATTTTATTTTAGTTTCTTTCGTTTTTTGTACTGAGCAGTTTCGTATCTCTTGAGTCATACGAAAACGAAATTATCCCAAAATTCGGACTAAATCGTTTTAGTACTAAAACGAATGCACATGTCTATTGCTCAGTTCCTTTGCCAAATCAGCTTGTACATGGAGTCTGTCCAATGATGTACCCTGTATCCTCTGTATGATCATCAGAGAGAGAATGGTAATTGAAGTTCAAGAGACTGACTGTCAGAAAATGGTGATTTTGGGAAGGAAGGTGACAGTACACCTATAAATGTAAGTAATGTAAACTTCCCGACATCCAAAATCCAGGATGGTTAGGGAGTTAGGGTTAGCGTTAGAGAGTTAGGGTTAAGGGGTTAGGGAGCTAGGGTTAGGGTTAACCCTTGGGATTTTGGATGCTGGGACGTTGGCCATCGGGTGTTGTCTGTGTCGGGAACTTAGTATGTTGGGCACTTGCTCTGTCGGGAAGTTGGCCGTCATGATGTTAGCATCCGAGGAGGACCTGGTTGTCGGGATTTCGACCCAAACCCTTTCACTTGTATTTACTTTTATTATATATGTATACTTTACTATATACATTTTGTGTGTGTGTATATGTACACACACACTGCAACTGGTCATCATGCCTAGCTCCTAGCTGATGAGGGTCCAACAAACCCAAAACAGCGCTGTTCTAGGAGTGGTTTTGACCAGTTGCATAAACCTTATCTCTGCTAGAAAGCCACGGTGTGGCATAGCATTGATTTTAGGGCTCTGTGTAATAACAGACCCAGGATGCATACAAGTGAGACAGATGTCATTTGCATATCCTACCCAGAGTTCCTTGCTGCATATAGAGAATGTGGTACAGGAGCTCTGGGATGCAATTCATCTAATTGCTGTGATGTGCATGCAGGTGGCTCCTGCAATAATAAACACACTAATATATATATATAATTTCACAAAAAATTGTATATAAATGAAATTATTATTGCAGGCAAAGGCAGCAGATTGCTAAAAATTGTGTTTTTCTTGCCTGAATTGATTTGTAGAAACAGATTTTTTTTCCAGACACAAATCTACAGGCTATATACACTTGAATGTATGACAAATGTGTTTACACTTATCCCCTTCACCACTATTATAGAGTATACTCTAATGCATCAAGACATGGACTCCACAAGATCTCTGAATTTGTCTGGCATCAAGACATTAGCAGCAGAACCTGCTGCAAGTGCTGCAAGTTGCAAGGTGGGGGCCTCAATGGATCGGATTTGTTGTTCCGCACATCCCAGATGTTCAATCGGATTGGGATCTGGGGAATTTGGAAGTCAAGTCAAAACCTTGAAATATTTGTCATGTTCCTCAACCCATCCCTGAACAATTCTTGTAGTATCAGAGTAAATTATCCTGCTGAAAGAGGACACTGATGGGGTGTATGCGCTCTGCAACATTTTTCAGCAATTTGAGCTACAGTAGCTCTTCTGTGTGATCAGACCAGACTGCTAGCCTCCCATGAAGCCGAGGTCGGTTCGCTGGCAGTCCTTCCTTGCACCTCCTTTGGTAGACACTAACCACTGCATACTGGGAACACACCACAAGACTTGCCATTTTGCAGATTCCTTGACCCAGTCGCCTAGTCATCACTATTTGGCCCTCGTCGAAATCAATCAGATCTTTTCGCCTGAACACTTATCCTTCTTACAACAAATGAAATTCAAGAACTGACTGCTCCCTTGCAGCCTCGTATATCCCACTCCTTGACAGGTGCCAATGTAACCATATAATCAATGTTATTCACTTCACCTGTCGGTTTTAATGTTATCCTTGATCAGTGTACATGCTAAGGTGTTCTGATAGATTGTCATTACTAGACACATTTGGACACCCTGGTGGATTCACTGTGTCCTTGTAAATCTCAGGGAGGCAATGAAGCATTGTGTTGGAAGACCTAATAAGATTAAGCAATTTATATTCATGTTGTATAAAAAAATTAACTTTTATAGCTGAATTTAATAATCGATTATATAAGAGTAAGTTTAAATTCAACTTAAACAGCAAAATTGATAATGCAAGATGAGTTTAAGTTCGTTAATCCTATTATGTCTTCCATCACAATGTTTTATTGCCTCCCTAAGATTCCCAAGGACACAGTGAATCCACCAGGGTTCTCAGCTGTTTGTTCCATCGCAACGTTTTATTGCCTGCTTCACACTCACGTACAAAATGGATCAAAATCTGTTACATAAAATTTTTTATGTGAATTTTTGCTTTTGCCAAATCGACCTAAAAATATTTAAAAGAAATGGAGCAACATGTTCTCTATTTTAATTAAAAATAAACTATTTAAAAATAGTACCTAACGTATGCATAACCACAGAGATGTGAATGATAATGTGTGGAAGAAAATATTTTTATGTTGTAAAATAGTGAAAAAAGTTTTTACAATTTGTTACAGTTTTTAATGAAGCCTCTGGCTCAGCTTGACATAATAATGATATATAGTGAGTCTACTGAGCCCACTAAAACATATATAACAAGTTTAGGTTCTGCAGTAAAACATGATTTCAAACAGTAGGAATTATTCAGAGAACCGAAATGTCGCTGACATTTCAGTGCTTTCTCGTTCCACGCGTTTCCCTGCACTTCGGGAAATCAAAGTTTCCCACCCTGCGGTGTATTCAGCATTCACTGCAGGGTCCCTGGAGTGCAGGGAAAACCTGCCGCAAACCCGACGAAAACTCACTGAACACTCACTGAAAACCTGCAGAAACCGCCGCAAAAAGCACGCTGAACACGTCAGAAAAAGCCGACGAGCTGCCGATCACAGTGTAGAGCAGCCATCGGAAAAATCTGGCAAGCTGACGAACGGGGTGAAAAAAAACAAACAATGTGCTTGACAGTGTCAAAATTGAAACGTTGTTTGCAAAAAACTCCTGAATGAGAACGCCTGAAATTTACATATAAGGTCCTATGAATGATAATAAAAAGGGCTGTTACAGAAAAAAGAAAAAAAAGCTTTTTAAAATAAAACCGGAAAAGAAGATTTATTTTCCGAAAAAAAATCACAAAAAATGCCTAAAAGATCCTAAAAAATCTAAGAGACTTTTTACTGTAGATTAAAAGAATAAAGGGTTTATTAGATGTTGTATTAAAACGGGAATATTTTTATCATAGAAGCCTATGTGATTCGCCTTAATCTACCTGACGAATGAAACCCCCGAACAGCAGGGAATTTCGGCAACTTTTCAGTGCTGTTCGGTGTTCTCTGAATAGATTAACCATGGCTTCTCTATGGGGGATTTCACTGCCTTCAAACAGGCACCGTAATTGCAGGCAGTTCGCCAAAATTTGGCGAACTGCCTGCTCTCTGAATAGCCGAACAGCCATGAAGTGTCACCTTATGCTGAATTTCAAAAAAAAATTAAATGGGATCAGCACACATGGGTGATATGGCTCAGCACTGAAGCAGTAAAATTTACTGCTTTCATTTATTTTCATATTTGACAGCACTGTGTACTAAGAAAATATAATTTTCTATTAACATAAGAATAATTAAAATAAATTAAAAAGTAAAATGGCTTGATAAGAAAGCATTGTCATTTTTTCTGATACAGTGTTCAAGAATGGAGACTGAAGCATTCAAACTGACTCATTCTAATAGAGCCAAAGCTACAGTTTGAATAATTTTGCACAGATATCAGTTTGGCAGCTGAATAAAATTATGCTACATTTATTAATAAAATCATTCATCATTTCTAGTTAAGCTTAAAATATTTTCTGTTATTTTAATAAAATGTGTTAGTGTTTTTTTTCTGTATGTTCATCATGCAGCCAAATCCGCTCATCGATAGGGGTAGTTTGACAGAACTCCATCAGTCCCACCCCTACCTCCCCACCAAACAAAAAAATAATAATTAAATTGGCATTGTAATGAGTTAAAGTATTATATTATATACTATTTTTTCATGAGCATGCTAACTTAAAATAGAAAAAAAAAAACAAAAAGAATTTAAAATACTATTGTTTTTTCCCATCCATGACTGATGGAAGTATAAAAAACCAAAAGTAGCACCTGATCGTGTCAAGAATAGATTTATGGACGTTTTTTTAAATATGCCCTGTCCGACAGCACTTTACACATGCTCAGTCTGCCCTTTTCAGTCATCCACTCACTCTCCTTACTGGTGATTAGGCCCAGTTGTCCTAGCAAAAGGATTCCCAGAATCTCATTGACTCAAAAGGACCAAATGATAAAGGCATCGTTGAAATGATTGGTAATATATAAAAGCATACTGACCTGACTGTGAAATTAGTTCAATAAGCTATCGAACCTCAAATATCTATAAGTAGACATACAGGGTTATCAAAGAGATCCGAATTGCTGAGAAAGGTAACCGAACGCTGAAAATCAGCGTTCGGTTACCTTTCCTGACCATTCGGCTATCCAGAGAGCAGGCAATTCACCAAAATCCTGGCGAATTGCCTGAACATACGGTGCCTGTTCGGTGCCTGTTCGAGGGCAGTGAAATCCCCATGAAAAAGCACTGCTCGGCTATTCAGAGAACACAAACCAGCAGTGAAAGGTTCCTAATGTCCTGCCATTCGGTGGTTTAATTCGGCAAATTTATTCAGGAGAATCCATAGGCTTCAATGTTAATATATTCCCGTTTTAATTCAATATCTAATAAACCGTTCATTATAAAATTCTGTAGCAAAAAGTCTCTTATTTATAGATTTTTTAGGATACTTTAAGCATTTTTCTGATTTTTTTTTTTTTTTTTAAAAGTCCGATTTTTTTATTTTTTTTTTCAGTTTACTTATTTTTTTTGTAACAGCCCTCTTTATTATCATTCCCTGGACTCCTGTGAAAATTTCAGACATTTTCGCTCAGTAGTTTCTTTGCAAACAGGTTTCATTTTCACAGATTCATACAAATGGTTTTGCTAATTTATTCACTGCCTCCTCTATGTCACAGCTGCTTCGGCTCTGTGTGATTCGGCTCCTGTTCGGCTCCTGTTCGGCTTTTTCGAAGGTTAATCCAGATGTTTTTGCTTGTTTTCAGCGTGCATCGGTTAGTTTTCGTCAGGTTTTCGGCAGCTTTTCCCTGCAATTCGGGGACCTGTGCTGTTTGCTGAATACACCGCAGGGTCACCGAAATGCAATCGGCAAAAGAACCGAATTGAAGAGAACGAAAAGTCACCGAACTTGCGGTGACTTTTCGAATCTCTTTGGATAACCCTGATAGTTTATCTGTTCATTTGTTAGGGAGAATCACTTTTGTGGGGCAACATGATGCCCTTCACTGTCTTCTTTCAAGACGTACCACAGGTTTGAAATCCCTCCGTTTCTGATTATACCCTATAACAACTGCCACTTGTACTGTGTGCCTCAATGACCAAGACAACGCAAATTGTACGTCTGAAGAAAAAACATGGCGCAAATAAGATAAATTATTAATTTCTAATACCACTTGGATTGCACATCTAAGAGCACTATCAGTTGCCCTGAGCTAAAACCGGGATGCTAAGGGGAAAAATTTGCATTCGCTAACTTCCCCTTAGTGTCCCAGTTTACCCCAGAATATTGAGGTGCAGGCGCGAATCTGGCAGCCTGCCCCTTAGCAATCGCTAAGTTTGCAGATCCTGGGGCAGCGCTACAGCGCTGTCCCCAGTATCCTCTTCATGGCGTCCATAGGACTCCATGGAGGATCGTGCTGTCAGGTCACATGACTGTCAGGATCTCGCCTCTTGCGAGATCCTGCCAGTTGGCAGAGTGATCGCAGAGGGAGACAGGGGACTTTCTTCCCCAGTCTCTCTCTGCTCCCGGTGGCCAGAAGCAGCAGATCGGGCTGAAGTTCTCGCCGTGAGGTAAGAAGTATTTGTTTTTTGTTAATTTGCCAATCAATTAATTGAAATAAACGGCCCGCAATCTTACAATGGTTTCATGAACCAGATTACCATTGTTGGTATAATGAACCAGGACCAATTTAATCGTGCATTAAAAGGTACTAATAATGCACGACTAAATTGGTCCTGGTTCATTATACCAACAATGGTAATCTGGTTCATGAAAACATCGCAAGTTTGCAGGCCGTTTAGTTCAATCAATTGATTGGCAAAAGTGTTTTGTGACCTACTCTCTACACATGGTTAAGAATTCTATTGCATTACCAAGTCGTACTATTCCATCTGATTCAGTTTAAGACTTTTTGATAAATTTCTGCTACTATATGTAGCCATATCTGGATGTAACTAACACCAACCTATTTAAAAGGAAAGGGATAGTGTGATCTATCCTTTCTGCTACATTTTAGGCCCGTGTCAGACGAGCGCAGTTATCACGTCCATGTTGCCGCACAAGTTAACGTCCGTCGTAACATAGACTCATGAGCAATAGAGACCCACACACTAAGTGCATCCGCACCGAACTGCACATGCAAAACACACGTGGCAAACGGACGCAAGTTAGGCAAGAACATAAAACCGCTAGAACGGACGCGCGGAGTGTGCAACGTCTGCATAGCGTTCTGTGTGAGTGATGAGGAGATGTCAGACGGACCGTATTTGCGACGTCCAGCACCTTGACGCACACAATGGCTTTTCATATCCTTTTCAAATTTTTAGCATTTTTCATATTAATTTTGTTTTCCATAGTTCCCTTTTTTTTTCTACGTCCGTCAAGAAAAACGGACCGTGTGGTGTCTGCAGTATCTTTCGTCAGTACGTCCGTCCGTTGTGCACAGATGCACAGTGCGCTCAGAATGCGCTCGTTTGACATTAGCCTTTAATTGCGTGTAATGACTAGTGCACTGGTCTATTTTTTATTTTTGTTGACTCTTAATAAAAGTTACGTTTTATTGTTACGTTCTCACTGCTCCCTCCAATTGGAAGGATTTTTGTTCCTTATCACACGGGTTATCCCCGATATTGAGAACGTCTGTTGAGACATCGAGTTACAGACTTCTCGATTCCTGTTTTGACATCCCTCAGTGGATGGCAAGTTGTTGTCGTGTAAATAATGTCGTTTTGTGTTTTCTTTCTAATCCACAAAAATATTGGTTGAAAAGGTTGGTTTGGATAATGGTTAAATGAGTATTCCAAGACCTACAATCTCTGGATTCTCTAGCTTTATTTATTGGATCAGAGAAGAACTGACGCACCTCCCGAACAGCTATACATGCTGTTCATGTCCCTTTCTGAAACACAAGTCAGAAAAGTAAAAAAAGATTTTAAAATCATAATAGTCAAATTAATGTAAGTAGGTAAGAGAGGTAAAGGTAATAATGGTTTTCCATCCATCTGATCATGCAGTCAGTCATCCTGACATTCGCAGCGACTGGCGAGCTGTAGTGTTTAGTGCCGCCACCTCGCTAAACACATCACCCACCTATAGTTGGAGGCATCTTTAGTATTGTATGACGACACAGATATTTATTCTCTGAGAGTGTAGATTGACATTCGATAAAACCAATTAAAATCCAAAACGTGCTTTTGCTGATCACAGCCTAATCAGTCAACCAACTGGATCCTCACCATCAAAGACAAATGTTGCTTTAGAAGAAAAGTTGGGTAAGGCTAGATATAGAAAAAAAATAACTGACATTTTTACAATAGGGTGGGGGTTAAACGTGAAGTTTTCTTCATTTGTAGCCAGGCCTGGTTCCATATTAAAAGTCTCCTCCTTGATTAGGTTCCTCTTCAAGTGCTTCTTGATAAACAACCTCTGCTAAGTACTCGGTAGCTTTTATGATGTCACACCCTGCTCACTGATCTCCACGGAGATCTGCATGTCCCTGTACAAGCTGTGTGCCAGCGTGAATGTGCAGGGGCCATGGAAGAAGACGCAGAGGGACATGGGATTTATTTGTTCCCATTCTCATGCTGTTCTCGGCCAGAGGAAGCAGCAGACCATGCCGTCCTCTGCACCGCTGGGTCTCAGGCTAGTATGAGCTTATTTGGGATATTTAAATTTAGGTAATAAGTGATTTTGCAAAAGCAGGGTTCAAAGTTGGTATTTGTTTACCGCATACCATCTGGTTTAGAGGAGAATGGGCTAGGTAGGAATAGCTCGTTCTCCTCCAGGGTAGCGCAAATTCACATCTCCTATACAGAGTATCGGAGACGTGAATTTACAGTAAGCTTGCGCAACACCTGAGCTGCAAGCAAGGCTTGTGCCTCCGTTGAAATAGCTTGGGGACGATTTTAATCTAGTGTCTGGGGTGATTTTCACGACCACTTCTAGATGTTAGCTCATCATCCTGGTTGGAGTCAGGCCCATTTTTTTCTTTTCTTTTTTCTCAGTCCAGAAAAAGTCTGTTTAAAAAGCTTTGATCTTCTAAGTTGGAAAAGAAGATTTCAGGCACCAACATAGAATCCTTTGTCTCAGGGAATAAATATGATCACCATCTGGTGCTGGTTTTAGGATTCTCTAGGCTTGCCCAGGGCTGCAGTGTGTGTATGATACAGGAGGAGCCATTGCTAGGAGACACAAGCAGGGCTTCCTAAGCCACTATGTGACAGAGAATGATCTGTTTGTTATTATTTTAATATGTAAACAATGACATACCAGACACAGAAGTAGCCTGCATACAAATTGATTTGCTGCCTTCATTAATCTGGTGGCAAGGTGAGAAAGACAGGCACTGTCGTTAAACAACAGCCGTAGTGTTGCCTGGAGTATACTTCAAGAACATTATATGTAATTTATTGATGTAATTAATTTGTATACAAACAAGCAGCATGGTTATGATTTATTCACTTTTACTAACTGATATTACATCTCCTGATATTGTGAAAAGCTTTCATACATTTTATTCTGTGTCATCCATAATGTTGGTGATTTGTGTGTGATCATAGCAATATTTCTATAATCTGACACTGGTATCTTTATATGGAGGTTGTAAATGTTCCTTAATTGGCTCCAGCTGCCTCATTTAGTGAGATGTGTATATCAAGACTTCCCATCGGCACATCAGAGACAAGTCAAAGAAAGCAATACAATATTTTGAGGGGAAATTGTCTCTTCATTTCATGTCATGTTAATTTAATTCAGCTTGACAATAAATCATTGGACTAAAACTTTTTAACTATTTTACACCCAGTGCACTTTTTATACATTTGCATTTTTATTCCTCGTGAAATCTACATGGCACAGGGCAACATCATAAAATGCACCCCTAGCAATCAGCTGCCGGACCTAGCAGCGTTATACCTACCGTGCTATCCAGAACAAATATTTTTTCTATATAGTGTCATCGATATATTAAATTGTCTAAAATGTTGCTGTTTTGTGTCAGAGTGAAATCAATTAATCACAGGGTCACAACTAATATGATACATTATATTAAAAGTATCATTTGGTCTCACTGACTGTGAAGTGACATATGTATAATCTTAAATATACGTATATACAGTATGTAGATTAGATGAGCCGTGTTAGGCTGGGGTCAGACCAGCGCACTTTTAACGTGCGTTCTGGCGCACTTAATTACGGCCGTACTAGCAGCAAATGACGGGCAATGACGGCCAATATACGAAGTACGGTCGCACGAAAGTCCGGCCGCGCAACGCAAGTGGAAAATTAACGCTTTTTTTCGAGAACGCAGAACCGCTAGTACGGACGTACAGAGTGCGCAGCTGCGGCATAGTGGCGTGTTTGCGTGATTCGGAGACGTCAGACGCTGCACATGTGCGGCCTATATAACGTCCAGACGAAAAAAGTGTCCTGTGGTGGCTGTTGTGGTACCTGGCAATTGCAGAAGATGGCTGGTCTGGATATTGATGTGGAGCGTTTGATAGCGGCAGTGGCGGAGCATCCCGAGATTTGGGACACGGCTTGTGACCTGTACAAGGACAAACCGAGAAAGGCCAGCGCATGGGTTGCAGTCTCGAGGGTGGTGTACCTGGAGTATGATACGTGGTCTGACAGAGAGCAGAAGCTACAGAGTGAGTACATTATTATTTAATTCATAATCACATGTAAATTGAATGTACAATAAAAGTAAAGGCAAACATAATAGGTGCCGTTACATGTTAAATGCTCCCCAGCTGCCAGGGCACCTGCCCTGCATCGCTAGTAAAATAATTAGACAGAGCATCGCGAAACCTGTTGCTGTGTCTATTCACAGCTATTATGTCATGGTTTGCATATTCATCCAGACCCGTAACTGTGAGGGTATCAGTGAAATTAAAACCATCCCTCGCACGAACATAGTTATGTAGGATGCAACAGCATTTCACTATATCCACACAGAACTCCACATTTACATCAAGCGGTCTATGAAAAATCCTCCACTTGTTGGTCAGTATGCCAAAGCTACACTCCACATACCGTCTCGCCCGCGACAGCCTGTAATTAAACACCCGCTTCCTCACAGTCAGGTGTGTCCCTGAGTAGGGCCGTAGGAGATGTGTGGATAGGCCGAATGCTTCGTCACCCACGAAGGCATAGGGGACTGCCACGTCACTGCCAGACAATGGTGCGGGTCTGGGTATGTGCAGGGTCCCACTCTCGAGCTCATCCCACAGTGTAGAGTTCCTGAACAATGTGGAGTCAGAGTCTTTGCCGTATGATCCGACATCCACATACACAAAATCATAGTTGGCATCTGCCACCGCCAGTAGGCCAATGGAAAAGAAATGTTTATAATTTTGATGCAGTGGCTTCACTATGCGGACATGTTTGCCATCCACGGCTCCAAGGCAATTGGGGAAGTTGGCTCTCCCGCAAAATCCTGCTGCAATTGCTACCCATGCCTCCTCCGTGGGTGTTGGTAAATATTGCTTCTTCATGGTTTCCCTTATTGTTTGGCACACCTTGCGGACGATCTCACCAGCTGTTGATCTGCCAACGCGGAAGTTGTAATGCAGATCCTTCAAACTGCATCCACTAGCAAGATACCTGGGAAATATGAATTAAATCTGTGTTATGATCACATCATATGAACCGACCCTAATGTCACTCTCATTATGTTTTGCAGCACATGAACTTAGCAACAAGTGGCGCACTATCAGGGACAACTACACCCGGGTCCTGAAAAAGGAAGCGGCAGCTGCGCGCTCTGGAGCTGAGGCAAGGAGGAAGGTGCACAGTTATCTTTATGCCGAACAATTGTCGTTCCTCAGGAGGACCCAGGAGCCAAGGCCAACTGCGAGCAGCATTGACCAGCCATCCACATCTGGGTCACAGGAGCAACACCTGCCGGCAGGGGGTTCTGGCAGCTGGCAGGAGGAGGTTGACCAGGGTGGCACAGACTCGCAGGTGGAGGGGGAGGTGGAGACCGGACCGGTGCCAGCTGCAGCACCGAGAGACAGCACCAGACCGGCTCACAACAGGAGGAGGGGACCGCCTAGCGACTTCGAGCAGGCCATGGTCAGGTTCACGGGGTCACACAATCCACAACCTCCACGCTGCACCATCACTGACAGTGAGGACATGTCCTTTGTCCATTCCTGTCAATCCCTGCTGGACCAGATGACCCTGGCGCAGAAGGTGGAGTACCGCCGCAGATCCCTGGACCTCATCCATGAGATCCTGTCCCGTCCAGAACAGGCTGCGGTCTACTATGGTGCGGTGCCACAAGGCCACCATGCCACTGGTTATGCCAGCCACAGCCAGGCGCCACCCACCCACCCATGTCCCATGTTGCTGGGCCTCCCCCAGAGTCTGGGTACCGCCGCGGATCCACACATGGTCCTCATGAGCCAGATGCTCCTCTGTACCAGGATTTGTGAGGTGTCTTGTCTGTTTTATGTTTTTGGTTGACATGCTGTTCCTGTTGTCACTTATGTTTTGTCCTTCATGTTATTTTCTTTTGTATATATGTTACAAATATGTTATTGATTTATTTTCTTGTTTATTACAATATATTTCTATTTACATACATTCTTGTCAGTGTCAGAGGTTTTTTTGGACGTGTCTTGGAATGTGATGCCTGCGTGTGGGTGGGTATGAATGTGTTTGCGTACATGTCGCTACAGACCGACAATAGGGGCTCTGCACACTGAGCACATGTCTGCTGACTGGCAGCGAAGTCATGCATACAGGTGTTTGGAAGTACTTAGCGCAAAGTGATGACCAGCATCTCCTCCGGTGGTATGGCATCCCTCATGTTGGTGTCCCTCTTGGTCAGCGGCTCCCGTAACTGTGACAACAGTTCATCGAATGAGGGGATGGACATCCGCATGTAGTTGAAAAACTTCACGGGGTCCCTCTCTCGCAGTGGCCTGTACAGCGTCACAAAGTGGCCATGAGTGTGTCTGGCAGCGTTGATGGGATGAACCCATGTTCGCCATTGTCTTTTGTGCTGGAGGTACAGGTAGCCCGTTGCAGCAAACACAAACACTTGCAGTGCATCCATCTTGGTGAAACGCCACCATCCACGAAATGGCTTTTTATACCCCTTCACCTTAATTTTTGATTCACCTATTGATTTGGTAAATTAGATAACGCGTTTAATTGCAGATCCGTAAAAAATCACGCACGAAAATGCGCATAGTATGACCGTTTTCGCGAATTCCTTGAAAAAATACGTCAATGCGTTCGGACGCACTTTTTTACGTTCGCGTGTAAAAATGCTTTCGTTTGACCCTAGCCTTAGTCCAGATGCCAAAATCACGACTATAGCAGTATGTGGTGATACCTTTTTATTGGACTAACATTACATTTAAAAGACAAGCTTTCGAGAGTATTCCCCTCTTCTAAAGGTCTGGACGCTTTACTGACCAAAATCGTAGAATTAAACCTAAAGACATTGGGCCCTATTACATTCTTGTTGCTAACGGTAGCGCTCACTTGCGTGAGCACTAACGTTAGCTGCGGTATCTACCGCATAGTACAATCCAAACGCAAACAGGTTAAGTTCATTAACATCATCCAGAAAAAAAAAAAATGAATGCTATACTCACCTCCTGTCTCACGGCTCTGACCACGTCTCTGACCACGGCTCCGACCGTGGCTCCGACCGCCTCCTTCATCCGGCAGGAGCTGGGAAAGACTGGGGGAAAAAGTCCCCCCAGTCTCTCCCTGCGTATCACTACGCCGACCGGCCGGATCTCGCGAGGCGAGATCCGGCTGGTCATGTGCCCGGCAGGGGGAAACTCAATTGAGACCTATGGACTCAATCAAGTGGATGCTCGCAGCTGCGCTCAGCGCTGCCGTGAGCATCGCGGGGTTACCGCGCGGTAACAATGCAGGCAGCATTTTTTGCGCCTGCCTTGTAATCCAGTGTTAAAACGCGGGCGCAAGGGGGAAGACATTATCGGGCACACGGGTGGGGCTGTTAAATGTTGTAAATAGCCAAATGGTATGGTCAAAATGGGAAAAGAAAGAAAAACCATTGAGGGATCTTAGGCCCATAAAACAGCAGTGAAAAGATCATGACCGCTTGAAAGGAAAAAAAAATCATTGTAGTCTGAAGAAGACAAAAAAAGAGAAGGAAAACCAACCCCCGGCCGGAATTCTGAATGTTGTGTGACGTTATAATAGTGGGTTAAAAATCCAGAATCCACATTAAGTCCTTCTTTTGTATATATATATATATATATCAAGTCCTACAAAAAGAAGTGAGGGAACTCAACTAGATTTGTCCCACAATTAGCAATTATCTTGAACACACACTCAAAATCTGATATATTTATGTATCAATGTGGATATTAGCAAAAGCATGTGCTATACCCTATATTTACTGTAATTTAGCAGGGAAAGATATGACCGAACACCTGTATAGTGTATGGAACCAATGGGAACTCTGTTCTATTTTGCAAAAATACTGGAGGTACTCAGGGTTATCCAAAGAGATCCGAATTGCTGGAGAAAGGTAACCGAATGCTGAAAATCAGTGTTCGGTTACCTTTCCTGACCATTCGGCTATCCAGAGAGCAGGCAATTCGCCAAATCCTAGCGAATTGCCTGCACATACGGTGCCTGTTCGAGGGCAGTGAAATCCCCATAGAGAAGCACTGCTTCGGCTATTCAGAGAACACAAACCAGCAGTGAAAGGTTCCCCTAATGCCCTGTCATTCGGTGGTTTAATTCGGCAAGTTAATTCTGGAGAATCCCATAGACTTCAATGTTAAAAATATTCCCGTTTTAATTCAATATCTAATAAACCGTTCATTATAAAATTCTGCAGCAAAAAGTCTCTTTATTTATAGATTTTTTAGGATACTTTAAGCATTTTTCTGATATTTTTTTTTTTTTTTTAAAAGTCCGATTTTTTTTGATTTTTTTTCAGTTTACTTATTTTTTTTGTAACAGCCCTCTTTATTATCATTCCTTGGACCTCCTGTGAAAATTTCAGACATTTTCGCTCAGTAGTTTCTTTGCAAACAGCGTTTCATTTTCCCAGATTCATACAAATGGTTTTTCTAATTTATTCACTGCCTCCTCTACGTCACAGCTGCTTCGGCTCTGTGTGATTCGGCTCCTGTTCGGCTCCTGTTCGGCTTCTTCAAAGGTTAATCCAGATGTTTTTGCTTGTTTTCAGCGTGCATTCGGTTAGTGTTTGTCAGGTGTTCGGTAGCTTTTCCCTGCAATTCGGGGACCCTGTGGTGTTTGCTGAATACACCGCAGGGTCACCGAAATGGGATCGGCAAAAGGAACCGAATTGAAGAGAACCGAACGTGCGGTGACTTTTCGAATCTCTTTGGATAACCCTGACTGCTTTCCCATGTGTTCTCCCTCAACTTTACACCAGCACACAAACACTGTGCATAGTCTAAAGGGTTTTTTCAAAGAGAGCCGAATTTGCCGCTGAATTGCACTGGTGAATTTCATGGCAATTTGGGTATTCAAAAAGCTGGTGATTTGCCAAATATTGCCAAATTGCCTGAAAAATATAGTGCTTGTTCGAAGGCAGTGAAATCCTCATAGATAAGCAATGGTTAATCTATTCAGAGAATGCCGAAAAGTTGGTGAAAAAAACAGATTGTCGGTGGTTTTGCTCAACAGGTTTAACCAGACGAATCCTATAGGTTTCAATGTAAATAACATTCCCAGTTTTACTAAATATTTATTAACCTCCCTGGCGGTATTCCCGAGTGTGACTCGGGGTTAAATTTCACTACCACGAACGGTAACCCCGAGCCACACTCGGGCTGGATGTTTACTCACCTCCTCCTGGCTCCCTCACTGTCCCTGCAGTGTGATCACGGCGAGCTGCTTCCTGGATGGCTCCCTGCGAGTCACATGATGCAGGGGGGCTGGACGCAGCAAACTTCATTCATAATACTCACTGAATACAAATGGAAAAGTTTATGCACAGCCACTAGGTGGCAGTACAGGATAAGAAATAGACCATACCTTGTCTCACCCTTGTTCTCAGACAGATTTCTGTTTTTTTGTTGTATTTTATTGTACATCATTTATTTGCATTATTTTGGATAATTATTTTTGGGATAATAAATTATTATGTCGTGTTTCAAACTTTATCGGACTCAGTGTATTTACTATTTATTTATTTATTTATTTATTTATAAAGGATTTTACCAGTAAGGACTCTTGATTTCATGGATTTCAGTGCGTGATTCCTAATTATTACAGGCTGACTATGTACAAAAACACGTTTCCTTTAAAAAAAAATTGAGACGCTTTTAGACACAAAATTTTGAAAAAATTAGACCGCCAGGGAGGTTAAACCATTTACTCTTTTCATTTGCAGCAAAAAGTCTATTAATACATCTTTTTAGGCATTTTTCAGTGAAATTTTTTATCTTTTTTTTCATTTTTTCAAATGGCGTTTTTCTTTTTTCTTTAACAGACCTTTCTATTATTATTATTCATAGGACCTTATACATTATTTCCATGCATTATTTTCATTTTCTAATGTCTTTTAAAAGGTGTCATTTTTTTTACCCCATCCAGCAGCTGGTCTGAGTCGTTCGGCGGTCTATTCGGTGGTTTGTGGCTGTGTTTGGCGATTGTATTGGCAGCGTTTGCCGGATCGATTCAGTGCATTTTGGGGAGCCTGCAGTGAATGCTGAATACACCACAGGATTGGTGAATTGAGGTCGCTGAAGTGCACCAAATGAAAGATTTGAATAACCGCTAATGTCATGGGAGACATGGGATGATCTGTGTCTCTCTTCACAGACATATGAAACATTTATAACTGCCATTATTAACCCTTTTACTGGAATGTTGTCTGATAGTTTAACATAACTGAAAGGGTTAATAATTAGGGATGAGCTGTTCGGTTCGATCAGTTCGGAGTTCGATTCGAAGTTTGGCCGTTCGCAAGTTCGCGAACTTTGAACTTTTTGGCGTGTTCGGTTCGAGTTCGCAAAAAAAAAAAACATTTTGAAAAAAGTATAAAAAAATGCTTAAAAAATACTAAAAAATCTAGAAACAGACTCTATACTGCAGAATATTATAAGCAACGGTTTATTAGATATTGAATTAAAAACTAATGTGTAGGTGCAAAGATTCTCACCTCTAAATGACCTGTGTTCACAAACGGGCATAAACAACAGGTGTTTTTAGTCTGGTCTAATGAATTTGATACATTGTATGTATGTAGAGTATACTGAGGGTGTGGTGACTGCTTCTGAGAAGTGTTAATTTCTCTGCTAAATCTTCCTCTAATATGCTGCATTTCACTGCTGTGTGCTCAGCTCATTTTTATCGCTTTCGCTCATCATGTTTAAACGCGATTTGAATCCACATTTTATTAAATAACCGAGACATATTAGATATTGTTCTTTCCGGCAGACTCCGCAGATTCATAATATATCATTTTTATATGTATACGTCATGTTCTGCCTGTATATTATGACAAAAATTAAATAAAAATAGAATTTTTAATCATCTGCAGTGTGTAAAGTGTTTTTTTCACATTTTAGCACATGAGCGTTTGCGGTTATGTTTTCTATAGGGTGCGCTTGTACAAAAATTAGAAATAGGCAGGGTTATCCAAAGAGATTCGAAAAGTCACCGCACGTTCGGTGACTTTTCGTTCTCTTCAATTCGGTTTCTTTTGCTGATTGCATTTCGGTGACCCTGCGGTGTATTCAGCAAGCACCACAGGGTCCCCGAATTGCAGGGAAAAGCTGCCGCAAACCTGACGAAAACTAACCGAATGCACGCTGAAAACAAGCAAAAACATCTGGATTAACCTTCGAAAAGGAGCCGAACAGGAGCCGAATCACACAGAGCCGAAGCAGCTGTGACGTAGAGGAGGCAGTGAATAAATTAGCAAAACCATTTGTATGAATCTGGGAAAATGAAACGCTGTTTGCAAAGAAACTACTGAGCGAAAATGTCTGAAATTTTCACAGGAGGTCCAGGGAATGATAATAAAGAGGGCTGTTAAAAAAAAAATAAGTAAACTGAAAAAAAATCCAAAAAAAAATCGGACTTTTAAAAAAAAAAAAAAAATCTGAAAAATGCTTAAAGTATCCTAAAAAATCTATAAATAAAGAGACTTTTTGCTGCAGAATTTTATAATGAACGGTTTATTAGATATTGAATTAAAACGGGAATATTTTTAACATTGAAGCCTATGGGATTCTCCTGAATAAACTTGCCGAATTAAACCACCGAATGGCAGGGCATTAGGGGAACCTTTCACTGCTGGTTTGTGTTCTCTGAATAGCCGAAGCAGTGCTTTTTCATGGGGTTTTCACTGCCCTCGAACAGGCACCGAACAGGCACCGTATGTGCAGGCAATATACCAGGATTTGGCGTATTGCCTGCTCTCTGGATAGCCGAATGGCCAGGAAAGGTAACCGAACGCTGATTTTCAGCGTTCGGTTACCTTTCACAAGCAATTCGGATCTCTTTGAATAACCCTGTCGGACTTGTTACATTTTGTGGGGGGAATTACGTGATTTATAGCAAACACACCCCATCGAAAAAAATCATTAGTGCATCATCGTTCATATTATAATTGAAATGTGAACAATATTGCTGCATTAATAAAAATAACACACAAAAAAATACAGTTTTTTTTTCTTTTTTTTTACTTTATACCTGGTCATGTTGGGTATCATTCGTAAGGCCATGCTCAGGCCTTTCTATTGACACCCTCCATGACCCCCTAGCTGCCTGGAGATATCGGGGTTCAAATGAACCCCCTATCTCCACCAGGGGATTGGCCTGGGCAATATATATACGCATGATGTGAGCTGGCCTGGGCCTGGGCAATATATATACGCATGATGTGAGCTGGCCTGGGCAATATATATATACGCATGATGTGAGCTGGCCTAGGCCTGGGCAATATATACACATGATCTGAGCTGGCATGGGCAATATATATATATATACGCATGATGAAAATTTGCAAAAGATAAGGCACGCAAAGTGAAATTTTGATGTGTCTGAAATTGAAACTTACGTGACAACTCTTTTTTTTTTTTTCCGTTAATTTATATTTGTTCAATACAGTTAATTTTAATTTGTTTAATAGAGTTAATTTAAAATGGTTTAATACAGTTTATTTATATCTATTTTACCTTTACTATTGGTGCTTTTCAAACTTTATTCTTAAATAAAAAGAAATTTAGCAGTTTCATGTTGTGTCGTTTTTTGGTTTTTTTGGGGGGGTGCAAGTAGCTGGTCTTGCCTAGTGCGCAAAATAGTCTAGCACCGGCCCTGACCGCATGGTCCACCCCTGCACTCTTCCACAATACCACAGAGGGGTTACTGTATGATGGCACTTGCTGGCCTGGCACCAAAGGCACAATATTTGGGTGCACTGCCACTGACGCCTGTACCAGATTCATATCCTCAGAGGGGTTACTGTGTGACGGCACTGTTGCCGACGCTAAAAGACCAATTTTAAAGCACCTATTGTTACTTTCATCCAAAGCCTGCATAAGTTTCACCATAATTTAGCCAAAAAATCACTAAACTTTTTGTGCACGTCCTAAAATGTCTTTTCATACAGGCTACCGCCCCAAGCAGTTGTTTATGAATAGATTAACCACTTGGCTGCTATGGACGTGGTTCTCCTGTGCTATGGACGCGCTGAGCGCGTCCATGCACAGGAGGCAGCAATCCGCCGAATTCCGGTGGATTGCTGTGCCCCCCCCCGGTGCGGGCTGACATCTTGGATGTCAGCCCAGCACTCTGGACCCCGGCAGGGACATTAGATGTCATCGCGGCATGACATCTAATTCAGGCGCCCCCCCCCGCATGTGCGGAGGAGGCGCCTGAAAGGGAGGGGGGAGGTCCTTCGGACCTCTCTCCCTCCCGATCGCCGGGGAGCAGGGAGTTAATACAGGCACCGCTTGGAAGGGCACAGCCTGCCCTTCCAAACGGTGGCTGTCATTAACCCCTGGGGAGCCAGATCACGAATCGGCGCTGAAAAGCACCGGTTCGTGATCCTTTCCCGGAGCTGGCCGACACCTTGGATGTTGGCCAAGCCTCCGGGAACTCCCCCTGAGGACTGGCGTCATCGTGCATAGCACAATGACGCCAGTCCTGGAGTTAACCCCTATCTGCCACCAATGGTGGAGATAGGGGGTTCCAATGAACCGCCTATCTCCCGATCCGTGGCAGCTAGGGGTTAAAGTTTGGTACTGTTGGATCGGCCAGAGCATGGCCGTTCCAACGATACCAAACACGACTGTGAAAAAAGTTTTTAAATAAAATTAAAATTAAAAATAAAAATAAAAAAATATTTAAAAACAAATTCTAAAAAAAATAAACAAGTTTTTTTTTTTTTGGTTTGTTAATGCAGCAATATTGTTCCCATTTCAATTATAATGTGAACAATGATGCTGCACTAACGATTTTTGTATGCGGTGCGTTTTTTAAAAATCGCGTAATTTTCCCCAAAAAAAAATGTAACGAGACCCCATTTCTAATTTTTTTAACAAGCGCACCCCATACAAAATATAACCGTAATTGCTCGCATGTTAAAATGTGAAAAAAAAACACTTTACACGTTGTAAATTATTGAAAATTCATATTTTATTGCATTTTTTGTTATAATATACAGACAGGACATGACGTATACATATAATAATGACATATTATGAATCTGCGGAAAAGAACGATATATAATATGTCTGGGTCATATACTAAAATAAGCCTTCAAAACACGTTTAACCACTTGGCTGCTATGGACGCGCTCAGCGTGTCCAGCCAAGTGGTTCTCCTGTGCTACGGACGCGCTGAGCGCGTCCGAGCACAGGAGGCAGCAATCCGCCGGATTCCGGTGGATTGCTGCACCCCCCCCCCGGTGTGGGCTGACATCCAAGATGTCAGCCCGTCAATCCGGGACCCCGGCGGGGACATTAGATGTCATTGCGGCGACGTGATGACATCTAATGCAGGCGCCCCCCCCGCATGTGCGGAGGAGGCGCCTGAAAGGGAGGGGGGGGAGGTCCTTCGGACCTCTCTCCCTCCCGATCGCCGGGGAGTAGGGAGTTAATACAGGCACCGCTTGGAAGGGCACAGCCTGCCCTTCCAAACGGTGGCTGTCATTAACCCCTGGGGAGCCGGATCACGAATCGGCGCTGAAAAGCGCCGGTTCGTGATCCTTTCCCGGAGCTGGCCGACATCTTGGATGTCGGCCAAGCCTCCGGGAACTCCTCCTGAGGACTGGCGTCATCGTGCTATGCACGATGATGCCAGTCCTGGAGTTAACCCCTAGCTGCCACCAACGGTGGAGATAGGGGGTTCCAATGAACCCCCTATCTCCCGATCCATGGCAGCTAGGGGTTAATGTTTGGTACTGTTGGATCGGCCAGAGCATGGCCGCTCCAACGATACCAAACACCACTGTGAAAAAAGTTTTTTAAAAAAAATAAAAATTAAAAATAAAAAAATATATATATTTTAAAAAAAATTCTAAAAAAGAAAAAAAGTTTTTTTTTTTGGTTTGTTAATGCAGCAATATTGTTCCCATTTCAATTATAATGTGAACAATGATGCTGCACTAACGATTTTTGTATGCGGTGCGTTTGTTAAAAATCGTGTAATTTTCCCCTAAAAAAAATGTAACGAGACCCCATTTCTAATTTTTTTAACAAGCGCACCCCATACAAAATATAACCGCAATTGCTCGCATGTTAAAATGTGAAAAAAAAACACTTTACACGTTGTAAATTATTGAAAATTCATATTTTATTGCATTTTTTGTTATAATATACAGACAGGACATGACATATACATATAATAATGACATATTATGAATCTGCTGAGTCTGACGGAAAGAACGATATATAATATGTCTGGGTCATATACTAAAATAAGCCTTAAAAACACGTTTAAACATGATGAGCAAAACCGGTAAAAATGACCTCAGCACAGAGGCGTGAAACGCCTCAGCAGCGAAAGGGTTAAAGGAAAAGCATTTACCGTCATTTGAAACGTCATTTTTTTCTTTTTAAATGTTTCTATACATCCTAGAAATCCGCCACTTCACAGGCAGGTTATGGGGACCTCCTAGGCACGATATTTGAAGGAATTTTTCGTTTTTATTTTTAACCCTTATTTCATGGAAAACTCCCTTTAAAAACTTTTTTTTTTTTTAAAACTTTTTGTCCTTGTTTCCTGTCCCCCAGGGCACTATCGGACCCCCATACACCTTTTATGGCAAATATCTAGCATATATGCCCTCTTGGAGGACACTCTAAAAATCGAATTTTGAGTCCCATTGACTTGTATTGAGTTCGAATTCGAACATTTGGAAAGTTCGAGTTCGAATTCGAACATTTGGAAAGTTCGAGTTCGAATTCGAACATTTGGAAAGTTCGAGTTCGAATGCGAACTGAACTCGGGGGTGTTCGGCTCATCACTATTAATAATGGTTTGTCTTGTATGCAACCTAAAACAGGTCGGCACCATGTGCTGCAAACAGTAATAGTGGCCAAACATTTCTAGAGCTTAAAGTTTTAAAAAGTTCTAAATGCGCTGGCTGCTCCCTTCAGTTTAGTGTAGATATAAACAGGCAATGGAAGCAGGAAGATGGATCATTTATTTTCTTAGCAGTATTGCTGGAGACATCACAACTATCAGTGCCTGTTATCAGCTGGACCTGTCGGGTTAAGAGATTTATTGCCCTTGCAGGACCTCAGCACTAGTTTTATTAAGCACTGAAAACTCATCCACAGGAAAGAGCTAGTCTATAGTTTTTCATTAGAATTATATCTGCTTCAGATGTGCTCACCAAACAGAGTTTATCCCTCTCACGCAGCTCCACCAGATCCCCAGCAAACACGAGGCTCGTCATCAGTAGTTTCTGCAGCCGACATCACCTTCTCTGGAGATAGTCACCTGATGGGGCATGCAGGGGGTCCTCAGAGCCTGTCAGGGTCACGCTGTTTGAACTCAGGCAGAGTTCACATGTGATGCGCTCTTTGCCAGACCGGCAGCCGGGCACAAAGAGGACATCAATCACACTGAGAGGCGCTTGTCGGCTTAATGAGACTACGTTCCTGCTGAGTTCCTGCTGTGCCAGAAGTGCGGGGAACGGAGTTCCCACGCGTTTCTGCAGCACTCGAGCCCTGTAAAAATGTATATATTACACCAAGGACTAAATTACAATCTTCCTTGCGTGAAGCGATAATCTTTGCGCCAAGCGTTAAAGTTTTGCGCTCGCAAATCAACGCTGGTATTACAATCCTCACGCATCTTTTTATCCGCCGATCAATAACGCGCGCAAACAGGACGCGCCCAAATGCTCGCGCAGTACCGTCGCGCGCAAAAATCTGTGTGCGCACTGTTTTTTTGTCACGATTCAGCCAATCAAAATTAAGAACCACAATTATCTCATGTTAAGAAATTGCGCCTGCCACAGTCAATCTGAGCATATATGCTGCAGCAATAATACATGCACACACAACTTCATCCATTTTATTGGTTTGGTTTGGTATGAGTTGAATGGGCAATTATACTTTGCTGCATTATTTTTTATGGGCTGGTGTATTTGGGTTCGGCCAGGTTGTTCAGATTTGCCATTAACACCAGCTTTTAGGAGTTGCTAAAATTATGCGCGCAATGAACATGCGGTAATTACCGTGGAATAGATTGTGCGTTGGTACGAGTATGGTATTATTTACATTCGCATTTGTGCTCACAATGTTAAGTATAGGACACGCACAGTACAGTAAGCTTGCGCTGGGTTCAGGCAGGTTCACCCGCGGTAGACGATTGCGCGCAGTTGTTGCGCTGACTATGTAATACGGGATTCGGCGCAAATGGTTTTACTCCACGCGTTAATAGTTATTTGCACCGGCGCAAACGTTTGCGTGAAGATTGTAATTTAGCCCCAAATGTATAAGCTACTGTTGAAGTCTTTGAATGTGTCAGCTGGTGTGCTCTCCTCCCGGTTTGTTATACTGTGTGTGTATATATAAACACGAAGGTTCTGCACTCACGGTTCACCACAAAGATTTAGCCTCACCCGGTGCTTCTGCGATGGCTTCAGTTAATATCAATATAGCAAAAACGCCAGCACTCCGGGGATTTTCCAAAGATAATTCCATTTATTCGTCCATAGACATCGACATCCAGATGTCTATGGACGAATAAATGGAATTATCTTTGGAAAATCCCTGGAGTGCTGGCGTTTTTGCTATATTGATTATATATATATATATATATATATATATATATATATAAATTCGTGTCTATAAGGGTTGTGGTGAAGGACTAAAATTGAATTCCTTGCTGCATATGGGGAATGTGGCACAGGAGCTCTGGGATACAATTCTTTGAATTGCTATGATGTGCAGGTGGCTTCTGCAATATTAAACACACTTATGATAGTGTGGAGGCTTTTTATCTCACTTTTTGTCCTCCACCACAATCCTTATAGACACTTACTTACCTATGGTCCAAGCATCCACTGCAACTGGTCATCATGCCTAGCTCCTAGCTGATGAAGGTTCAACAAACCTGAAACAGCGCTGTCCTAGGAGTGGCTTTGACCAGTTGCATAACCTTATCTTTGCTACAAAGCCACAGTGTGGCATAGCATTGATTTTAGGGTTCTGTGTAATACCAGATCCAGGATGCATAAAAGTGAGACAGAGGTCATTTGCATATCCTATCCAGAATTCCTTGCTGCATATGGGGAATGTGGCACAGGAGCTCTGGGATGCAATTCATCGAATTGCTGTGATGTGCAGGTGGCTTCTGCAATATTAAACACTTGTAAGAAATATATAATATATATATATATATATATGGTGGAGGATAAAAAAACAAAACGATTTCCAATCCGAAATGAAATAATTTTGTTATTTCGTATGGATGTGAAATTTGTAAAAGCGCATGTCTTTTTCGTTCCATTCGTGATTTCGGACATCGTATTTTTCCGTTCCATTGCTGATTCCGTATTTTCTTATGAATATGCATTGCACAACTTTATTTAATTATATTAAAATGGTATGAAAGGAACAAATTTGAACAAAATGATTTAAAAAACGCAAAACTGACCCAAATGGTCTGACTTCAATAATAAAAACCAGAACAATAGGTTTTAAAATGGAAAAAAGCTGAACAAAATTATCTGAAATGAAAAAAACAACCCAGAACAAATAAAATGATTTAAAATGAAAAAAAAATAAAAATTAATGCAGCATATGAATCCGCACACTGCGGGGAAGCGCCTCTCTGTGGTATAATTAAACAGCATATGAATCCACACATTGCTGGGAAGCGCCTCTCTGCAGTATAATTAATGCAGCATATGAATCCACACACTGCTGGGAACAAGCGCCTCTCTGCAGTATAATTAATGCAGCATAAGAATCCACACACTGCTGGGAAGCGCCTCTCTGCGGTATAATTAATGCAGCATAAGAATCCACACACTGCGGGGAAGCGCCTCTCTGCGGTATAATTAATGCAGCATATGAATCCACACACTGTGGGGAAGCGCCTCTCTGTGGTATAATTAAGCAGCATATGAATCCACACACTGCTGGGAACAAGCGCCTCTCTGCGGTATAATTAATGCAGCATAAGAATCCACACACTGCGGGGAAGCGCCTCTCTGCGGTATAATTAATGCAGCATAAGAATCCACACACTGCTGGGAAGCGCCTCTCTGCGGTATAATTAATGCAGCATCTGAACATGCACACTGCGGGGAAGCGCTTCTCTGCGGTATAATTAATTCAGCATATGAATCTGCACACTGTGGGGAAGCGCCTCTCTGCGGTATAATTAATGCAGCATATGAATCCACACACTGTGGGGAAGCGCCTCTCTGCGGTATAATTAATGCAGCATATGAATCCACACACTGTGGGGAAGCGCCTCTCTGCGGTATAATTAATGCAGCATATGAATCTGCACACTGCGGGGAAGCTCTTCTCTGCGGTATAATTAATTCAGCATATGAATCCACACACTGTGGGGAAGCGCCTCTCTGCGGTATAATTAATGCAACATAAGAATCCACACACTGCGGGGTCCCCTCCTCCTCCTGTATCTGCAAATGTCTCTGGGGATGGCGCTGCCTTGTGGAGTGCCGCAATCCACCTTTCGTCCTCCGATGACGACGTGTAATCCTGTGTGTCTTCTGCGATCAGTTCATCCACTTCTCTGTCCGCCGTCAGCATCTGTTCATCTGTGATATCATTGACGGTGCTGTGGGGGGAGAGTGGATTAACATGTCTCTTTATCTGGGCTCTCTCGCCGGGAGAGGAGCCCTCCTGATCCTCCTCGTTGCTCTGTTTCCTCTTGCGGGGAGCCACAGCTCAGTCGAAGGGAATCTTACCTACGGGTGCAGAGAGGGGGGGAACTCGGGGTCCTGGGGGAGTCAGCCACACCGGGGAGAAGAAGGGTTAATGGTCTGACCGAGAGGGATGAGGAGGGGGTAGGGGTGTTGGTGATGGGTAAGGGTGTGAGCAGGTAGGATGTAGGGAGGGTAGGTTGGGGGGGTGGGGAGAGAGGAGGAGCGGGGATGGAGGTTGGGATGGGGGGAGAGGGTACCTTGGCCACGGGGCTTTGGTGGGAGGGGTAGCCTTGGCCCCAGGGGCTTTGCCAGGAGGGGACGGTTTACCTTTTGCCTTGGTAGGGAAGGTGGGTGCTGGTCCCCTCCTGGGGTACAGTCCTTTCTTCGCCGCCTTGGCATAGCTGCATGAAGGGCAATCTTTGTACCTGTGCTCCACTTCCCCACACAGGTTACAAGTTGACCTTCAGGGACAATCTTTGGTGGCATGACCATCCGTCTTGCACACCTTGCAGCTGTCTGCAGTGCAAATCTTGGCCTTGTGGCCCTCTCTGCCACAGCGCCGACAGCACCTAGGTTGCCCAGGGTAATAGAGAATACCCACAGAGTTTCCCAGGGTGAAAGACTGCGGCAGGTGGGCTAAACCGTCAGGAGAGGACGCATCCGGCCGGAGCTGCACTATCACAGAGAGCCTCCCCGATCCGAGCCCGTTTGGGTGCATGATTGTCTGAGGCTCCCTTATGACCGTGCAGTACCTGCGCAAAAAGGTCGCTACATCCTGGTTGGGCATGAGTGGGTTCCACATCTGCACCGTTACTCTCTTCTCATCCTTCTTCAACGGGCAGTTGCTCAGAAAGCGGGAGAAAGGGGAGCCTGCGGTGGCGTTGCTAAAAGCTTGCCAGAAGCGCCGGCAGATGCCTATGGTGATTAACGTTACAAAGAAAATGCCACCTGGGTAGGATTGCACGGTGTGCGTTTCCGCACGTGTGAAATGTGAATCCCTGCTCCAGGATGACCTTGTCTCCCAACATTACCACGTCCATGTCTGGTACTCTGCCGTCTACTTCTTTCAGCTTAAGCACGACTGTCTGCCTCATCCACGGCTCCAACTGGGGAACCTCTCCTCTGGGTAGTCGGGGCTTCTGACCTCCCTGGGGGGTCTTGGGCCCTTTCTTGCCCTGAGGGGGGACTTCCCATCCGACGTGCTGGACTGTGGAGGTTGGGGTTCGCTGACGCTCTCCTTGGCCTCCAGATGCTTTGTTTTCTTTGTCTTTTTCCTGTGGGTGATAATCCCTTCAGACTCCTCTGGCGTTTCTGCCATCGGGGTCTGGCTCTTACCAGGCATAGAGGACTGTGCGGACTCTGCCACAGGTGTTTCCACCTGCGGGTTTGTCTTTGCCTTCCTCTTGCCCTTTATTTGGCGCCGACTCCTCCTCCATGGCCTCCTCAGCTGGCTCCACCTCCTGCGCCGGTTCCTCCTTCATTGCCGTCGCCATTGTAGATAGCTTCGCCTCCAGCACCTACGCAGCTTTGGCTGCTTTCCTCGCTGCTTGTTTCGCCACCTTCATCGCCTCCTTAAGCTCCTCCTCCAGTGCTCTCCTCCGCCGCTGCCGTTGTCGTCGTCTCTGGTGAAGATATAGTGGTGTCCCCTTTCTGGGTGCTCTTAGAAGAGCAAGGGATGCTCTTTGCAGGTGAGGCTGCCATCCTAGGCCCTCTCCTGCCTTTCACCTTTGAAGTTTTTAAAAGAGTTGCTTAGGGAATACCACAAGTTGGACCAGTTCTGGTCCCTGCGTGGTATTATCAGAAAAAGGTCTTTTGAAAATGGCCTTTTTCCCTTGGAAGTCCTCGCCCTGCTCAGGATTTGACTTTTGCACCCACAGCGTTTCCTTCAAAACCTCTTGGGTTTCAGGTCGAAGCTTGTCCGCTCAGATATTCACCTTGTCCACTCAGAGATTTTTAACCTTGTCCTGTCCTAGAGCTGTCAGGTGGTCCGAGGACTGAGGGAAAAAAAATCTTGCGTATCGTGTAACATTGCAGGACTGTCATGGAGTATATGTCACAGCTAGGGTTGCCAGATTGGCCATGTTTTCTTTGACACATATTACTATTTCATGCAGAGGGGAGCAGAGAAAAGTGTTGTCCTGAAATATATATAATTCATATGCTGAAGGAAGGAAATCAAGAAAGGTCACCTGGGATTCCTTTTTTATTTCTTACCTGTACCACACGGATTCTACATGCAATAGGGTTGCACTTTTCATGCATGTGGTCCATGAGCACCACATAATTTATGTGTGTCCAGGGAAACCTGATCAATCTAACAACCCTAGTCCCAGAATGTAGTTATGTATCTGCAGTGTTTACGATTAAAGTTGAGTTCTGATGTGTCTCTCTGTATCTTCTATTGCAGTTTAGGGGGATCTGGCTAGTCAGGTGGTTTGGGTGCCAGTGGCTTTCAGTGCCCTATACAGTCTGCCTTTTGTCTGTAGCTAAGGCCAGCCAGAGGCTTACTCTACTCCACCAAAAGGTGGACCTATTTATCATCTAGCCGCACTTCCTCTAAATTCCAAGCATGACTGCGTTCCGTGCTTATTTTCATAATGCTAGTGCAATTTCACCTCATGATGTAGTCCCCAGGGCACATGACCGAATTTCATTTATTACTGGCTAAGCAGTGCAGTGTGATTTTAATAAACACCAGTACTGTACATTTCCCTACATTTTGAACCTCTCTATATGTAATGTCTGCTCATGTAAATGTAGATATTCGGAATTAGTTATTGCTTATATAGTAGTGCCATCTACAGTGTAGTTATATAAGAATGTTTAGAGGAGTAAAGATGATGTGCAATTAGCATTTGTGATTATAAAATGATAATTTTGACTAATATAATAACATAATTTCTGCAATGACAATGAAATTGAATACAGTCATCTGTATGCAAAATCCTTATGGGGTGTAATAGACAGGTAACAGAACGACTCGGTTCACTCGATTGCCTGCTCTTTTTAATGTTGCTTTTGAAATACCCCTCGTTACATATTTTATTTTGGTTTCTGTCACTTTAGGAACCCTATTTATTGCTGGAATCCATACATAGGTTCACCTTGGTGTCGAAACGTCCCCTCCACAAGCTTAAAGAGGCTCAGGAAGGACACCGTAAATGAAAGATCTTAGTAAATAAGCATATTCCTCCAGAAAGCATGTTAACAACTTCTCTTCTGTTTAAGGAACGTCTTCATCCTGCTGTGCCCTCCAGCTGCTGGCAGTGCCAGGAGCAGGCCCTAAGGAAAATGATGCGACCTTGATGCCATTACAAACTAATGGAATTTACTTTTAATCCTTGTGTTCGTTTCCATTTCTCTGTAGAGTCTAGTCATTGACATAGCTACTATTTTTTTTTAGCACAGTCTTGATTTTAAGGCCCTGTCACACCATCCTGGGCATTTACTTCAGTGGGGATTTGCTCTTTTCTCTAGCATTCTGGGCACACAAGAGAAAAAATTAGATTACAAATTGACTGCTCTTGTCACTGTTTCATAGCATGACCCACTATATGTAGACATTTCTCCTGATCACATACAGACCCAATGTAGGGCCCTATTACAATCTTAACCCCTTCCCTTCGGAGGATGTGTGGGGAACGTCCTCATTGACCCCCGCTGTATGTGGAGGACGTTCCCCACATGTCTTCCGCTCAGCGGGGGCAGAGAGATACTCACCTCTCTGGTCTGGGTCCCACAGCGTTCTGACTTCCTTGAACTCAGACGCTGCTTTTATAGACCATCCCGCCATAATGACGTCATCGCGTCCGTCGCAATGACGCCATTTCCAGGCGACCCCCCCCCCGGCAAAAACCGGGAGATCGCCTGAAGGGAGGGCCGGATCCGTTCGGATCCCTCTCCTTCCCGATCGGGAGGGTCTACAAACAAAAGCCAGGCACTGCTTTGAAGGGCAGTGTCTGCCCTTCAAAGCGGTGCCTGGCTTTAACCCCTTAAATGCCGGTACCATTCGACGCCAGATCGCGGCATAGATCTGGTGGGAGCCGCCATCTTGGATGGCGGCTCCACCTCCGGGTCCCCCCTCGGCAACAGATGTCATCGCGCATGGTGCAATGATGCCAGTTAGCCGGGGAACCCCTAGCTGCCCAAGGAAATCTCCTGATGGAGATAGGGGGTTCCTTTGAACCCCCATATCTCCCGAATGGCAGCAGCTAGGGGGGTCATGTTTGGAATCATTCGATAGCATGGCCTTTCTAATAATACCAAACATGTCCAGGTTTAAAGTAAAGAAGAAATAAATAAATAAATAATTTTAAAAAAAACTAATAAAACGTGTTTTTTTTGTGTGTGTTTTTTAGGGTTGCACCGATACCGATACTAGTATCGGTGCCGATACCGGGTACTGCAGGAGTACTTGGTACTCGTGCAGTACCCCCGATATTTTCCCCGATACCGGAAGCCGGCATTGAGCCGGCTTGCCGGCATCCGAGGGGCTGGGGCGGCTGTCCGAATGCTCTATCGGCATTCGGACAGGCCCTGCAGCTGCTCACTATCGGGAAAGTCTCCGCGCGTGCGCTCATTTGAAGGCCCCCAGCCGCGACCACGTGGGACCATGTGATCGCGGCTGGGGGTCTTCCAACGAGCGCACGCGCAGAAACTTTCACGGCGTCGCTCAGGAAGGTAAGTATGAACACCGTGAGCAGCTGCAGGGCCTGTCCGAATGCCGATAGAGCATTCGGACAGGCACTTGGAGCTCTCCGCGATGATACTTACCTTCCAGGGCGACGCCGGGAAAGTTTCCACGCGTGCGCTCGTTGGAAGGCCCCCAGACACGTTCACATGGTCCCACGTGGTCGCGGCTGGGTGCCTTCCAACGCGCGCACGCGCGAAGACTTTCCCGGCGTCGCCCAGGAAAGTAAGTATCATCGCGGAGAGTGCCAGTGGGGGGAATCCATGAGCTGGGGCAAATCCATGTGTGAGGTGGGGGGGGGATGCATGAGCTGGGGCAAATCCATGTGTTGCTGGGGGGGAATCCATGAGCTGGGGCAAATCCATGTGTGAGCTGGGGCATATCCATGTTTGGGCTGGGACATATCCATGTGTGAGCTGGGGCATATCCATGTGTGAGCTGGGGCATATCCATGAGCTGGGGCATATCCATGAGCTGGGGCATATCCATGTGTGAGCTGGGGCAAATCCATGAGCTGGGGCATATCCATGTTTGAGCTGGGGCATATCCATGAGCTGGGGGCATATCCATGTTTGAGCTGGGGCAAATCCATGTGTGAGCTGGGGCATATCCATGTGTGAGCTGGGGCATATCCATGTGTGAGCTGGGGCATATCCATGTTTGAGCTGGGGCATATCCATGAGCTGGGGGCATATCCATGTTTGAGCTGGGGCAAATCCATGTGTGAGCTGGGGCAAATCCATGTGTGAGCTGGGGCAAATCCATGTGTGAGCTGGGGCATATCCATGTGTGAGCTGGGGCATATCCATGTGTGAGCTGGGGCATATCCATGTTTGAGCTGGGGCATATCCATGTTTGAGCTGGGGCAAATCCATGTGTGAGCTGGGGCATATCCATGTGTGAGCTGGGGCATATCCATGAGCTGGGGGCATATCCATGTTTGAGCTGGGGCATATCCATGTTTGAGCTGGGGCAAATCCATGTGTGAGCTGGGGCATATCCATGTGTGAGCTGGGGCATATCCATGTGTGAGCTGGGGCATATCCATGAGCTGGGGCAGTATCCCGTGAGCTGGGGCATATCCCATGAGCTGAGGCATATCCCATGAGCTGGGGCAAATCCATGAGCTGGGGCAAATGCATGAGCTGGGGCAGTATGAATATATATATATATATCTCTTGGGGGGGATATATACATGTGAGCTGGGGGCATTTTTATATGGTCTGTTCTTATTGGAAAGCGTCACATGACATTAAAGAAAAGTATCAGTACTCGTACTCGGTCTTAAAAAAGTGGTATCGGTGCATCCCTAGTGTTTTTTATTAATGCAGCAATATTGTTCAAATTTCAGTTATAATGTGAATAATGATGCTGCACTAATGATTTTTTTCCATGGGGTGCGTTTGCTAAAAATCACGTAATTCCCCAACAAAAAATGTAACGAGTCCCAATTTCAAATTTGTTTAACAAGCGCACCCCATAGAAAATATTGATGCAAAAACTCGTACGATAAAATGTGAAAAAAAACACTTTACACGCTGTAAATGATTAAAAATTCTAATTTTATTGCATTTTTTGTTATAATATAGAGGCAGGACATGACGTATACATATACAATTGATATATCATTAATCTGTCGAGTCTGCCAGAAAGAACGATATATAATATGTCTGGGTCATATAATAAAACGTAGCTTCAAATCGCGTTTAAACATGATGAGCAAAAGCGGTAAAAATTAGCTCAGCACACAGCGGTGAAATGGCTCAGCGGTGGAAGGGTTAACGCTAGCGCTCAGATATGTAAGCGTTAACGATAGCGATAGGTTAAGTGACTTTAATGTATGCCCCCCATACTACATCCGTAATGCTAATGGGTTAAAAAATCTGTCTGGATTAAGTTTGCTATCCTGGCCGAAGAAAGGTAGGCCTGGTGGAGACTTTTTTAAGAGCATTGCCCAGAATCCGATGGCATGGAATGTGTGTTTAGATTTAGCGTTTCACATTAATTATGTCCTCTGTCGACATTTGGGGATCTGTCCCGTGCCATATTAAACTAATATTTACCTTCAAATGAAAATGACGAGTAGGAGTGAATTTGTTCTTTTATGTCCAATGTTTAAGTCTTTTCTGCAATCACCTGCGTGAGCATTAACGTTAGCCGCGGTGTCTACCGCATATTACGATCCAAACGCAAACGGGTTAAGTAACCCGTTTGCGTTTGGAATCTTGCACTTTTCAGCGCGAGGTTACTGTACTTTGCGCTCCCATGTTAAGTATAGGGAGCGCAAAGTGTTAATCAGCGTTAGGATTACAAAGTCCTAACGCTGATTTCGTCCGGCTCTGGTTAGCGGAAAGTTAACCAGAGCCAGGACTTGGTGTTAACGGATTCCGCTTCTGCCGAACTCGTTAACACCATCCACAAAAACAAAAAACAAGTCAGATATTCACCTTCAGTCCCGCGGCTCCGACCGCGGCTCAGACAGCCTCCTCCATCCAGCGGGAGCAGGGAAAGACTGGGGGAAAAAGTCCCCCCAGTCTCTCCTTGCGTATCACTACGCCGACCGGCTGGATCTTTCGAGGCGAAGATCTGGCCGGTCATGTGACCGACAGGGGGAAACTCAATGGAGTCCTATGGACTCCATCGAGTGGATGCTCGCGGCTGCACTCAGCGCTGCCGCGAGCATCCTGTCCCGTAGCGTGCGGTAACAATGCAGGCAGCATTTTTTGCACCTGCCATGTAATCTAGCATTAAAACGCAGGCACAAGGGGGAAAACTGTGGGTGCCCGCGATCTAGGATCGTAATGCCGAACTCGTTAACACCATCCACAAAAACAAAAAACAAGTCAGATATTCACCTTCAGTCCCGCGGCTCCGACCGCGGCTCAGACAGCCTCCTCCATCCAGCGGGAGCAGGGAAAGACTGGGGGAAAAAGTCCCCCCAGTCTCTCCTTGCGTATCACTACGCCGACCGGCTGGATCTTTCGAGGCGAAGATCTGGCCGGTCATGTGACCGACAGGGGGAAACTCAATGGAGTCCTATGGACTCCATCGAGTGGATGCTCGCGGCTGCACTCAGCGCTGCCGCGAGCATCCTGTCCCGTAGCGTGCGGTAACAATGCAGGCAGCATTTTTTGCACCTGCCATGTAATCTAGCATTAAAACGCAGGCACAAGGGGGAAAACTGTGGGTGCAGTTTTTCCTCCCTTGCGCCCGCGTTTTAACTCTAGGATCGTAATGTAGCCCAAACTATTTAAAATCCAGCTACCTGAAGAGCTCTCGTGGGCTGTTTAACATCACTTACAAAACTTCTTTAATAAAGTTATAAGTCATGCATAGACATTCTGGTTCCCTAGAGCCTTCATTAAGAGTGACCTTGATAAAGGCTCCGGGTTGCCGAAACGTTGATGTATAACTTATGAAAGTAACATGAATACACTGTCAGTAGGATAAATAACTTAAAATGAGCTTTACATCTTTTTCTGCTGCTGTGTTTCCTAATCATACATATTGCTGATTTCATCACCTTTTAGTTTTTCTTTTCCTTCTCCTAGGTGGACAGAACAGAAGTGATCAGAACATGTATAAACCCTATCTTCTCAAAGATTTTCACCGTTGACTTTTATTTTGAAGAAGTGCAACGCCTGCGCTTTGAAGTTCATGATATAAGCAGTAACCATAATGGTTTGAAAGATGCAGACTTCCTGGGTGGCATGGAATGCACATTGGGGCAAGTAAGTGTTTTAAAATAGACTTCATCTCTTAAAACGCCAAGCTTATACAAGTGGCAGAAAACATGTCAATATAAAATGTCTTTTTGAAATGCTCTTGTAGTTGGAGTTGTGAGAGAATGAGAACAAAATCAGTACATAAAATAGATGCAGGTCTATTCAAAGAAAGGTGAAACTCTGGAGAGCTTTTGGAGAAGTGAAAATTCTAGGTCAAATTAGCCAAACCAGAAAAAATCTCCAATCTATCTCACTGTCCAAGTCGGCTATTTGGTCTAGATTGTTTTCGTCTCTTGCCAATTCTCCAGATTTTCACCTTTCTTTGAATAGACCTGATGGAGTCAAATTTTTTGAGACAAAATGAAACCGATAGCAAGATCATTTCCCAAAGTTTTATTAGTAAAATTTTATGGGGAAACTGGGAATACAGAGTCTTTACAACGTGTGTGATTACTATATGAATCAACCAAAACGTAAAGCAGAGTTTAGACCACAACCCCACTATAAATTCTCATTAAATAAGACAAATCTCTGCCTAGCTACAGCAACCTCAGAGACCTGCACAGCTCGTGAGAATCAGCAGCTCTACCCAGCATTGTCAATTTTGCCTGATAGTGACGATCTTCCAGTGACGAGGTGGGATGTTCATACCCTTCCAGCATGGATGTTCATACCCTTCCAGGATGCACTGCCTGGCAGTAGCATTTGCAGAAAGTGCACACCAACATATTTGCAATACAGGCCAGGGTGTCTGTGGTTCAGACCCAAATGCAAGAAGTCGGCATAGGCCGCTACTTCAGCAACAAATGCAAGAGCTCTAAACCTAGGTAAACCACTTGCAGTTGGCGTTGGCGAGGCATGAGTAGACTCTCCGTTGGAGGAACATCAAATTATGTGGCATCCGAGAATCTGTGGCTAGCCAGGTGCTCTTACTATTCATTAATAGATTTGCCACTTCACTCCTTCACCTGACCACCTACAGTCAGGTCCATATATATTTGGACACAGGACAATTTTCATACTTTTGGCTCTGTATGCCATCAGAATAAAAATAAGATGAAACAATCCAAATGAATTTGAAGTGCAGGCTTTGAGCTTTCATTTAAGGGGCTGAAGATAAATATCAAGTACAAATTTTAGGAACTGCAACCATTTTTATATACAGTCCTCCCATTTTCAGGGGCTCAAATGTAATTGGACAAATGAATATGACCATAAATAAAATGTTCATTTTTATTATTTTATTGAGAATCCTTTACTGGCAATGACTGCCTGAAGTCTGGAACCCATGGACATTACCAAAGACTAGGTAGGTTTCCTCTTTTCGGATGCTTTGCCAGGCTTAACTGCAGCTGTCTTCAGTTGTTCTTTGTGAGTTTTTCTACCTTTTAGTTTTGCCTTCAGCAAGTGAAATGTGTGCTCAGTTGGGGTGAGAGTAGGTGATTGACTCAGCCATTGCAGAATATTCCACTTCTTTTCCTTCAAAAACTCCTGGGTTGCTCTTGCATTCTGTTTTGGATTATTGTCCATCTGTACTGTGAAGCGCCGTCCAATCAATTTTGCTGCATTTGGCTGAATCTGGGCTAGTAGTATATCTCTAAACACTGCTGAAATCATCCAGCTGCTTCTGTCTTCTGTCACATCATCAATAAATACCAATGACCCAGTGCCACTGGAAGCCATGCATGCCCATGCCATCACACTGCCTCCACCATGTTTTACAGGTGGCATTGTGTGATTTGGATCATGAGCTGTTCCAAGCCTTCTCCACACTTTTTCTTCCCGTCATTCTGATACAGATTAATTTTAGTTTCATGTGTCCAAAGAATGCTTTTCTGGTCTGGATTTTTTAGATATTTTTTTTTGCAAAGTCTAATCTGGCTTTTCTATTCTTCAGGCTTATGAATGGTTTGCACCTTGTGGTGAACCCTCTGTATTTGCCCTCATGAAGTCTTCTCTTGATTGTAGACTTTGACAATGATACTCCCACCTCCTGGAGAGTATCTTGCACTTGTCTGGATGTTGTGAAAGGTTTTTTCTTTATCATAGAGAGGATCCTGCAATCATCCACCACTGTTGTCTTCTGTGGACGTCCAGGCCTTTTTATGTTGCGCAGCTCACCAGTGCGGTCTTCTTTCCTCAGAATCTACCAAGCTGTTGATTTGGCCACTCCTAATGTTGCTGCCATCTCTCTGATGGATTTATTTTGTTTTTGAAGCCTTACAATGGCCTGGTTCACTTGCATGGACAGCTCCTTTGAACTCAATTCAACGCATGATGTAGGTTTGTAGGTTCACAGCAATAGATTCCAAATGCAAATACCACACTTAGAATCAACTCCAGACTCTTTTGCTGCTTGATTGATGAAGAAATAATGGAGTAGCTCACACCTGGCCATGAAACAGCTTATGATACAATTGTCCGATTACCTTTGGTCCCTTGAAAAGGGGGGGGGGGGGTTGGATACTCTTAAAAGCTGCAATTCCTAAACCCTTCCTCTAATTTGGATGTACATACCCTCAAATTACACCTGAGAGTGCACTTTCAACCCATATCCATTATATAACTATAGCTTGAATATGTTTTGGTAAATACCAGAAAAAAATCTAAAATTGTGCCTGTGTCCAAATATATATGGACCTATATGTACTCTCAGTGAAGATAGTGAGGAAGGCGGACACAGTCTCCGTCAAGATGCCCCATAAAGATCTTGTTGTCACCATAGACATCACCATCCATTCAATAAATGAAAGTGGCAGCAGGGAATGTAAAAGCATTACAGTTTGAGAGGGCATCATATTTTAGGATCTAACAATGTTGATGATGGCGTCCCGGCGCAGGTTCAAGGTCTCCACTGAGCTCCTGTGAATCCATGGTATCCGGTACAACCAGGGTGCCTCCAGTACCCTTTTGATTCATGATGAAGGGCAAGTTTTTCTCTGTCTCCATAGTGGAAGAAGGCAGCGCTTTACTCGCTACCATGGGTCTGTCCTCTGTTTTCATGAGTTCTTCTACAGTCTCCCCAACATGCAGCTTTGATTCATGAGATTGGTGAAGCCACATAGGGAATGTAGTGTCAAAACATCTGGAGGACTAAGGTTGACGGCTCCTTACTTCAAGGGACACTCTGAGCACCATTAACACTTTAGCTTAATTATGCAGTCACGGTGTCAAGCACAAACTAAAGTTATGCCACCATGACATTTGAAAGTCAAGTTGGCTTTGTCATTCGGCTCTATGAACCACACTATATGTACTCAGCAAGCGCTGGAAGCAGGAGAACTTGAAAGAAAATCCAAAACTGAAGAGTGGACCACATGGAAGTTGTCAAAGTTCTTACAACTCATGTTCAGGTCAAGTGCTTCAACCTGTAATGAGTGATACTGTGAATGATGAACAGCAATGAATTAATGAGGTGTCACAAAAACACTTCATCGGTTCCTCTGTAAAGAAGATAGAATTTTATCAATTGCTGCTCTTGATACAGCGTTTGCTACAATACTGGTCCTGCATTTATTTTGGCTCATATTAGAAGTTTCAAATATAAATATTATATGTGGCTGCATTTGTACAGTTCTAATCTTAGGATCTAGTTGAACATGTTGACGTACTTGTCAGCTCAGTAAAATGAATGTCGGATATCTTTGATTTAGGCACATCCATTAGGTTTTCATGCACCAGGAGTTTCACATCAACAATGATTTGTCTTGCTGTCTAAAGTTACGAAAATGTACATGGTGCTATCAGATTTTTTTCACTCTATATTTCATTTGCAACTGAGGTACATTTCAATTGCAACTAGCACGAGCTAATTTAAAAAAATGTAGCAGGAAAAGAAAAAATATTGATATATGATAGGGAATATGTTTTTGACAAATATTAATCAGGCTCTCCAAGCATTGTAATGACTAGCGCCTAGTCCTTTGTCCCATCCTCCCTATAAAGTGCAGAGCTGTTTATAAATGTACCCAACATTATGGCTGGAAGGAACTGGACTTACTGAATAGAATGTTGGTCTCCAAGGCCTGGACACATAACACAAATACACAGGTGTCAAACAATAAGTTATGTTGTATGGATTGTAGATTGCATATGAGATGGGATGCAAAAAGGCAGCAAATATTGAAGTGATTGTGAAATGGTTCTTTTAAGTGTCCTCACTGTCTCTCTGTTTTGGTCAGTGTGGCACGATAACTGGCAAGACAGTGTGCACACGGCACAATTCTGGAATGACCTCAGAAGAAGTACCACAGTTCAAAGCTTATATTTGGTGCACAGGGAGTGACAGCTGGATTCCAAATAATGAAGGTGTACAATAGCAAAATATGCATAGAAAAATATGCAGGAAGGAGAATGTCCTTTATGGAGCCAATGGGAAGCACCGGAATTGAGGATCCAGCAGGAATAGACAAAACAAGGCAGATATCAGCAAGCAATAAAAAAAAGTATCAATCAGTGCTCAGGGTATACTGCGACCAGGTGCAAGAGCCCTGAATAAACAGGACAAGACACTTAAATAGGTCACAACAACAGAGAGTGGGTGAGACTCCACCTGTGCTCTTGTAAACCTGATACATGAGTTAAGTTGGGCTGGGCTATACACGGGGCTTAAAGCAGTGACAGTTAGGCTGCGGTCACGAGCGCACTGAGTGCGTCCGTGTGACTACACTTCCCTGCATCCATCACAGCTTTGTGAAGGCAGGACAGGGAGGGCCACATGGTGTAGCATGCGCACGAATTGAGTGCACTACAACCAGACGTGATTTCAGCCTCCCCGTCATAAAGCTATGATGGACGCAGATGAGGCTACAAAGCGCGATCCAGCATAGGAGGATCGTGCTTTCTAGCGCTGAGTGCACTAACTGCGCTCAGCGAGATTGCCACATGGGCGTCAGAGTGGAAGGAACGTCCACCTCACGGACGTTCCTTCTGCTCAAAGAACGCTCGTGTGACCGCAGCCTTAGGGGACACATTGAAAAGACTAGAAAAAACAGAGAAAACACAAAACAATACTTAGCAATTTAAAGCGTCAGCCCGAGTACGAATTACACTTTCTACGGGCACAGTATGTGACAATCTGACAAATTTTGAACAAAGTTCCATTGCTTTTGATAATCTGTATCCAACATAGTAATAATTAGACATGTGCACAGCACAAAATTTCGTTTTGAACTAATGGATTAGTCCTAAAATGCAATTTATTTAGTTACTAAAGAAATTCGTTTTCAGTTCTTTAGTATGAAAACTAATTTCATTCATCCGAAAACCAATGGATACAATTACTATTGTAGTGGCTCCTCAGAGGGCTGAGATCGCTGCTTGTTACAGTATCTCTCACTCTCAGCACAATGTGGGCCATATTACATAGTTGGTGCTAACTTAACCAGAGCTGTTGTAAACTTCCCAGAGCCATTCGAGCCTATGGAGGTTTTCAGTTTACAACAGCTCTGGTTAAGTTAGCACCAACATTGTAATACTGCCCCGTGTCAGGCAAAGCTGTTACAATTACTGACTGTTCGCTGCTCATCACAGCGCTCAGAGTTTCAGTAAAACTAGTAAATAATATTTTTATATATAAGATTAGAACAATATTATTTCCTTGTTTTACTGAAACTCTGGCGCTGTTACAGTCAGTTACTGTAACAACTGAGCCTGATACATTGTACTGAGAGATAATGTAACAAGCAGCCGATCTCAGCGCTCACAGCCACAGGATTTAAAGGGCTGAAAAAAAGGATCCTCTCTGTATAATGTTTAGAACATCCTCCTACATTAATACCCCTGTCTGTATAATGTATACAACATCCACCTGCATTAATTAATACCCCTCTCTGTATAATATATAGAACATCCTCCTGAATTAATTAATGTCCCTCTCTGTATAGAACATCCTCTCAATTTATACCTTTCTCTGTATAATGTATATAACATCCTCCTGCATTAATACCTCTCTCTGTATAATGTATAGAACATCCTCCTGCATTAATTAATGCCCCTATCTGTATAGAACATCCTACTGCATTGGCATGTGGAGGGTGCAGAACTTCGGATGTTGCACTCTTCATTGCTGGTCTCCTTCACTCATCAATGTAATATCACAAAAAGGACTGAAACTAAAATGTAGTGCATTTTATTTTAGTTTCTTTCGTTTTTTGTACTGAGCAGTTTCGTTTCTCTTGAGTCATACTAAAACTAAATTATCCCAAAATTCGGACTAAATCGTTTTAGTACTAAAACGAATGCACATGTCTAGTAATAATAGAGATTATAATTTCTGCTGTACTTTGTATAAAAGCAACACAAGTAAGATCTCCTTCTGTGAGGCATCTATCAAACCGTAACCAAATGACCAATAGAAAACTCAAAGTATGTAACATACTCTAGAAATGGAATGTAAGTGGATCGGAAAACGGGTGCAATAAAGTGTAAGTGGATCAGAACATTGGTGAAATGGAATGTAAATGGGTCAGAACATGGTTCCACGTTATTAAATGTAACATTATGGAACATAATGTCACATTTATGTCAATATTATCTCTACATCATCGTACATTCATTGGAGTGCCGTGGTTGATGCATCCTTTTTTAGTCATATAGAAAATGAATTTGTGTTTGCTATATAGTGTAACATCTATCTGTTTCTCTATGTGTTTGCAGATTGTCTCACAAAGAAAACTGTCAAAATCTTTACTGAAGCATGGAAACACAGCAGGGAAATCATCTATAACGGTATGATGCTTATAAATTCCAAATCGTTCAGCATTTGTCTTTGTCTGGCATTCTGTGTTACTTTATCTCTGAGTCTGAACATGAATCACCTGCAGATTGTTCAGTAATCTCTAAATTATAGACAACTGATAAAGGGGCTGAGAGATTGAAAAAGTCAAAATAACATACCTGATGAATAGTGGATTTATGGCTTTGTTCTCCTAAAATATTATATCCATATGAATCTCCCGCGTAGGCGGGATATGAAAATCTCACATTATCAAAAGAACAAAATCATAATAAAGGCATAATTTCATAGTGTTTATTATCTTTTTAAGACGGAAATCTGGTAATTGATTGGCACTGTTAAGAGATTTCTCTTTAAATTCTGGAACATTTTTCAATATCTTTTGATTTTTATCATTTTTGTGATTGTTCCATAACCAGATGCCCTTTCTGGAACCTCCTTAGCAATCAGGGAGTTTTACCACTTTCAACCCTTTGATAGTTTTACAGATTACTGAACAACAGTAACTGTGGCAACTTTCACAATTTTGTTCTTTCTTTTTGCTCAATGAGCCTCCGTCACTGGAGCTTCGTCAAAACAGACATATACAGTTGCAATAAAAAGTATGTGAACCCTTTGGGATTACGTGGAGTTTTGCATGAATTGGTCATAAAATGTGCTATGATCTTCATCTAAATCACAACAATTTGAAAAACACAGTCTGCTTAAAATAATACAACACAAACATATGTTTTCATGTTTTTTTTTAACAGAACATGTAAACATTCACAATGCAGGGTGGAAAAAGTATGTGAACCTTTGGACTTAATAACTGGTTGACCCTCCTTTGGCAGCAGTAACCTCAACCAAACGTTTCCTGTAGTTGCAGATTAGACCTGCACAACGATCTGGAATAATTTTGGACCACTCCTCTTCACAAATCTGTTTCAGTGTAGCAATATTCTTGGGATGTCTGGTGTGAATCGCTCTCTTAAGGTCATGCCACAGCCTTTCAATCAGGTTGAGGTCAGGACTCTGACTGGGCCACTCCAGAAGGCGAATTTTGTTTTGTTGAAGCCATTCTTTTGTTGAATTTCTTGTATGCTTTGGGTCATTGTCCTGTTGCATCACCCATCCTCTGCGGAGCTTCAGTTGGCAGACAGATGGTCTTACGTTTTCCTGCAAAATGTCTTGATAAACTCTGGAATTCATTTTTCCATCAATGACAACAATCCGTCCAGGCCCTGAGGCAGCAAAGCAGCCCCAAACCATGATACTCCCTCCGCCATGTTTTACAGTGGGGATGAGGTTTCTATGTTGGTGTGCTGTGCCATTTTTTCTCCACACATAGTGTTGTGTGTTTTTTCCAAACAACTCAATTTTGGTTTCATCTGTCCACAGAATATTTTGCCAGTAGTGCTGTGGAACATCCAGGTGCTCTTTTGCCAACTTCAAACGTGCTGCAATAGTCTTTTTGGACAGCAATGACTTCCTCCGTGGTGCCCTCCCATGTACTCCATTCTTGTTTAATGTTTTCCTTATTGTAGATGTGTCAACAAAAATGTTAGCATGTGCCAGAGATTTCTGTAAGTCTTTAGCTGACACTCTAGGATTCTTCTTTACCTCATTAAGCATTCTGCGCTGTGCTCTTGCAGTCATCTTTACAGGACGACCATGCCTAGGGAATGTAGCAGCAGTGCTGAACTTTCTCCATTTGTAGACAGTCTGTCTTACCGTGGACACATGAACATCAAGGCTTTTGGAGATACTTTTGTAACCCTTTCCAGCTTCATGCAAGTCAAAATTCTTGATCGTAGGTCTTCTGAGAGCTCTTTTCTGCGAGGCATGGTTCACATCAGGCAGTGCTTCTTAAAACCAGTAAACCCAAAACTGGTGTGTGTTTTTAAAGGGCAGGACAGCTTTCAGCAACACATTCAATAATATCACACTGATTGGACTCAAGGTTGGCTCACTCCTGGCTCCAATTAGCTCTTGGAGAAGTCATTAGGCTAGGGGTTCACATACTTTTTCCACCCTGCACTGTGAATGTTTACATGTTATGTTCAATAAACACATGAAAACATATAGGCCCCTATTACGCTCCAAGCGTTAAAACGCAAGCGCAGGGGAGGAAAAACTGCGCCCGCAGTTTCCCCCCTTGCGCTCGCGTTTTAACGCCAGATTACAATGCAGGCGCAAAAAATGCTGCCTGCATTGTTAGCGAGCGTTAAAAATCAGGATGCGCGCGGCAGCCGCTCAATGGAGTCCATAGGACTCCATTGAGCTCCCCTCTGCCGGTCACGTGACCAGCCGGATCTTGCATCGCGAGATCCGGCCGGTCGGCGTAGGGATATGCAGGGAATGACGAAGCGGACTTTTTCCCCCGTCTTTCCATGCTCCCACCGGCCGGAGGAGGCGACCGGAACCGCGTTCCTCGTCGCGGGACAGAGAGTAAGTATGGGATTTTTTTATTTTTTTTCATTTTTAAGCTGGTGTTAACGGATTCTGCACCAGCGGAATCCGTTAACACCAGGTCCTGGCTCTGGTTAACTTTTCGTTTACCAGAGCCAGGCGTTAATTAGCACTGGTACATTGTAATCCAGCACTGATTAACGCTTTGCGCTCCCCATGTTAAGTATAGGGAGCGCAAAGTGCAGTGACCTCGCGCTGAACAGCGCGAGGTCCCAAATGCAAACGGGTTTTTTAACCCGTCTGCATTTGGATTGTAATATGCGGCAGATACCGCAGCTAATGGTAGCGCTCACGCAGGTGAGCGCTACCGTTAGCTTGAAGAATGTAATAGGGGCCATAATGTTTGTGTTGTATTATTTTAAGCAGACTGTGTTTTTCAAATTGTTGTAACTTAGATGAAGATCAGAGCACATTTTATGACCAATTCATGCAAAACTCCACGCAATCCCAAAGGGTTCACATACTTTTTCTTGCAACTGTATACTATTTTAAATAATTTTACAGCAGTCCATCCAGGGGATCTGCTGTTTACCAGTAATTCTCTTTGGGCTCTATTGCATTCTTCACGCATACGTTTGCACCCGCGCAAAAACTCATTAACGAGAGGGTTAAAACCCTTTGCGCAGAACGTCGTATTACAATCTCAGCACAAAAAACGCGCGTATACGTCTACCGCGGTGAACCTGCGCAAACTTACTGTACTTCGCGCGTCCTATACTTAACATTGTAAGTGCAAATGCGTTTGTGCGCTGGTACGCGGATGGTATTACAATCTATACGCAGTTTGTAACGGACAGCCGTTGCGTGCATAATTTTAGCCACTCCTAAAAGCTGGTGTTAACGGCAAATTCTATCAACCTGGCCGAAACCAAATACACCAGCCCAAATAAAATACGCAGCAAAGTATAGTTACACATTCTACACATACCAAACCAATAAATTTGAGAAGTTTTTTTTTATTGATGCAGCATATATTTGCAGATTGACTTTGACAGGTGCAAAAACTTAATGTGAGACAATCGTGGTTCTTAATTCTGATTGGCTGAATCGCGTGAAAAAACAGTCCGCACAATGGTTTCTGCGCGCAACGTCGCTGCGTGCGCGTTTTTGTGCGTCCGTTTTATGCGTGTTATTTTTTGACGGATGAAAAAATGCGCGAGGATTGTAATACCAGCGTTGTTTCACGCGCGTTAATGTTTAGCGCTTCGGGCAAAAATTCATGTGTTCTGCGTGAGTTTATGCTTGAAGAATGTAATAGAGCCCATAATGTGTATAGTTAATTATTCATCGAACCACAATGTTACAACAACCAAGAATGAACTAAAGGAAACTTATTTTGGTGAGAGTTTTACTTGTCTTATATGGTCTCAGTGGGAATAGAATAGGCAGCAGTGGGACTGAAGAATTCTATGTCGAAGACCCGGGGAAACTGCACATTTATTGGATACACCTGAAGCCATGAAGTCATTTGATGCTGGTCCATCAGTCACTGTGTCTGTATTGAAGCAGTGGTTGCTAGGAAACCAGACATCCCTAGTGAGAACTTGGCATTGATAACTTGAGTCCTTATGAAATAATCAGTACAGTTTTATCCTAAAACTTTAAGGCTAGGGTCAGACTGAGGCAGTGCGAACGCGCGTGCAGCCGCACATAATCACGGCCGTGCTAGCAGCAGATGCCGGGCAATGACGGCCAATATACGAAGTACGGTCGCACAAAAGTGCGGCCGCGCAACGCAGGCGGCAAACAAACGCATTTTTTCGAGAACGTGAAACCACTAGTACTGACGTACAGAGTGCGCTGCGTCCGCTAGCGGCGTGTGTGCGTGATTAGGAGACGTCAGACGCTGCTCATGTCCGGCCAACATAACGTCCAGACCCAAAGAGTGTTTTATTGATGATCCGTACAAAATCACGGATGAAACTGCGCATCGTATGACCGCTATTGCGTATTCCGTGAAAAAATAAGTCCATTCGTTCGAACGCACTTTTTCACGGACAACGTGAAAAATGCGTTAGTCTGACCCTAGCCTTACTCTTTAAGGATGAAGTTTAAGCAAATACCTCTAGATTATGGCAGACCCGGGGTGTCCGTAGGGTTCTACCGAGAATCTTAATATTCCAGATAATTTAATCTAAGGGATCCAGGCTCAACTTAATGTTTTTTTTTAATTTATTGTTGTTAATTAGGATGTAGCTGGAAATGTGTTTCTCTTTAATATGTAGCATCCCTGTAATTGGCGAGTTAGCAGCAAACCTCTGAGCCATTTGCTCTATAACCCTGTGTATGTATATTGTTTTGAGTCAATATGAAAACGCAAGGGACCCTATTCCCAGTGAGCCGGTAATGTTTAACTGCTAGTGGAAAAATTTGGCACAAGACTTTGTTAATTAGCTGGATTCTTTATAAGCAGATGATAAGTAATAGTTTCAATTACTAAAATGCTCTTTTTCCCAGTCTGTATTTATCACGATGTGCTGATAAATCACTATAACGACCGGCTAAATGTAGCATTGTGTAGGATCTTTTTGTAGTAAATGTTTTGCCCACATCCTCTCTCATTCTGCTCTTTATAAAAACTCAGGCACTTTTACTGATTGTTAAACATACAGGAATCCTTTCTGACCCCTTCTTAACCACTTCACTACCAAGTTGTTTTCCATAAAACTACTTCCAGGACCCACTTGATTTATGGAAAATAGCTTTGCAGTAGACATACAGTAAAAATGGGCTTGGAAAGCTCAAAAGCACGTTTTCAAAATTTTTTAAGAATAGAAGCAAAACTCAACTTGTTTAAACACCTCGGTTTCATCTTGGTAATGAAGGGGATCAATGGGTTATTCAATAACAAGTTGGATTTTATGAAGGATTTTTGAAACGTCTCAGGAGAATTTTTAGCAAAAATGGCCAAATTGCAGAGATAACTAAAATAGAAAAAAATCCTAAAATACTTTTCCAGTTTGGTCACTTAAGTTTTGGACATATTTACTTTGGGCACTATTACCCTCTGGTAACAGGGAAAATAGTGGTGATTTTAATGCATGGTAAGGAGCCCCTAATTCTGACTGCAAATAACGTGGCAGCGTCAGACTATGGCTCTTGGCATTACAACTTGGTATTCTATACCTTTTGAATTTTAGAATTCACATTTGTAATGTTTTTAGCCATGCTCTTTCCCATCATGTATGTATTAATGGCAGCTCACTGTTGCCTATGTAGATATTTTGCCTAAAGTGTCACACCCTCTGGTGGTTCTTAGAGCTCTCTGGGCCTTGTCATGTCTCCATTCTAGCCAGTGCCTCTGTTCTAGTGGAGTGTCGCTGGGGCCTGTGGGTGCACTGTTCTGACTTTCTAAGGGTTGTGTATTAACGCTAATATGTTTGGAGACAAGGCCCAGGGGTTCCACTCCCTCCTGTCTCTTGACCAAATGGGTTCTTTGGGTCTTTAGAGCATCCTGTGTTTCCAAGAAATTGCTCTGTCATGGTCTTGGCTATTTTCAGCACATTCCTGATGCATTTTGTGTGATTGATCTCCTGATATTGGCTTTCTGGCTTTGTATATTGATTTATCTTGATTTCTCTGCTCCTTGACTCAGGCTTGTCTGATAATCTGGCTCCATGTTACCGACCTCTGCTTGTTTATCCTTTTTTCAATACCTCTCCTGTCCCAGACCGAGGTTTACTTATCTGGTTATACTTTGTGTTAACCATGTTGTTACAACAAAAAAATGTGGAGAACGAACACTTAGAGCAAAAATGAAAAATACGAAATATAACCCCGTCGCCCAAAGCACCACAAGTGCGGTCCCAATCCGCACCAAATAAACAAAAAAAGGGGAAAAGTCGGTGTTCGGCGTGTCCGCATACGCGGTAGGGGGAAATATCTAATACTAAAACGAAATGAACATGCAATGATTGTAAGAGGAGATAACATACAATATAGACAGCTGGGTTAGATGACTCGAAGTTCGTCAAAATGTTCCTAAAAAGGAAAAAAGAGTATAATAGTGAAGTCCAGTCATTAAAAAATGAGAAAATGAAGGGGGGAGATGGATCCACTCACACTTTCCAGAGCCTCGTTAGGCTCGATCACCTCGCCTGTGGGTGTTTACGTGGCTCACCCAGTAGCTCTCAGGGGTAGACCCGTCTCACAGCCTTGGTGTCCTTTCAGGATCCTGGGTCATCCACAGGTTCTCCAATATTTAGGTGCCAATGGTTCTCAACAACTCATTTATCTCAGGCCTTGGCATTCCTTTGGGGTCCTGGGTGTTCACAGGTCGTAACTTGTAATAGCTTGTAGAAATCGTCATATGAAATGTCTTTTTTTTTCTTTTTAAATGTTTCTTGTAATGGATGCCACTACTCGGAGGGAGTAGATACACCTTAGATGCCGGGGTAGCGCTGCAATGAGCAGAGGTAGCGAGCCGGCGTCAGGTTCCTTGCTGGAATATATTGAGTCAGCCAGGAGGAAATACCTAGAAGATAATCACTCTTCCCAAATACTCGTTGAGATGCAGTATAGGTTCTAGGTATTTCCTCCTGGCTGACTCAATATATTCCAGCAAGGAACCTGACGCCGGCTCGCTACCTCTGCTCATTGCAGCGCTACCCCGGCATCTAAGGTGTATCTACTCCCTCCGAGTAGTGGCATCCGTTACAAGAAACATTTAAAAAGAAAAAAAAAGACATTTCATATGACGATTTCTACAAGCTATTACAAGTTACGACCTGTGAACACCCAGGACCCCAAAGGAATGCCAAGGCCTGAGATAAGTGAGTTGTTGAGAACCATTGGCACCTAAATATTGGAGAACCTGTGGATGACCCAGGATCCTGAAAGGACACCAAGGCTGTGAGACGGGTCTACCCCTGAGAGCTACTGGGTGAGCCACGTAAACACCCACAGGCGAGGTGATCGAGCCTAACGAGGCTCTGGAAAGTGTGAGTGGATCCATCTCCCCCCTTCATTTTCTCATTTTTTAATGACTGGACTTCACTATTATACTCTTTTAACCATGTTGTTACCTGGTCAATTAAGAACCTGCTCTAGCACAAGTTATTTGTATTGTCTGTAGTCACTCATATCTGTGTGCTGAGTTATATACTGTCAGGATCCAGCTTATGGGTTTGCAAGGTCGAGCCCAATAGGTGTGTAGGCAGGTATACTTTTGTATAAACGAGAAAGGATTATTTAAACAGGACACAGGAGGGATGAAACAAAAAACAATATGGGATAAGGTAAATATGAGGAGTGGCTGGAGATAAAGAGACAAAGCAGAAAAAAGGGGCTGATTATTAAATACAGAGGAAAAGGAGAAAGTGAATAAACACAGATAACTGTGGACCAGACAGGAAAGGGGCTGACTAAGAGGTAGAAGGACGGGACAGGACTGAAGAACAAACAAGGCTAGAAGGAAAGTAAGTATATTGCAGGGATGAAAACCAAGAAACTAGAGAACCAGGGTAACTGAATATAATAAATCCACAGGAAATAAAAGGACTGAAAGACACAAAAGGGAGATATAGGAGGAAGATACAAAATAAACTCACAGGCTGGCACAGGGGACAAAAGGAACTTGTAGCAAGCGTGGAGAGAGCCTGTGGAGTCATGGGTTCGATCCCGACGAGCACCTCTCCAGTAAGTGTCCTTGGGCAAGACACCTAACGGTACATACTCGCCACCCAGGACATACTTGAAAACGAGAGAAATCTCAATGTATCCTTCCTGGTAAAATCCTCTCTCAAAAAAATAAATAAGACAAACTCTGTATAAATGAGCCTTTGCCTCGTTAGGGGAGATCAGGCTTCAACCATACACATCATGCACAAATCTTTTGGTAAAATCCTTTCTCAAAAAAAAAAACTTGTAGCAAGGAGGTCTTTGGAGGCAGAGGGTCCTGGAGGCAGAGGGTCCTGGAGGCAGAGGGTCCTGGAGGCAGAGGGTCCTGGAGGCAGAGGGTCCTGGAGGCAGAGGGTCCTGGAGGTAGAGGGTTCTGGAGGCAGAGGGTCCTGGCAATTCCTGGGGTGGTCAGGATATAGGCAGCTTGTTGCAGCTTGCTTGGGAAACATAACACAGCATAAACAGTAATGCAAAAGCAAAGCACTATGGGTGCATTGCCCTTTCGTAGGGAATTGCTGGGCCCTTGATTGCAAGCACCTGTATCTCCTGCAGGCTACCGGGAAACCAGGGCTGAGTATGAAATGAGGGGGTGCATCTAGGCTTCCAGGGATGGAATGTCTTGTTTTAGACCAAGTAACTTTATTTCTTTTTAAAGTTTACATTTCCATTTTGAGAAAATAACATTTCTAAATACTCCAAGTTGAATTTTCTACATGGATGTCTTTAGTGTATGTGTATATAAATGCTGGTATTATTTTGGATCGTTTTTTGAATACTGTGAGATTATTTCATATATGTGTATGTGTAGTTTTATGTTCATGTACTTTCTAACAAGAATAACAATGAAAGTGTGAAGAGATTAACAGAGGGAGTACAGAAATGTACATATTTTAAAATGGTACAAACTAATTTAAAATGTTATTTCTTTAGGTAATTGCAGAAGAATTATCTGGAAACGATGACTACGTTGAGCTTTCTTTCAGTGCTCGGAAATTAGATGACAAGGTAAAACAATGCTTATCGATCGTATTAGTAGAAGTAATCAAACTTGTGAATGTGAACTAAAAAGGGTTATATTATCATTACTAAATATGATTTCTATTATTAGCACCCAGTAGGATATCTGCTGTAAGATATTTTTATCTTTGGTGCTATAGGATAATTAAGGATCACGAGCCAATGCCGGTATTTTTTCTTCGAAATGTGATAAATGGGGATTCTTGAAAGTGCAATTAAGTATGAAGTTTTTTTTAACACTAGTAATCTTGCTTATTATAGCACTGAAGATAATTACTCAAAAAAAAGGGTACATTCATGAGGAATGATGGGAAAATCGCCCTATAATTTCGAATTATTACCATGAAAAGTCTGAGCTAAATTTCTTCTTGCGCTCATGCCTCGGTCTTGCCCTTTTTGTTTTTTTTGGTTTTTTAAATAACGTAGTAGCATCTGGTAAAATTCTTGACGCACATTTATTTTTTTATTCATCTTTTTAATATTTTGTATATAAAATAGATAATATTGGGGGTAATATAACATCAGCAGAACAATTGATAACTGTGTCATCTAGATTAATGGTTCCCAACTGCGGTCCTAAAGTACCTCCAACAGGTCTGGTTTTCCAGATATCTGAAGCACAGCACAGGTGATATGATTTGGTGCTCAGTGATTGCAGGATTCAGTCTGCATTCTCCCAAGGTGATCCTCAAAACCTGACCTGTTAGGGGTACTTGAGGACCACGGGTGGGAACCACTGATCTAGATCATTGGTCCATGAGTCGCACATGACCCGCATTCACTGTGATGTGACTCAGATGTCATTGGCTGCTGGCTCAAGATAAGGATCAAAAGATATGATTTCCCAGGTAACCACTGTCGGGAACCAGTGTTTTTATTAAAATAATTTTTAATTATCTATGTAGAAATAAATATTTAGGAATATTCCCAATGTATTCTTTACTGTAATAACCTATTTAGCAGTCAGATGTCGATTCCTAGGAATCACCCCTGGTGATTCACCAGCATTATTTACCTCTTTCTTGTTTGCGCAATACTGATTGAATTGTTTGTATAGGGCACCAAATCTTAAGAGGGTAGTATGCACCGGAGTGTCATTTTTATTACCACTCACTGTTCTCAATTATATATGTATGTATCACTCTATTGCACCTTGTTGCAATAACCTTTTTAAATTCAATTAAAATGACTACATTTTTGGTTTGACTTAAATTTCTATGGGCCCTTGCTGATTCATATGCAACCAAAGCTCCCTCTATCTTTGTGCCCTCCACTTCTTGGCACCCTTGCCCACACTATACTTGGCCTCTGGGCCTATTGGAGAATTGTGGAGGCTGGCCTCCTGCCAAGAAATCATGGACCACTACTATTATTCCCCTGCACTATGCTGTGTCTGGTGTATGGGGAGAGATACTTAGAAATATACAGCACTCCCTCAAGTTCCGGCTAAGGGTTGTGGGAGAAGGAAAGCTGCTGCAGATCAGCTTGGCTAGAGAGAAGGGACGACACTGTAACAGGTTCGGGTCTGGTCCACAAGCTGGAGACCAGTAAACCCCGGTTGCTGTTACGCCATACATGTGTATTGGCCATTTACCCATTCAGAGTAACAATATTCCCACGATCATTTCAAGTTTGTTTTTTTACTAATTCAACGAAAAGATCACCAACTGTCCAGTGGCAAATGAGATTAGGACAAAGACTCTGATTTGTTTCTGTCACCAAGAAGGATAAGGGAGTTGCACTGAAAGTTGTGATTGATTTTGATGATAGATGACGTGCAGATGGCCACATGCAGAAACAGAGAAAATAATCTCTTTTTGATTTGAACATCCCCTATTTATTCCTGTTTATACGATAGAAAAGGCATGGCATTGCTAGGAATGCGATCTTATTCTTCCTCTATGGTTAGATATCATTTTATTTCTAAAGCTGAATTGTATCATCAAAACAGATCTGTAAACTAGGAAGAAAAGAGATTAAAGAAGAGAAGTTATTTCAAGGAGTGCATATCAAACGTATATAGGCTGACTCTACTATATTCATCAGGAATGACAGAAGTGGGATGAGGAAATGGATACAGACTGTGAGAGCTGTCTATGCACTTAATTGAATATTGTTGCATTTCAGGATTTTTTCAGCAAATCTGACCCGTTCTTGGAAGCCTTCAGAATGAATGATGATGGAACCCAGCAGCTTGTTCACAGAACAGAGGTAAATATTTTAAATTTTTTACTTACTTAATTAATACAGTCAGGGCCACATTACGATCCTAGCATTAAAACTCGGGCGCAAGGGAGGAAAAACTGCGCCCGCAGTTTTCCCCCTTGCACCCACGTTTTAACGCTAGATTACAATGCAGGCGCAAAAAATGCTGCCTGCATTGTTACCGCGCGCTACGGGACGGGATGCTCGCGGCAGCGCTGAGTGCAGCCGCGAGCATCCACTCGATGGAGTCCATAGGACTCCATTGAGTTTCCCCCTGCCCTTCCTCCATGACCAGCTGGATCTTGCCTCGCGAGATCTGGCCGGTCGGCGTAGTGATACTCAGGGAGAGACCGGGGGGACTTTTTCCCCCAGTCTTCCCCTGCTCCCGCCAGGCGGAGAAGGCTGTTGGAGCCGCGGTACAGGAGGTGAGTACCTGACTTGTTTTTTTTATTTTTTAGGCTGGTGTTAATGGATTCTGCAGAAGTGGAATCCGTTAATACCAAGTCCTGGCTCTGGTTAACTTTCTGCTAACCAGAGCCGGATAGTAATCAGCGTTAGTAGATTGTAATACTAACGCTGATTAACACTTTGCGCTCCCCATGTTAAGTATAGGGAGCGCAAAGTACTGTAATCTTGTGCTGAAAAGTGCAAGGTACCAAACACAAACGGGTTACTTAACCCATTTGCGTTTGGATTGTAATATTTGGTAGACACCGCAGCTAACTTTAATGCTCACGGAAGTGAGCGTTAACGTTACCGTCAAGAATGTAATGTGGCCCTCAGTGTACAGCAACACATTCTGGTCATAGATTTCTGTTAGATGTATGTATTTAGAATTTTGGCTTACCTGGCTTACTATTATCCATCTGCCCTCCAAGGACTCGCTCTATCTTTTAACAAGCTTTATGTCCAGATACGTTTCCTCCCTTTGTATCCGCTAACACTTCTTCCTCAATTACATGCTATGCCATTTGATCTTTCATGTATCCTTTTGACCCCTTCACTACCAAGTGATTTTTAAAAAAAAAACATTGTCAGGAACCAGTGGTTTCTTGTAAAGTAATTTTTAATTAATTATACAGTAAGAAATATTTGGGCATATTCCCATTGTATATCCGACTGTAATAAACCTAATTGGACAGTAGATGATGCCTAATTGAGTTACAGCTGTAGCTCGATATTTTTATTTTTTCCCGGCTGCTGAATGTCCGATTTCAGGCATTCTTCAGCCGATTTTACAGTTTTAGCTCTTTGGGCATTATGCCCACAGGGCTAAAACTTTGGATCTCCTTCTGCAGCCCAAAAGCAAACGAAATTGGTTTGCTGCAAACTAATTTCATTTGCTTTTGGACTGCAGAATGAGATATCTCCATATCGGGCACCGGATGGTGCTTTGAAGCTCAGGATATCTCAACCTCGGTAGTGAAATAATGGTGTATATCTGTGTTTGCTGTTTTCGTTCCCACTATACAGTAAAAGCGCATGGGGCTGAATATTACATTTCAGCATTTCATGCTTTTCCTAAAGCATGTCCATGCTATCCTCTTATTGGGTTTCAGAATTATTTCAGAATTATCTAAAACGTTCTTGCAGGAATATTTACTGTTCACAATCCTAATAGCTCTACAGGTTTCCCAAAATCTCTGAATTATTTACGTAGTCCAGCAGTCGGCAGCTAATTGAATAATCCCTGACATATACATGAGAATATGTGTTCTTGATGTTTATATGCATCAGAATTTATCATGGTGAGAGGGACAGCCTATATAATCCATTGTTGACACCAGCTGCTAGTGCATGGGCCAAAACAGTTCATATGTTAGGGTGTGCTCAATGGCACATTTATTAATTTCAGCCAGGAAATTAATTTTAAAAAGGGTATTTTCATGCTCCTTATCACAAACCAGTAAAAGAACATCAAAATTGTAGATGGGGTTCTAAAAGGTGGACAAGCAAGACCAACTCAGCATATGCCTTCATTTGACACTGCTGCATGCTTTATCATCAAACAAAGAGCAAAATAGGTAATTGCTAGTCAGAATAAAAAGCTACTGATTATGTTTTAACCCCTTCCTGAAGAATAACATAGTTACTCCATCCTGGTTGTCCTACACTTATGATCCCATGATGGAATATCCTCTTGTGTGGCTTAAAATGAGTAGCAGTCAGGTAGGTTAATGTTTTTGATGGATTCCCAGAGAACAAATGTTTAGGGTCAATCTACAAGTGCCCCTTCCTTGCACACCAACCACACACCGGTGCTCTCCTACAGGGCACCACTATGTACAAGACACAAATTCCAGGGAAATGAGAGGCACTCTGGGTGTACACGGATCGTTATTGGAATGGGAATAAAGTCAAGGTGATGTTTTGGCCCTTAAGGCCTTAATCAATTAATGTATGCCATGATCAAGGCTTTAAGGGCTGAAATGTCACCTTGAGTTTTAATGAAGATCCGTGTAAACACTATGGGCAGTATTACAATGTTGGTGCTAACTAGGGATGAGTGTTCGGTTCGATTCGAACGTGAGTTCGAATCGAACATCGGCCGTTCGAGTGTTTGGCGAACGCCGAACATTATGGGATGTTCGCTGTTTGTTTGACCGTGGACATTCCATAATAAAAAATGCGTCCACAGGTCTCCTAAATGTACCGGCAGCTGCCGGTACATTTAGGAGACCTGTGGCTCCGGCCCCCGTATCTCACCTGTCCTGCAGCTGTCCCGGCCTCCTGTTCCCCGGACCGTCAGCTCCTCCTGTCCATCTGGCCGCGGCTCCTCTCTGCCCCACGTCTTCATGCTGAATGATCTGATTGGGCAAAGTCCTGCGCCTGACCTGGACTTTGCCCAATCAGGGCTCTAATTCAATATTGAGCCCTGATTGGAAAAAAGTCCAGGTCAGGTGCAGGACTTTGCCCAATCAGAGCTCAGCATGAAGATGAGGCATGGGGCAGAGCTTTAACCAAGCTCTGTTTGGTTAAAGTCGGTGCAAGACTTTATCTTATCAGAGCTTGGTTAAAGCTCCTCTTCATGCTGAGCTCTGATTGGGCAAAGTCCTGCACCTGACCTGGACTTTGCCCAATCAGGGCTCAATATTGAATTAGAGCCCTGATTGGGCAAAGTCCAGGTCAGGCGCAGGACTTTGCCCAATCAAATCATTCAGCACGAAGACGTGGGGCAGAGAGGAGCCGCAGCCAGACGGGTCGGAGGAGCTGACGGACCAGGGAACAGGAGGCCGGGACAGCTGCAGGACAGGTGAGTTACGGGGCCGCAGCCACAGGTCTCCTAAATGTACCGGCAGCTGCCGGTACATTTTGGAGAACTGCAAACACATTTTCCGTGTTCGGCCCCCATTGGTTTACATTGTGTTCGAGTTCGTATTCGAACATTTGGGCCGTTTGGCTGTTCAGATACGAACCAAACACAGGGGTGTTCGGCTCATCACTAGTGCTAATTTAACCAGAGCTGTTGTAAACTTAAAACCTCCATAGGCTATAATGGCTCTGGTAAGTTTACAACAGCTCTGGTTAAGTTAGCACCAACTATGTAATATGGCCCTACAACTGGAGTGCATCTCATCTTCCTGGCTTTTGGTGGATTGATGGGTGCTTTGGCATCTGAGGCACATGAGCAGTAGCAAATCGAAGTATCCCTACACCGTGACCTTGTGACAGTCAAAGAGATCACTGTGCTGTGTAACATTGTATCCTATAGGATTTGCCTATTTAAACTTGTTTTACTGAAATACCAAAAATCAAGGCTTTTTGCCAGAATTTCAGTGCAGTTTGACATTCTGTGAATAGAAGACATGACAGTCTTCTATGAAGCAATTTCAGTGCCACCAAACGCCGCCAAATTGTGGTGAATTGCACTGTATTTTGCTGTCAATTCGCCACTATTTGGCGAATTGACAGATTAATGAATAGACGAATTGGCTGTAAATTGCACTGAACAGTGAAATTCACCATCCGGAACAATTCAGAGCTAACTCAGAGGTTAGTGAATAACCTCTATGATGTATTGTGTAAATCAGGACAGATAAATGATCTGATTTTCAATTACTTTTCCTTAGCTGCACTAATTATGTACACATTACTACTGCCAATACAGAATTATTTTTTTTTATTTATTTTTTAATATCTTTCATATTAAATGAGAAGGCATGAATATAGTTGTCACATCTAAGTAAAACCTAGAAACAAAGAATATGTAGGGAGATAAGAACCTTTCGGCCCATTTAGTCTTCCCAATTATATGGATGCTTTCCCTGGCTTTATCTTTTGTTTAGGATAGCCTTATGCCTATCCCATGCCTGCTTAAACTCAATCACTGTTTTGGCCTCTACCACTTCAACTGGAAGGCTGTTCCATGTATCCACCACCCTCTCAGTATAATAATGCTTCCTGATGTTACTTTTAATCCTTTGCCCCTCTAATCTAAGACTATGTCCTCTTGTTTTGCTACTTTGTTTCCTTTTAAATATACTCCCTTCCTCTACCTTGTGGTTTCCCTTTACGTATTTAAATGTTTTATCATATCTCCTCTGTCTCGTCTTTTTTCCAAGCTATACATGTTAAGATCATTTAAGCCTTTCCTGGTAACTTTTCTCCTTTAAGACGTACACCATTTTAGTAGCCCTTCACTGAACTCTCTCTAAGGTATCTATATCCTTCTGGAGATACGGTCTCCAGTACTGCACCCAATACTCCAAGTGAGGTCTCACCAACCCTCTCTGCCCTTTACAAAAAAACAGTATATAATATGTGTCGGTGCTGTAAAGGATAAAGATGGATCTCATGTTTGAATGCACACACACATACCAAAATTGCTTGGTACCTTAACTTCTCAACATCCAAAATAATGCTGAGTCACTAAGGGGTTAATGACCAAAATAGACTCCAGCCAGTGATCCCTAACAAGTTGTGTTAATTTTTAACCCATGTCTAACTTTCCTCCTTTTATTGTCTCTTCTGCTGAGAGTTGGTAGGATGTTACATTGTTTCACCTCTGCATCTCTGTAAAATTGTATTTTAAAGAACGGATCCTCATATAAAATCAGCATATTCATGTATTAATATCCATCCCCTCTTCCTGTCCGAACTTGGATATAAGTGTACTTGCATGTTATACTTTTAAATGGGTCGTCCACACAAAGGTTTCCGTTTTTCCATCAATATGTAAATGCTGTGTATTCGAATAGTTTATGATTTGGTAGCGCATCTCAAGGGACCACAGTGAAGCATGCAACATCTGTTCATTACATTTAGGTGGAGGTGAAGATATTCAATTTTAGATCCTATTATACATTCAATCCTGTTCCATCTAGAACAACTCTGATGAAGCTCCATCAAGCTGCCACAGACACACAGGTCATTCAATATCTGTAAGAGTATCTGACCTATGCACCTGTGATAATGAAAGAGACAGTAGGATAGAATAATCTGAAAATCCTCTAGGTATGGCTAAACACTGACACTGCAGAGCACTGGTTTGGGACCCGAGTCTCTGCTTCTTTAGGAGACATATTGGTCCCTTCTCATGTATATTCATTTTTGCAAGGCGATGTATAATGAGTACTGTGGTCCTTTCCTACTGTCATTTATTACTATGTATATTAACTGTTGTAGGCAAAGAACAGAAGGTTTTCCTCTCTATATCGATATTCTAATGGCTGCTCCTCTTGTAATACTTAGGTTGTCATGAACAATTTGAACCCAGCCTGGAAAGCGTTCAAAGTCTCATTGAATTCCCTCTGCAGTGGAGATCATGACCGGAAGCTGAAGGTACAACATGTGAAGCTAGAATTGTATTTGTTTGTTGCTAAAAATCTTTGAAATACCATATAACATATATGATCACTTTCATATCAACCTCAACCACTTTAATTTGATAAATATATATAATGCCAGAATCCTTGTACACTGTTGCGCCATGAGATGGATGTCCCATTACGCCATAAAGCCAGGGGTCAAGTTGAATAGGAACGTGTGGGAACGCAGTTCCTCCACTATTTTTTAGGGCGAATTGAGTTTGCAGTGGTCTGACACACTATAAAGCTTTCATTTAGGTGTTGAGTAATGCAGTAATGTGTTTCTTTGTTAAAGCACAGTGAATATATATCAGCGCAATCCGGCTCATCGCCATGTCGTGGAGTTTGCTTCCCTCAGTCCTGAGTGATTCGTTTTAGTGATTCACTGACTCCTTTTGCGTTTATTCAGTTGTATTGTGAGAGACCCGGCTTTTATGAGAACCACCCTTTGTGTACCCGTTTTGGCTATTCCTGACCACTCTGATTCTACGTGATTTGGCTTGTATTATACCACACTTTGTGTACCAGTTTCTGGCGATCCTATACCACTCTATATTGTTATTAGGCTACCTCCATTTAACCCTGTCCTGAGTATATCTTCATACTATATATATATATGTGTTTGTGTCCCTAGAGGTAGGCAGACTACCGACCACCTAAGGATCAGAGGGATAGATAGGGACTGTCTAAAGGGACTTGCATCGTGATCTATATAGAGGGATACCTGCCAGCTTTAATATTGTCAAGCAATGTGCTTGTCTCATTTATTCTTTTTTAAATTGACAAGGCCTTAAGAAAAAAAATAGTACTTGAAAATTAAAATGTCTTTATAAATACATCGATGTTAAAATTTATGAAATGGAAAAGTTGTCTTAAAATGTCAAAGCCCAAATATAGTGTCATGGTATTTAAAATATGGGTTTGTGGTTCTCGGTTCCCGCTGACTTTTCTGAAGGCTTAGTACGGCAATCATTTATAAAGTGCAACTGTGCTAAATATGAACTTTATATGTATATAGTACATTTCTACAGTTAAGTACAATCATTTCAATCCTATACGGGAGCTGATTGGTTTGTACATGATCGTCTTTTACAATCCAAAGCGTTTCTGTTCTGGTCCAGTACATTTCACAAACGTCATTATTTTTGGCCACCTTGGATTTATCTCCGGCTGCTCATTATCCAGTGGCCTTAATGAGTGCTCAGTTGTGTGAAAACAGTAAGTGCTTTATTTCTTTCCATTCCATCTAGTACAGTGCTAAGATGAAGTGCATTGTGACATCTACAGCAGAGGTATCTCCTCTGCGTGCATAGCTCTTTGTGTGATGAGATGACCCGTCACTCGGTGTGTTTAGTGGCCTTCATAATGTTACTGTTACGAACAGAAAGAGCATAGGAAATAAATTGTGAAGGATCTGTTATTGTTTAGTCTTATACTGCTATTGACGGTTTTGTGTTTTAAGTTCAAGAATATCTACTCCTGTGAAAGAACCGTCTCGTATCTATAAAACATTGTATGTGTTGTTGACCAAAGTATCTATTTCAGGAGCATTATTGTGCATCTAGAATTATATGCGCTTTCTCTCTTGTTCTGTAAAAAAACACAATCTGTGATAAAGGATGGACAGTTATCAGAGCCTGAAACATAATGCAATTTATATCATCGCTGAAGTTAATGTTTATTTAGAAGAGATTCTTTCCTTTTGATTCCTGTATGTCTTTCTGCCCATCTATATAGATGCATGGTAGACAATTTGGCACATACCCTCCCAGTAGTAAAGGTTAGAGAAAAGTCTAAAGGGGTTATTCAGAGAGAGACGTTTTGGCCCCGAAATGGCACCAAACAGTGAATTTCCCCATATGGTGACATTTCGGGGCCATTCTGCTATTCAAAGAGCAGGCAGTTCGCCAAATGTTGGCGATCTGCCAGCAATCACGGTGCCTGTTCAACAGCAGTGAAATCCCCCATAGAGAAGCAATGGTTAATCTATTCAGAGAACACTGAACAGCAGTGAAAAGTTGCTGAAGTGCCCTGCTGTACGGTGGTTTCATTCAGCAGGTTTATTCAGGCGAACCCCATAGGCTTCAATGTTAAAAATATTCCCTCTTTTATTCAATATCTACTAAACCATTTATTCTCTTATTCTGCAGTAAAAAGTCTATTTATTGTTTTTTTTTTAGAATCCTTTAGCTATTTTTGGGAATTTTTCTGGCACTATTTATTGATTTTTAAAGCATTTTTTCCTTTTTCCTGTAACAGACGTTATTATTAGCATTCGCAGGATCTTATATGTAAATTTCAGGCATTTTCTTTCAATAGTTTTTTTACAAACAGCGTTTACATTTTGACACTTTTCAATCGTATGGTTTTTGGGGTTTTTTTACCACGTTTGTCAGCTTGTCGGCTTTTTGTGACGGCTGGTCAGCCGGATCAGTGGCTCGTCGGCTTTCTCCGTGTATGGCGTGTTTTTTTTTGCGGCGGTTCCAGACGGTTTTCAGTGGGTGTTCAGTGGGATTGCAGTGGGTTTTCAGCAGGTTTTCCCTGCGCTCGGGGGGATCAGCATTCACCGCAGGGTGGGGAACTTTGATTCTCCAAAGTGCGGGGAACGAGAGCGCACCGGTGACATTTCACTGCTCTGTGAATAACCCCCTAAGTGTTGCAGTTAAAAAAAATATGCAAAGCAGTAGTGAAGGGACATTCACAGATCTTATAGGATCCGTTCCAAAAATGAATTTGACATGTGACTTGCATACTCAAGTCCAAAATATAGGATAACATAGCAAATTATAGTGAGAAACAAGAAGGGTGTTTGTGAGGGTCCTGAGAACGAACAACAGCACAATGGCCTGCTCTACGGTGGGTGCCCGCTCAGGTCTCACAAACAAGGTTTTAGCTTGATTGTGCCATTACAGGGATGAATTTTCCATATGCAAATCAGCCTGCTCTCACCCAGAAAGGGTGGCCAGTGCTGATCGCCAAGGACGTCATCCCTGCACGAGAGGTGCAGCAACCCCCGACGATCGTTTCGGCCTTCTTGGGCCTCGTCAGGAGGGTATAGCTGACACCCCTCTAGGCACACCAAGCAAGGGGTCCACGTCTCAGGACCCTCACAAACACCCCCCCCTTGCTTCTCACTATAATTGTAAAGGGTCATCCAGACGTGGACCCCTTGCTTGATGTGCCTAGAGGGGTGTCAGCTATACCCTCCTGACGAGGCCCAAGAAGGCCGAAACGATCGTCGGGGGTTGCTGCACCTCTCGTGCAGGGATGACGTCCTTGGCAGTCAGCACTGGCCACCCTTTCTGGGTGAGAGCAGGCTGATTTGCATATGGAAAATTCATCCCTGTAATGGCACAAGCAAGCTAAAACCTTGTTTGTGAGACCTGAGCGGGCACCCACCGTAGAGCAGGCCATTGTGCTGTTGCTCGTTCTCAGGACCCTCACAAACAGGGGGTTGCAAATTATAGCAAATTAGCATAAACATTGTTAAAATAATGTAAATTTGCACATTTAAAATTTTCACTTACTTGTTTATCTTAGAACGAAAAGTTCTATACTTTAGATGGTGCCATTAGTTAGTGAACAGTCAGATAAAAATGATGAGATATCTAGCTTTTAGGGATTTGTAGTGAGAATAATGAGATTATTATCAATGTGGTTACCAAAAAATACCAATATAATATAAAAATAATATCTGTATGTGGCATAATGCCTGTACATGGAAATTAGTTACACCTTGTATCTGTACTGTAGTAGAGGCATTTTTATCCGTTATAATCACCTGGATTTTATCCCTGCACAATAATAGGTGACCCCAGAAGCCTCCCTTAGTTCTGTCCTTTTCATTTATTGCAAAGGAAATTCATTTGCAAATGAGCTCCAGAATGCAACCGATATATTGTAGCACCTTGGGCATGACAACCGAGGGGTTAAACAGTTTGAACATCTGGAACTCTGTTTCTAAAACACAAAGCACCAGCTGGATCAGTATAAAGCTTCAGCTCCTGTAGTGCTTTCTGCCCAGCTGATGGTGACACTTACCTGTCAAATAGGGCTGCTACAGTAATAAAATGCATTGAAAATATATTCTATCATTTTTTTAACTGTATAATTAATGAAAATAGATTTTCCAAATAGATAATGTTTGCTGACTTTTATGAAAAATCACTTGGTAGTGAATTTGTTAAATCTGGGTTTATGTGGGGGTTTTAAATGTTTTTCAATTGGTATTGAAGGGGTTAAACATTATTATAATGTACTAACTTTGCAAATAACTTCACAATGTTCTCAAATTATTGAATTAATTAGTTTGTGTTGGCATTTATGATATATAATCGATCTAATTGTTAATATCACCTGGAAACAGGTATCTTCTTTGACCCAATCTGTTATATAAATGGAAGTTTGCACATCCAATAATGTGTTAATTTTAATTAATTTTATTTACTTTTCCCACTAAACAACCCTTGAAGAGAATCACCATTACAAGAAACATTTTGCTGTTAAGATAAGAATGCATTAAGACTTTACATTTTATGCCCTCCAGTGTCATGCGGTTGACAAATACTGTATGTGTAAATTCGTGTTACATAGAATTATGCTAATTATAGAAAAATAATATATCTTTCAGTTTTCAGGGCATCTATCTGTTAAGTACCAAATGTAAGGAGATGTTTTAATTAGTTATGATTGCTGTCACAGCCAGTTAGTCAGTATAACGCATAGGTGGAAATGTATTGATAGTTTTGGCCACTGTTATGTTATTCAAGGTTTATTCTGAAGGTTTTTAATTTAATTCCTAATATATCCAGTATGACAAAAGAAGCATTTTAGTAGTCAGAGGTGTGAAGGGAAGTCAGTGGAGGTGCTGTTATCTAGGTGTGCAAAATTTATACTATGTGGTATGCTGCCAACTGGGAAAAAACACAGACTCTCGAAGGTGTGCTAAAATCCAATATAGTTAGTTAGGGGGGAGAGGTTCTGGCGCAATGGGTTATTGTAAGTAGGGATGAGCCGAACACCCCCCGAGTTCAGTTCGGGCCCGAACCCGAACTTCCCAAATGTTCGGTTCCGAACCCGAACTCAATGCAAGTCAATGGGGCTGAAAATTTGTTTTTTAGAGTGCCCTCCAAGATATGCTAGATATTTGCCATAAAAGGTGTATGGGGGTCCAGGTAGTGCCCTGGGGGACAGGAGACAAGGTCAAAAAGTAAAAAAAAAAAACGTTTTTAAAGGGACAGTGAGTTTTCCATGAAATAAGGGTTAAAAATAAAAATGAAAAATTCCTTCAAATATCGTGCCTAGGAGGTCCCCATAACCTGCCCGAGAAGTGGTGGATTTCTAGGATGTATAGAAAAACTTAAAAACTAAAAAATGATGTTTCAAATGATGGTAAATTCACAAATGTTTTAAAGAAATTAGTGAGCCCCAAAATACTGCGTGGTACTGGTTGTGTGACAAGACACAGATCACCTCAATTCACAAATGTTTTAAAGAAATTATTGCGCCCCAAAATAATGCGTGGTACTGGTTGTGTGACGAGACACAGATCACCTCAATTCACAAATGTTTTAAAGAAATTAGTGAGCCCCAAAAAGATTTGCTGGCACAGTGACAAGACACACATCACCTAAATTCCCTGATATTTGGTAGAAATGAGACCCAAAAAGACTTGCTGACACAGTGACAAGACCCAGAAGATCACCTCAATTCACAAATGTTCTAAAGAAAGTTGTAAACCCCAAAAAAATTGCTGGCACAGTGACAAGACACACATCACCTAAATTTCCTGATATTTGGTAGAAATGAGACCCCCCCAGACCCCCCCAGTAGTGTGGCAGACCGGCAGTAACAACACACAACTATCTCCTTTGAAATCTCCTCTGAAATGCGTGCAGAATCGGCGCGTGGAAAGGTTATATAGTGTGCTGCGGGACTTAACTCTGTGAGCCCATGATTGGGCAAAATTTGCCCAATCAGGACTCTGAGCCGTGATTGGCATAGTGTTCAATCTGTCTTGCACCAGACCTGTGGTCAAGTGCAAGGCTGTAGCCAATTATGGGCCTCAGGCCAGTGGGAAAATGCATTGTGGTCCATTGTGGAAATGTTCGGTGTTCGCGATCTAATCGAACAGGCTAAGTTCGGGTCGAACTCCGAACCGTCCGAACCGAACAGCTCATCCCTAATTGTAAGAACAGTTCTTGAATCGCTTTGAGACAATCGAAGTGCGCTACTGTTTAAGGTAGCTGCACATATTATGATAACTTCTAATAAAATACAGTTTAGGACAATGCAACTGCAATAAAAGTCAGATGCACCGTATGCAAAACACAGTACACATAAAGTGCGAATGCAATAACAGGTGTGCATTAATGTAATGTGCAAATGCAGTAATAAAAGTGCATGCAGTGCAAAAAAGTGCAATTGCCTCGAATATCACAATGCGTAATGCGTTCGGTCCATATATTAGGCGCAACAGTAATGGCGTCCAGCTGGTTAAGGCTCGAAGAACATGCAACAATGTCCAGTGTATACTAAAAAAACAAGTTGTGCACATAAAAAGTGCTCAGGAAATAGTTAGTGTTAACCTTGTAATGGGGGTTTGGAACATCCCCTGGCGTATTAGTTCCTCTTTTGGTCCTGGTTGGCTCCCAGTGGATAGGGTGAAAGAGGAGGAGAGAAAGAATAATAGTGCAATATTGTCTGGATGAGTTGGGTAGTGTAAGGAGATAAAACAGGATGAGAGAGGGAAGTGGCCACCCTCTATTTGACCTAAGGCGCTTCAATCCAGAGCCTGGACAGATTAGGCTCTGGAATTTGTAAGTGTTTTATCTCCTTACACTACCCAATTCACACAGACAATATTGCACTATTATTCTTTCTCTCCTCCTCTTTCCTCTTTTACCCTATCCACTGGGAGCCAACCAGGACCAAAAGAGGAACTGCTACGCCAGGGGACGTTCCAAACCCCCATTACAAGGTTAACACTGACTATTTCCTGAGCACTTTTTGGGCTCTATTAAATTCTTTGTGCAAAAACGCTCGCGCAGCGCTTTAATTGGTGTGCGAAGCGTTAAACGTTAACGCACATAAATTAACGCTGGTATTACAATCCGAGCGAATTTCTTCATCCGTCAAAAAATAACACGTGTAAAAAAGACGCGCAAAATGTGCGCGCATTAACAGTGCGTGCAGAAATCGGTGTGCGGCCTGTTTTTTCACGCGATTCAGCCAATGAGAATTAACCTCCCTGGCGGTCTAATTTTTTCAAAATTTTGTGTCTAAAAGCGTCTCAATTTTTTTTAAAGGAAACGTGTTTTTGTACATAGTTAGCCTGTAATAATTAGGAATCACGCACTGAAATCCGTGAAATCAAGAGTCTTTACTGGTAAAATCCTTTATAAATAAATTAATTAATTAATTAAAAAAAAATAGTAAATACACGGAGTCCGATAAAGTTTGAAACACGACATAATAATTTATTATCCCAAAAATAATTATCCAAAATAATGCAAATAAATGATGTACAATAAAATACAACAAAAAACACTGAAATCTGTCTGAGAACAAGGGTGAGACGAGGTATGGTCTATTTCTTATCCTGTGCTGCCACCTAGTGGCCGTTCATAAACTTTGCCATTTGTATTCAATGAGTATTATGAATGAAGTTTGCTGCGTCCAGCCCCCCTGCATCATGTGACTCGCAGGGAGCCATCCAGGAAGCAGCTCGCGGCGATCACACTGCAGGGACAACGAGGGAGCCAGGAGGAGGTGAGTATCTATCCAGCCCGAGTGGGGCTCGGGGTTACCGTTCGTGGTAGTGAAATTTAATCCCGAGTCACACTCGGGAATACCGCCAGGGAGGTTAAGAACTACAATTGTCTCCCGTTCAGTTTTTGCGCCTGTCAAAATCAATCTGGGTATATATGCTGCAGCAATAATAAAAACATGCACAACTTCTCCATTTTATTGTTTGGGTATGTGTAGAATGTGTAACTATACTGTGCTGTATTTTTTTTTTTCCGGCTGGTGTATTTGGTTTCGGCCAGGAAGTTCAGATTTGCCATTAACACCAGCTTTTAAAAGACGTTAAAATTATGCGCGCAAACGTTGCCCGTTAAAATTTGCGCATAGATTGTAATACCATCCGCGTACCAGCGCACAAACGCATTTGCGCTCACAAGGCTAAGTATAGGACGCGAAATGTACATTACGCTCGCTCAGGGTTCACACAGGTTCATCAGCGGTAGACGTTAACATGCATTTTTGCACAGACATTGTAATACGACATTCTGCGCAAAGGGTTTTCCCCCTCGCGCTAATGCGTTTTTGCACACGCGTTAACGTTTGCGCGAAGAATTTAATAGAGCCCTTTATGTGCACAACTTGTTTACATAGGAGCCTTGGAAGTGGGCCTCTGGATATTGGATTTTAGTATACACTGGACACTGTTGCATGTTCTTCGAGCCTTAACCACCTATACGCCATTGCTTGAGCCTAATATATGGACCGAACTCATTACACATTGTGATATTCTCGACGCAATTGCACTGCATGCACTTTTATTACTGTATTTGCACATTACATTAATGCACACCTGTTATTGCATTCACACTTTATATGTACTGTGTTTTGCATACGGTGCATCTGACATTTATTGCAGTTGCATTGTCCTAAGCTGTATTTTATTAGAAGTTATCATAATATGTGCAGCTACCTTAAACAGTAGCGCACTTCGATTATCTCAAAGCAATTCAAGAACTGTACTTACAATAACCCATTGCGCCACTAGGAATCCCCCCCCTAACTATATTGCATTTTAGTAGTCGCTTAGTGCCACTCTAAAAGAAAAAAATAAACCCCCATTCTTTTTTTGTCCTTAAATAATTGGAGATGCTGCTAACAGTAGATAGGGAAATACATATCCAGACAGAAGACTATACGGTCACTCCAGTTTGTGTTAAAGGCAAGATTTGAAAATTTGTTGTCTAAGAGTAGAAACCTCATCTTTTTTTTTTAATTAAGCCCATTAAATTTGCCCTGAATGTAAGCTGGATTGCCCATATCGATCTGGATACGTATGCTGGGAGTTGACTTCTCCTGATGCGTGTTGGCACCCACATCTATGATCTACATTGGGGTTTGTTGCCACCTACTAGGTATTTGAGTAGATAGAGAAATGTCAGCAAATGTTCATGAATCATCCGACATTTCCCTATGTGATTGGATGAGCCAATTCTTTCGATGTCTACTAATCAAGTAGTGAACGGAGCTAATAGTTACATAGACCGAAAAAAAAGACATGCGTCCTTCGAGTTCAGCCTTTCCCACATCACCTACTGTGGTTAATCCAAAAGAAGGCAAAAAAATCCCAGTCTGAAGCGCTCGCCAATATGCAACAAACAGGGAAAAAATTATTTCCTGACCCCAGAATGGCAGTCAGATTTCTCTTTGGATCAAGCAGCCATTATCTCATATTAAATATTACAACCCTTATGTGACAGGGCTCCTCCTGTAGCCACGTCTTCTAGGGCGCCATAACACAGCAACTGCGAAAGTTCGTTTTAGATTTTTATTTCCTTTACCATACAGCAATAGTGATACACAGCAAACTCAGTAGTACACGACAATTCAGTGGTTCACAGCAATCACAAAAAGTTTTTCTTTCCTTCAGCTCTCTCCATAAACTGAACACTCCCTTCCAACACTTACACCAGCTTCCATTATATTAAGGCTGAGCAAGCCTGAATCACAGGTGTGGCCTGCTTGCATAACGGCCCACTCTTCACTCCATTATCCCAACACCTGGGACCCAGAATACAACTCCCATCCTGCCCAGCTATAATACACACACACTGATATATCATTTCCCTGGGGGGGTTTTAGCAGAAGGGAGGGGTGCAGTTTAAGGCTAGAGTCAGACTAACGCATTTTTCGCGTTGTCCGTGAAAAAGTGCATTCGAACGAATGGACGCATTTTTTCACGGAATACGCAATAGCGGTCATACCATGCGCATTCTCGTCCGTGATTTTGTACGGATCATCAATAAAACCCTTTTTGTGTCTGGACGTTATGTTGGCCGGACATTAGCAGCGTCTGACGTCTCCTAATCACACACACCCTGCTAGTGGACGCAGCGCACTCTGTACGTCAGTACTAGCGGTTTCACGTTCTCGAAAAAATGCGTTCGTTTGCCACTTGCGTTGCGCAGCCGCACTTTTGTGCGGCCGTTCTTCGTATGCTGCTCGGCATTGGACGTCATTTGCTGCTAGCGCGGCCGTGATTTAGTGCTGCTAAATGCACGTTGATACTGCGTTAGTCTGACCCTAGCCTAAAAGGTCTGATCTTACATCTCTGCTGTTTATGGCCATGCCTGGCTTCCTGACACACCTTAATATTCTGCTTTTGCAGGAAGTCATCCAGTCGTTGTTTAACCCTTTCGCTGCTGAGGCTTTCCCGCCCCTATGCTGAGGTCATTTTTACCTGTTTTGCGCATCATGTTTAAACGTGTTTTGAAGGCTTATTTTAGTATATGACCCAGACATATTATATATCGTTCTTTCCGTCAGACTTGGTAGATTCATAATATGTCATTATATATTGTATACGTTATGTCATGTCTGTATATTATAACAAAAAATGCCAATAAATATGTATTTTCAATAATTTACAATGTGTAAAGTGTTTTTTTCCACATTTTAACATGCGAGCAATTGCGGTTATATTTTGTATGGGGTGCGCTTGTTAAAAAAATTAGAGATGGGGTCTCGTTACATTTTCTTTTGGGGAAAATGACACTATTTTTAACAAACGCACCGCATACAAAAATCGTTAGTGCAGCATCATTGTTCACATTATAATTGAAATGGGAACAATATTGCTGCATTAACAAACCCAAAAAAAAAAAAAAAAAGTGTTTAATTTTTTTTTTTAATTTTTTTTTTTAATTTTTTTTAATTTTTATTTTTCTTTTTTTTTTTTTTTTTTTACAAAATTTTTCACTGTAGTGTTTTGGTATCATTGGAACGGCCATGCTCTGGCCGATCCAACGATACCAAAATTTAACCCCTAACTGCCACAGATCGGGAGATAGGGAGTTCATTGGAACTCCCTATCTCCACAGTTGGTGGCAGTTAGGGGTTAATGCTAGGCTACGCACGATGACGCCAGTCCTCTGGGGGAGTTCCCGGAGGCTTGGCCGACATCCAAGATGTCGGCCAGCTCCGGGAAAGGATCGCGAACCGGCGCTTTTCAGCGCCGATTCGCGATCCAGCTCCCCAGGGGTTAATGCCAGGCATCATTTGGAAGGGCAGGCTGTGCCCTTCCAAATGATGCCTGGGTTAAGCCCCTGTGCCCTGCCGATCGGGAGGGAGAGAGGTCCGAAGGACCTCCCCCCCTCCCTTTCAGGCGCCTCCTCCGCACATGCGGGGGGGCGCCTGAATTAGGTGTCATCGCGCCCCCGCGATGACACCTAATGCTGGCGGCTGCTGGTCCGGATGCGCGGCTGACATCCAGGATGTCAGCCCGCACCGGAGGGGCCAGCGATCGGCCGGAACCCGGCCGAACGCTGACCCCGATGGGAGGACGCGCTCAGCGCGTCCTCCGCATACCAGCGGGAATGCTGAGGACGCGCTGAGCGCGTCCTTAGCATTCAAGTGGTTAAAAGGTCTGTACAGTCTCTGACCCAACCACCTCAACAGGCAGAGAATTCCACAGCTTTAATGTTCTCACTGTAAAATAACCCTTCCTATGCTTTAGGCTGAATTTCCTTTCGTCCAGCCTAAATGGGTGACCCCATGTCCTATGTATAGTCCTGTTAATGAATAGGTTTCCAGACAATAGTTTATAATGGGCTTGTACTGTATATATTTATATAAAAGTTATCAGATCCCCTTTAAGGCATCATTTCTCTAAACTAAACAAGTTTAAGCTTGTTTGCATTCCATTGGACCACTGATCAGGACATACACACAGCGCAACATTAGAAATATCCCTCCAAAAGCAAACTTCTCATAAGACTGACAGTGACAGCTTATTTCCACAATTTATTTGTAAGTGATAAACTGAGCAGTTTCATTGCATCTTATAAATAATGAGATTTTTAAAGGCGTTTCTTAATTTCCATACACTTCAAAACATAATTGTTTTCATGAATTAACAATACTAAACATCTGTGTGTTGCAGATAATGAGTTTTTTTCCTGCAAGGAATCCACTTAGTAAAAGCATTGTATTGCCAGCGTTCACCTCCAATTGTTGAAAGCTCTTCTTTTGATATGTCTACCAGAGTTCCAGAAACAATATACTCATTTAAATCGAAATCCTAGCAGCAGCTGGCAGCATTTTCTGCTGACATATATTTTCTTCAAGTTACTATAACAATAGCTAAGTAATGCATTAGTTGTCATTTATAGAACAATTAAAAGGATGCTTATGCTTTTTGAAAACGTTTAAGAAATAGAAGACTTTAGTCTTACTGAATTTGCATATTCTGAAATGCCTAAATAGAATTTTAGGACTCTTTATGCATTTTATATTTAAGTATTAGAGATTCGTTCATCACAATTTTATTCTGAATCTCAGTGACTGTCATTACATAGTTAAATATTAAAATGCATCTGTACAAAATGCTCCTTGGGGAAATCCACGCAACTGTGACATCATGTGCTGACCTCACAATCCGCTCTCAGATGATCAGTGGCTACAGGTGAATATGGTTGAAACACAGTTACATCTTTTTAGGCCAGGGGCAGACGAGCGTCGAAGGAACGTCCGTGAGAGTGGCCGTTCCTTCCATTCAATGCTCATCTACCCACCTTGCTGAGCGCACTCGTGCTCAGCGCTGCAAAGCGTGTCCTAGCGTATCGACGGGGAGGCTTTGTGGGCAGACGCTTGTTGCGCTTGCATTTTGTGCGCGCGCACAAGCATGTGACTGGCACTGTTGCAGCAGCAGCAGGCTGCGACAGGCGCCAGTAAGTCCGTCAGTACGGGCGCACCTAGTGTGCTCATCTGACACCGACCTTAGTAGAAACTATCAGGATTATTCAAAGAGAATCGAAAAGTCACCGCACGTTCGGTGACTTTTCGTTCTCTTCAATTCAGTTTGTTTTGCCGAACCCATTTCGGCCACCCTGCGGTGTATTCAGCAAGCACCACAGGGTCCCCGAATTGCAGGGAGAAGCTGCCGCAAACCAAACGAAAACTAACCACAAAACCCGGCGAATGCATGCCGAAAACCCACAAAAACATCTGGATTAACTAGGGTTGCACCGATACCGATACTAGTATCGTTATCGGGGCCGATACTGGGTACTGCAGGAGTACTTGGTACTCGTGCAGTACCCCCCGATATTTTTACCGATACCGGAAGCCGGCATTGAGCCGGCTTGCTGGCATCCGAGGGGCTGCGGCGGCTGTCCGAATGCTCTATCGGCATTCGGACAGCCGCCCCTGGAGCTCTGTGCGGTATACTTACCTTCCTGAGCGACGCCGGGAATGTCTCCGCGCGTGCGCTCGTTGGAAGGACCCCAGTCGCGACCACGTGGGACCATGTGATCGCGGCTGGGGTCCTTCCAACGAGCGCGCGTGTGGAGACATTCCCGGCGTCGCTCAGGAAGGTAAGTATAAACAAAGTGAGCAGCTGCAGGGCCTGTCTGAATGCCGATAGAGCATTCGGACAGGCCCTGCAGCTGCTCTCCGCGACGATACTTACCTTCCTGAGCGACGCCGGGACATTTTCCGCGCGCGCGCGCTCGTTGGAAGGACCCCAGCCGCGATCACATGGTCCCACGTGGTCGCGGCTGGGGTCCTTCCACATGCGCGGAGACATTCCTGGCGTCGCTCAGGAAGGTAAGTATCGTCGCGGAGGGGGGGGGACATGAGCTGTGGGGGCATACCAATGTGTGAGCTGGGGCATATCCATTAGCTGGGGGCAATACCCATGTGTGAGCTGGGGCAAATCCATGAGTGAGCTGGGGCAAATCCATGAGTGAGCTGGGGCATATCCATGTGTGAGCTGGGGCATATCCATGAGTGAGCTGGGGCATATCCATGTGTGAGCTGGGGCAAATCCATGTGTGAGCTGGGGCAAATCCATGTGTGAGCTGGGGCATATCCATTAGCTGGGGGCAATACCCATGTGTGAGCTGGGGCATATCCATGTGTGAGCTGGGGCAAATCCATGAGTGAGCTGGGGCATATCCATGTGTGAGCTGGGGCAAATCCATGAGTGAGCTGGGGCATATCCATGTGTGAGCTGGGGCATATCCATGTGTGAGCTGGGGCATATCCATGTGTGAGCTGGGGCATATCCATGAGTGAGCTGGGGCAAATCCATGTGTGAGCTGGGGCATATCCATGAGCTGGGGCATATCCATGTGTGAGCTGGGGCAAATCCATGAGTGAGCTGGGGCATATCCATGTGTGAGCTGGATCAAATCCATGAGTGAGCTGGGGCATATCCATGTGTGAGCTGGGGCATATCCATGTGTGAGCTGGGGCATATCCAAAGTGAGCAGCTGCAGGGCCTGTCTGAATGCCGATAGAGCATTCGGACAGGCCCTGCAGCTGCTCTCCGCGACGATACTTACCTTCCTGAGCGACGCCGGGACATTTTCCGCGCGCGCGCTCGTTGGAAGGACCCCAGCCGCGATCACATGGTCCCACGTGGTCGCGGCTGGGGTCCTTCCACATGCGCGGAGACATTCCTGGCGTCGCTCAGGAAGGTAAGTATCATCGCGGAGGGGGGGGGACATGAGCTGTGGGGGCATACCAATGTGTGAGCTGGGGGCATATCCATTAGCTGGGGGCAATACCCATGTGTGAGCTGGGGCAAATCCATGAGTGAGCTGGGGAAAATCCATGAGTGAGCTGGGGCATATCCATGTGTGAGCTGGGGCATATCCATGAGTGAGCTGGGGCATATCCATGTGTGAGCTGGGGCAAATCCATGTGTGAGCTGGGGCAAATCCATGTGTGAGCTGGGGGCATATCCATTAGCTGGGGCAATACCCATGAGTGAGCTGGGGCATATCCATGTGTGAGCTGGGGCAAATCCATGAGTGAGCTGGGGCATATCCATGTGTGAGCTGGGGCAAATCCATGAGTGAGCTGGGGCATATCCATGTGTGAGCTGGGGCATATCCATGTGTGAGCTGGGGCATATCCATGTGTGAGCTGGGGCATATCCATGAGTGAGCTGGGGCAAATCCATGTGTGAGCTGGGGCATATCCATGAGCTGGGGCATATCCATGTGTGAGCTGGGGCAAATCCATGAGTGAGCTGGGGCATATCCATGTGTGAGCTGGATCAAATCCATGAGTGAGCTGGGGCATATCCATGTGTGAGCTGGGGCATATCCATGTGTGAGCTGGGGCAAATCCATGAGTGAGCTGGGGCATATCCATGAGTGAGCTGGGGCATATCCATGTGTGAGCTGGGGAATATCCATGTGTGTGCTGGGGCATATCCATGAGTGAGATGGGGCAAATCCATGTGTGAGCTGGGGCATATCCATGAGCTGGGACATATCCATGTGTGAGCTGGGGCAAATCCATGTGTGAGCTGGGGCAAATCCATGAGTGAGCTAGGGCATATCCATGTGTGAGCTGGGGCATATCCATGTGTGAACTGGGGCATATCCATGTGTGAGCTGGGGCAAATCCATGAGCTGGAACATATCCATGTGTGAGCTGGGGCAAATCCATGTGTGAGCTGGAGCAAATCCATGAGTGAGCTGGGGCATATCGATGAGTGAGCTGGGGCATATCCATGAGTGAGCTGGGGCATATCCATGTGTGAGCTGGGGCAAATCCATGAGTGAGCTGGGGCATATCCATGTGTGAGCTGGGGCATATCCATGAGTGAGCTGGGGCATATCCATGTGTGAGCTGGGGCATATCCATGTGTGAGCTGGGGCATATCCATGAGTGAGCTGGGGCATATCCATGAGTGAGCTGGCGCAAATCCATGTGTGAGCTGGGGCAAATCCATGTGTGAGTTGGGGGCATTTTTATATGGTCTGTTCTTATTGGAAAGCGTCACATGACATTAAAGAAAAGTATCGGTACTCGGTATCGGTGAGTACTTTTAAAAAGTATCGGTACTCGTACTCGGTCTTAAAAAAGTGGTATCGGTGCATCCCTAGGATTAACCCACCGAAAATGCCGGAAAAACCCGAGCAGGAGCCGATCACACGCAGCGAAGCAGCCTGAAAAACCCGACACCGCAGACGAAGGCAGTGAATAAATTAGTAAAACAGGTTGCTGGAATGTTTGAAAAGTGAAACGCTGTTTGCAAAGAAACTACTGAGCAAAAATGTCTGAAATTTACATATGAGGTCTAAGGAATGATAATAAAAAGAGTTGTTACAGAAAAAATAAGTAAATTTAAAAACAAAACAAAAAATCGGACTTTTTTGAAAAAAAAAATCCCAAAAAATGCTTAAAATATCCTAAAAAATCTATAAATAAAGAGACTCTTTACTGCAGAATTCTATAATGAACGGTTTATTAGATATTGAATTAAAACGGGAATATTTTTAACATTGAAGCCTATGGGATTCGCCTGAATAAATCTGCCGCATGAAATCACCGAATGGCAGGGCATTTCGGGAACCTTTCACTGCTGGTTTGTGTTCTCTGAATAGCCGAAGCAGTGCTTTTTTATGGGGATTTCACTGCCCTCGAACAGGCACGAACAGGCACCGTATGTGCAGGTGATTCGCCAGGATTTGGCGAATTGCCTGCTCTCTGGATAGCCGAACGGCCAAGAAAGGTAACCGAACGCTGATTTTCAGCATTCGGTTACCTTTCTCCAGCCATTCGGATCTCTTTGAATTACCCTGTATGTCACATAATAAACAGAAGAAGGGCTGTTAAGGATCGAGAAAGGGGGTATATTTTATTTAGTAGAAATGGGTTGTTCTCTTTCCACATCTCTCTCTAGAAGACTTTATTGGAAGACTTCTTTATCAAATTCAACGTCGCCTTTTCTTTATTGAGTCCCATTTTGGCTCTCTTTAGGCTAGGGTCAGACTAACGCATTTTTCACGTTGTCCGTGAAAAAGTGCGTTCGAACGAATGGACGTATTTTTTCACGGAATACGCGATAGCGGTCATACGATGCGCATTTTCGTCCGTGATTTTGTACGGATCATCAATAAAACCCTTTTTGCGTCTGAACGTTATGTTGGCCGGACGTGTGCAGCGTCTGACGTCTCCCAATCACGCAAACACGCCGCTATGCGGACGCAGCGCACTCTGTACGTCAGTAGTAGCGGTTCTAGAAAAAATGCGTTCGTTTGCCACTTGCGTTGCGCGGACGAACTTTCGTGCGGCCGTTCTTCGTATGTTACCCGGCATTGGACGTCATTTGCTGCTAGCACGGCCGTGATTTCGTACGGTTAAACGCACGTTAAAAATGCTTTCGTCTGACCTTAGCCTTAGAGGCCTGTTATCTTTCTTCGTCCATGTTTTTGGCCAGTAGGTGGTCTTATACTGACTCTTGCTATACACCAGAGTTAATGCCAGAGGACATACAACCCTGCCTAAAATCTGTGTTTATACTGTGAGACCTTTACTCTACTCCTCTCAAATATTAAGGTTCTTTTGCAGTAAAGAACTGGTCAATTTTATATTTTAGGATTTCCATCCTTAGCAATGTATTACTGTATTCTCTTTTCATTGGCTTTGGCCAAATAAACACATACCATTTCCTTTACTGATTCATAATTGACAGAGCCAATGGTTTCCTCCTCTTTCATACCACATATCATGGGAAAACGGGGTCACCATGGGAAGAGATCTACAGTACTGAAATCCTATGGCGGTCATTTCCAAACTAACAATTCCATGTCTGTCAAACAGATTTATAGCACTGGTTGCCAGGTTACTAAAGTTCAGAATGGTCCTCGAACATTCGCCAGAAAACCCTAGCATATCAGTTTTCTAAGTCGATGTTCTGAAATATGAGCTAGAACATTATACACTTTAAAAATATGTTGTAAGCTACTGTAATTTTACCTACAGTACATAGCTTTTGATAGTTTTATTTCTACATACTGTTTATCAAATTATTTTAGTTGATACTCATGAATATTATACACTGATTATTCAATAAAAAGCTACATACATGTCCATACTTCTGTCAGGTGCTCGCCTATAAATAAGCTTTCTTACTGACTACAATCTCAGCTAGTCTAGTGTTGTTAAAAATCACCATAGAAATTATAAATGAAAATATTGAATTGTCAAAACAATTCTGCTCATCATGGTTAGGTTATATATTGTCTTCCTATTAGAAATGTATGTTTTGCAATGTATTATTTCATGTGTATTCATATATATTCTCGTTCAAAGATTACCAGCATCAAAAACACATTTGTTAACCACAATTAGGAAAATTACAGGGTAATTCAAAGAGAATCAAAGTCACCGCACGTTCGGTGACTTTTTGTTCTCTTCAATTCGGTTAGTTTTGCCGATCCCATTTCAGCGACCCTGCAGTGTATTCAACATGCACCACAGGGTCCCCGAATTGCAGGGAAAATTGCCACAAACCCGCCGAAAACTAACCGCAAAATCCAGCGAATGCACGCCGAAACCCGCAAAAACATCTGGATTAACCCGCCGAAAACACCAGAAAAACCCGAGCAGGAGCCGATCACACGCAGCGAAGCCGCTGGAAAAAGCTGACACTGCAGGCGAATGCAGTGAATAAATTCGCAAAACAGATTGCTTGAATGTTTGAAAAGTGAAACGCTGTTTGCAAAGAAACTACTGAGCGAAAATGTCTGAAATTTACATATAAGATCCAATGAATGATAATAAAAAGGGCTGTTACAGAAAAAATGAAACTTAAAAAAAAATCCAGAAAAATGCTTAAAATATCCTAAAAAATCTATAAATAAAGAGACTCTTTACTGCAGAATTTTATAATGAATGGTTTATTAGATATTGAATTAAAACGGGAATATTGTTAACATTGAAGCCTATGGGATTCGCCTGAATAAACCTGCCGAATTAAACCACCGAATGGCAGGGCATTTCGGGAACCTTTCACTGCTGGTTTGTGTTCTCTGAATAGCTGAAGCATTGCTTCTCTATAGGGATTCACTGCCTTCGAACAGGCAACAAACAGGCACCGTATGTGCAGGCAATTCGCCAAGATTTGGCGAATTGCCTGCTCTCGGGATAGCCGAATGGCCAGGAAAGGTAACCGAACGCTGAATTTCAGCGTTCGGTTACATTTCTCCAGCCATTCGGATCTCTTTGGATAACCCTGTTAGTATTTTTTCTAATGGGGTAAAGTTTGGCAAACTTGTGATATCATCTCATGCTTCTTATTCTTTTATCTACTAATCAAATAGTCACATATGTTACGTAGAGATGTTTCCAGGACCCCTGGAGAATTGATTATAACTATTGAGAATCTTTTGCAGAAGATTCTTGAATTTTGCTATAACTGTACCATGTAAGCATTTTCTAGGCTTGTGCACCGATTTTTTTTTTCCGTTCGATTTGTTCGGATGTTTAAACTTTTCGATTCGGCTCGTTTCGACCGATTTCTGTTTTGGTTCGGTTCGGATCATTTTTCATGTACATTTTTTTTTCGGAATATCGACCATTTTTCACTTTGCTTGTTTTTTGTATCGACTTTTCGGAAATTTCGGAAATTTTCGTTTTTTCGGAACGTCTGTTCTCCTCGTTTCAAAGTGTCTACGATAATTCTGGCGATTCTATCGTGTTTTTTTTTATTAAATAAAGATCCTTTTTTTCTTATGAATAATTGAATATACATTTCACAACTTTATTTAATCATATTAAAATGGTATGAAAGCCAAGGAACAAAAAAAATGAACAAAACGATTTAAAAAACACTAAACTGACCCGAATGCCACAAGAAACAAGTGATACGCATTTACAAATACAAAATTTACAGAATCAGCGATATAACCGATAATAGTTAAATATACGATGTCCAGAATTACCGAAATGGAACCGAAATCACGAATGGAACCGAAATCACGAATAGAGTGAAAATAAATTTAGATTTGACACATTTCAAGTCCATTCGAAAATTCCGAAAATTTTTCCTTTCGGCTTGGAAAACTTTTCGGATCTAAAAATTTTCGGAAAATCGGCCGCATCTGAAAACGCGAATCGGGAAATTTCGTGAAAATTCCGAAACCCGAAACGCACATCCCTAGCATTTTCCTGGGCCAACAATATTTAACATGTTATAGCAGAAAAAGTAACAAATCTTGCCTAAGTTGCTAGTCTCAAAATCTACATCGTACAACTTGTGTAGATGAAGGGAATTCTGATCAATTGGATATATTGCTGAGATTGCAGTTATTGAAAGACTAGACATCTTGTAGAATGAGCGGGAAGTATAGAAAGATCTCTATTGTCCCTGACATCTACTTATTGACATATTGTACACGGAGCTGACAGTGTGGTTACTTACAAACTAGAATGTGGTTATTAGCACAGTCGACATCCTCCCTGATAATGTAAGGTCTGACACAATGCTGATACAGGGATTCTGACAGAAAACATCTGCTGATGATACAGTTAGTTAATAAAGAAGGACTCCCAGAGTTCCCATGATTGTCCTATGGGGACTGGCCAGTAAATTTAAATTAATCTTGAAGACGACCTGACTTAATTTTATTACACGTTTGTTTCTAATTTACAGAGACGTGGCCGCCTACATAACGATCTGCTCCCCATTTCAATGTCAGAAAAAATTGTTGTAGGATGCACTATAAAAAATTAATTAATCCTGGGATTTTCTCCAAATTTTACCCCAGACAACTTAGTTATTGAATAAAGCAGATTATTTATACAGCAGAAATATGTTCCAAGTTGCATGTGCTGCCCTTCAAAGATGGTCTATAAAAAGGCCAGTATGGCACCTGAACATTTATCAAAGGCCAACGTGTCTCAGAATTATTACTTTTTGTGAGTTATGGAACTCTGCATAGTGAAAACAAAGGAGCAACATGCCATTATACAAATTTACCAAACAAAGGGCCAAATTACATACTTGGTGCTAACGTTAGTGCTCACCTGCGTGAGCGTTAACGTTAACGTTTGGATCGTAATATGCGGAAAATACTTGGGTTAACGGGTTAAGTAACCCGCTTGCATTTGGAATCTTGCGCTTCTCTGCGCAAGGATACTGTACTTTGCGCTCCCTATACTTAACATGGGGAGCGCAAAGTGTTAATCAGCATTAGGATTACAAAGTCCTAACACTGATTAACGTCCGGCCGCGGTTAACAAAAAGTTAGCCAGATGGCGTTCACTTCCTGTCCCACAGCGAGGACCACGGCTCTGTCCGCCCCCTCAGTCCGGCGGGAGAAGGGAAAGTCTGGGGGGGAAAAGTCCTCCAGTCTCCCCCTGCTTATCACTACGCCGACCGGTGAGGCGAGATCTGGCAGGTCATGTGACTGCAGGCGTCTGGCTCAATGGAGTCCTATGGACTCCACTGAGAGGATGCTCGCGGCGGCACTCAGTGCTGCTGTGCGCATCCCAGGGCTTTGCGCACGGTAACAATGCAGGCAGCTTTTTTAGTGCCTGCATTGTAATCTAGATGTAAAACGGGCACGCTAGGGGAAAACTGCGGGCGCAGTTTTTCCTCCCTAGCGGGCCTGTTTTACCGCTAGGAATGTAAGTTGGCCCAAAATGAATAATGTAGAAATGGAAGCCTATTAATCTAGATGGCCTTGGTGACATGGCTCATCCTGTTCCTGGTACCATGGACAGTGATATGAGAATAATTTACAGAGGTCCCTTGTTGAAACAGTACAATTCAGTAATCCAGGGATAACATGTAATGCATGTCTAAGAGGAGATGTTTTACGATTCATCCTATCCTGGTGTGCATGGAAGGTGTAGACTGGCTTTCAGACCAGGTGCCCTCATATCCTCATTATCTTCCCAAAGAGACCTGTTTTTATTTGTTTATGACCCCTGTCCATAGCCCAGTAGAGAGATGTTAATATGGATGGGCTCCATTAAAAAAGTAGAGGGGGAAAGGAAACATGGGATGCTTTGAAGAAAAGTTCATAAAGAAGTCTTATGGTTCTCGTTTCATTTTCTTTCTTTGAGATGAAGTCTGAAATCAACCACAGCATCACCATCAACTAATCTGCTTTTCTAGTGGAATTTTGGATAAATCAGATGGATTGAAATTTTCTTTAATGGTTTTGTCAGACTCCTATATAGCCAGCTGGGGGAAGTATTGCCGGCTGGGTGGAGCAGAGATAACATCACTGTTCTATAACCACGGAGAGAGACTGTGGAGACACAGGTTCGATCCCGGCAAGAGCACCTCTCCAGTAAGTGTCCTTGGGCAAGACACTTAACGGTACTTACTCGCCATCCAGGACATACTTGAAAACTAGAGAAATCTCAATGTATCCTTCCTGGTAAAATCCTTTCTTGAAAATAATAATAATAATTATTATTTCTCAGTTCTGCAAGTTTAAGTGTTTTCTATGAATGTTGCTTTAAAGCAGTCTAAATATATTTATACAGTCTGTAAACTGATCTATTTTTAGTGGAAATCTTTCATGTAGAAAATATGTTTGTTTTTTTAAAACATCCTCTTCATTACATTGTATCAAACTGTGTATCATATTCTTAAGTCCATCCGAAATATTACACATTATTAAACCTGACATGTCTACTAGATTTCCCATCTGTGATCAAAGATAATTTAGAAATGCATCCAGTTTCATTTGTGCTTGTTATCAAGCTTGGTTCCATTGCTGTATATTTCCTCTTAGACATCCCCATAAATTCCCTATCTATATCCACTGAATTTCTGACATGTTATTATCTATGATCTCCAGAAGTTGCTGCCATATTCCCCAAGCATTTCACAGGACTAAGCTATTTTGAGAGAGGAACAAATCATATGAACAAGCAGGCGGGACTGATAACTAACTCACGAAGAAGCCTCAAGAGTAAAAATATGTTTCTGTTTAGCTTTTATATACTAAAACCTCAAGTGTTGCCTTGATCCACTTCCCCATAATATGCATGACATACCACTGGCTTACCATGCTGGGACTCTGATAAATATCTTCAAAACAATTGAATATAATAACAATGGAAGCTTAGCTGCATGCCTCTTATTATCCTTCTTCGTATTATTAGCTAGAGAGATCACAAACTAGTCCATAGCCTGAAACCTCCGACATGCCTGAGTATTTCTGTGAACGCTTGGCTCTTCCAAGAATGAATGCTTAATTCTGAACTATCATGACATGAATGTTTAAGGAAATTCTTTACTAAGAAAATGTATATTTCTGTTGGTGTGTAACCTTACCTGACTTCAACACGCAAACAAGCCACAACCTAGCCTACCGGTCATTAATTACGACCAGGTAAACTAGTTATAGACCAAAACACAGAGGAGTAATATCTGGTTGAATAACTAGCCAAGGTCAGCAACAAAGGAGGTAATCATAAGATAAGAGACAGTGAATATCAAAATAGTCAAAAAACACTAGCCAATGTCTCAGGGCTTAGAACATAGTGCACCAGTGCCTTTAATAGGCAAAGTAGTACTCTCATTGGTGCACATCAAATAATGCAACAATGGCTAGAGCCATTCGAAACACAAGGAAAGTACTCAGCCATGATAAATCGACGCAGCATCAATTTTAACCGATAACATCAAGCATCTGGTGTTAGAGTGGTTATGTGGAACTGGACTCGGTTGGAGAGTTCAGCAGAACACATAGCAGGGGTCATGAGTGACATGGTCTTATACCAGAGGGACAATTGATTTTTCCTTTTTCATCTTCTTCCACCTCCGCATTTGGTGACAATCGATGTCAAATCAGCTCTAGGTCCCATATCAATGGATGTAAGCATTTGATGAGTCCTCCAAATTACTAATTCTTTATGGTTCGTATTGTGCATCTGGTGTCCCTAAAAGCAGATCATCCTTGTAAAATTAGATATCTGCTGACCATACGGCTCATATACTTAGCATTACATAAGACTGCAATGGCACATTGCTATACTTGTTTTTGCTTTGGAATGTGATATAAAATATGCTTTGTTGCCAGGATATTAAGTATAGTTGTTCTTCAAATACCTTATACATGCATGCTACAGTTTTCTTAATTAGATTAAATGAAATGACTTGTCAGCTGAGGTCAAATTCATTAATCTAATTTGGATAAATGCAATGTGGATGTGTTGCTTTGTAAAGACCTCATTAATTTTTCTTCCTGAAATGTACAATTCTTCGCTCAAAGGAAAAGCTAGATTGACATGAATGGACATTGATTTAGTCACAGAACAGGTACGCAATATGGAGCTACCAATAAAGTTTTCTATCGGATAAGTAAATAAGAAAGCTTATCTTATGTCAGCCAGTTTAGAAAAAGTGAAAGGATTATATATACATATATATTTGGAAAAATAACTTGGTGAATTAGATATTTTGGAGAAATCTGGCTTCTCATCATTTATGTGAGTGAAATGCATTTCACACTTGTTTGACAGAGCTTAGTGTTGTAAAAAAATATATAGATTTTTTTTTCTGTCTTTTGTATGATATAAAAAAGATATGACTCTTTATCTCCAATAATTCTTCAAAATGATGGGGTCATTTTGTAAAGAAAATTGTAAAGAAAATTATAAATGGTGAATTTTCATAAATTTTAGATTTTGAATGACTTACTTGGGTGAACACTTCACTTCACCTTACTTAGGGGTTAACCCTTACTAGCTTTATTGAAAATAGATGAAGTGAAAGGATTTTTTTTTAAAAAACAATTACTTTATTTATTAAACATTAAAACATACAGGCCCTATTACACTCTTTGCGCAAATGCGCTCGCGCAGCGCAATCTTTTTTGCGCACGCAAAAAAATGTTAGCGTGCGCAAATTAACGCAGTATTACGATCCGAGCGCATTTTTTCAGCATTCAACTTTTGGTGCTTGCCAGGATCCGGGATGCTGCAGGCTCAGTGCTCCATGGCTGAGTCCGTGGATGGAGACGAGCTGGGGAGTGATGACGGGTTCCAGGGAGAGAGTCCCTGTCACACCTACTACTGCCTTTACCTGTACCAGGCAGGGAGGTCAGACCTGTGTGTAACACTCACACGTTCTGGGGGGTGGGGTCATTTACCAGACTGAGACACCTGACCCCTGTACACACAGCTATCAATTTCCAGACTGACAGGTCAAATCTCTATATAACACTCACTGTGCATGTTGTTATTTTGCAGCCGCTCACAGCCAGTGAGTTTTATTGCTGTGGAGCTTTGTAATAAGCTCATACACGTTGCATGTTATTTTTTTGGGGGGGCAGCAATTTGTCCATCGCTCCAGGCAGCACAGTGGCTTGGGCCGGCCCTGGTGGTTGTGTATAGAGCCAAAGATGTTAGAATTGTGTCGATGTCCCAATATTTCTGGACCTGACTGTATATGGTATAATACAACAATCATTCATACAATCATATCAAGATACTCTTTTGTATACATGCCACAATGTTGCAATTATTTCATATGTTGGTGCTACAGTTAATAGAAGAACTGGGACGTCTCAAATCTTATGAATAGCATCTTATTCTTATTACATATTCATATTGAGCGTCTACAAAGCATCTATCTTATCTGTATGGATCACAGTTGATATCATATATATTCTTGTATTGTATTGGGGCCCAATTCCAACCAAGCTGTTAATAGTGGCTCCAAAATGGAAAAATCCCTTGCGATCTGTTTTCCATTTACAGGTTGCTATGAATGGCTCTGTTCTGACTGAGCTTCTGTATTAGTGACTCAGCTCAAAGTATTTGTGAGTGTCTAGTTGATAATGGCCGCATTGCTGTGTGTTGCTGCTGTTATCAGCTCCTGGAGTCCATAGGACTTTATGCAGCCAGATGTGACCCTAGTGCAAGCGATGCGTGAGGTTACACATGGATGGTCTAAGATCACTGGGAACTATTTGTTTCCAGACTTCCTCTGCTTGCAGGGGAAGTGGTGGATCTCGACGCCCCCTTCACCATAGAATAAGAGGTAACTGATATTTTGATATGTTTAATACTCCGAGTGAGTAGAGCCATCGCTGGAATTTACCTTGCTCTGGAGATGCTAAGAAACATAGAAACATAGAAAATGTCGGCAGATAAGAACCTTTCGGCCCATCTAGTCTGCCCAATTGGATACTTTACCTGGATTTATCTTTTATTTAGGATAGCCTTATGCCTATCCCATGCCTGCTTAAATGCAATCACTGTTTTGGCCTCTACCACTTCTACTGGAAGGCTGTTCCATGTATCCTCCACCCTCTCAGTAAAATAATGCTTCCTCCTGTTACTTTTAAACCTTTGCCCCTCTAATCTAAGACTATGTCCTCTTGTTTTGCTACTTTGTTTCCTTTTAAATATACTCCCTTCCTCTACTTTGTGGATTCCCACTGTCTCTCATCTTTTTTCCAAGCTATACATGTTAAGATCATTAAGCCTTTCCTGGTAACTTTTCTCCTTCAAGCCGTACACCATTTTAGTAGCCCTTCTCTGAACTCTCTCTAAGGTGTCTATATCCTTCTGGAGATACGGTCTCCAGTACTGCACACATACTATTAGTGACTGTAGTAGAAGTGTGTATTAGCTCCCAGCCCACCCAGTCACTTGATGAGACAGTGTAGGGTGTAAAATATGGCTCTATTTAATGGAAAACTGTAGAGCCTTTTATACAACACAGAATCAGATAAGCCCACAATCCCTGCCCACATATTCTGCCCTCCCCAGACATCCCAACGCCAGGTGCCGCTGCCCCCAGCCAGAGCCCATTCTGGAGTTGCTGCCCTCAGCCACAGCCAATTCTGGTGTAACAACAATCTTTTGCTAGACACATTACACAGTTCAAACAGCTTAATATATATAACGCTCCAAATGATGGCCGTGTCGTCAAATTTATATCTACAGTAAGTATTAAGCGAATATACAAATGCTAAATCATATAAAAACAGGGTTTAAGAGCCGTTATTTTCTAATAGCAAATTAACAGCTCCTGTGTCATTAATTCACAGTTTCTCTCTCTTCTTGTTCGTCCGTCGAATCGACGAAGACCATCTAGTCATCCATTTAGGGAATGGGGTGGGTCACGGTGAGTGCGTAGATGGCTTTCCAAACCAATTCGCGCTCGAAATAGTCTCTGACAATGTGGACAGTGAATAGCCGCAGAAGATAGTAGTATATCACTACCTTTCCTGGCCAGCCTTTTTTGCTCAGCTGCTGCTGCCCTGCTGGTTTCATAGGATTGAGCTCCGTTCTTAATAGCTGATCTCCACTTGGTTTTGTCCTGAGCAGCAAGCTCCCAGTTAATGGGGTTAATATTGAAGGCCTTTAGAGCTGCTTTCAGTGTGTCTTTGTAGCGCTTTTTTTGACCTCCTTGGGAGCGCTTGCCTTGTGTAAGTTCGCCAAATAACAACATCTTTGAAAGTCGATTGTCTTTCATACGAGCTACGTGTCCTGCCCATCGTAATTGAGACTGCGCCAGGATGGTGAAGATGCTGGGTAGGTCCGCTCTAACAAGGACCTCGGTATCAGGCACTTTGTCTTGCCACTTAATACCAAGAAGTTTTCTAAGAGATGTTGTGTGAAAATGATTTAATTTCTTGGCGTGATGCTGGTAGATTGTCCACGTTTCACATCCATGGAGCAACGTCGAAAGGACTGCTGCGCGATACACCTTGATCTTGTTTTTTTGTCTGATACCTCTCCTGTCCCACACATTTTTGCGGAGTCTGTAATTCACAGTAATCAGCCACAGTAATATACACAAAAGATGGTGCAGCGCCAAACAACATGCATCCACCACCACAGCACCCAGATAGCCAATAACAGGATATAGTGGTTTCCCCTATACCAATACACACAACATATGAAATAGATAACCTGAATCGGCGCAAAAATTGCTCTCTGGGGTCCTGGGATCTCGCATGTACATAGGAGAAATAATAAACAATGATAGTGCAACACAGTAGATATAAATTATATTTAGAATGTATATAGTAGATATTCCACTCACAAATAAAGAGCCATAGCACTGGCTCTGAGTGGGTCCAGACGTATGGGTAAATTGTCTTCAATTTCTCAGGTGACCCCCACCTTATTGCAGATGTTCTATTCAAGACCGTACAGTAAAAGACAAAAAGAAAACTCCTTGTGCAGGTCTGCAGAAATCATGGTATAATATGTCAATATTATCATACTCACATTTTGAGGAGCTTACATAGCTCGTAGATGCATGCCCATGGGTTTTTTGGATAGGGAAACCCAGAAGAAAACCACCAAGGATCCAAAGAATGGCAAGGCAAAAACAGGATTGGAGATAAAAAAATATAAAATTTATTAAAACATAGCTAAAATAACCTCCTTTATGCGGCGAAACGCGTTCTGGAGGTTATTTTAGCTATGTTTTAATAAATTTTATATTTTTTTTATCTCCAATCCTGTTTTCGCTTTGCCATTCTTTGGATCCTTGGTGGTTTTCTTCTGGGTTTCCCTATCCAAAAAAAAACATGGGCATGCATCTACGAGCTATGTAAGCTCCTCAAAATGTGAGTACGATACTATTGACATATTATACCGTGAATTCTGCAGACCTGCACAAGGAGTTCTTTTCTTTATGTCTTTTACTGTACGGTCTTGGATAGAACATCTGCAATAAGGTGGGGGTCACCTGAGAAATTGAAGACAATTTACCCATACGTCTGGACCCACTCAGAGCCAGTGCTATGGCTCTTTATTTGTGAGTGGGATATCTACTATATTCATTCTAAATATACTTTATATCTACTGTGTTGCACTATCATTGTTTATTATTTCTCCTATGTACATGCGAGATCCCAGGACCCCAGAGAGCAATTTTTGCGCCGATTCAGGTTATCTATTTCATAATCCGCCACAGTGTTCGAGCCAAAAGCAAAGCTTGCTGCTCAATTGGAATAGTGACTTGGGCCAATAAACTAATGGCTGGAACTTCAGTTATTTTTCTCAAATCGACCAAGACATCATTTTGACATTGTGTATAGGCTTATGGCAGGTCTGTATGATACAGTAACATTCTTTTCTAACATTCTACATATCTTGTTGTGAGACTTATTGAATACGATCTCCGTATAAATTGCTATGAGCATTACACTGCTTTTGCAACAAACATTACTTTGTTTAATGCCATGCTCTAGCTCCTAGGACTGCAGTTAATGGAAACTATAATCTAATGTACTCGTTAGGGATTCTTTATATTTTAGATAAAACGAAGAAAAAACCCATTAATCACTAATAGTATACAAAAGTACACTGCAGCTGCAACCGGACAAGCAACTATACATGATTGCATAATAAATTTAAAAGCAATGTAAAATATGTCAGTTCTCAAAAAACAATTACAAGAGCATTAAACAGCACACAATGCTGAGAAATACCTCCTTTACTTTTATTCACCAATATAGAATATGTTTTTATGCTAATGAAACTCCTAAACGAACACCACGAAAAGGAACATAGAGTAAGGCATTCATTAATTGGTATAAAAACTACTATTGTTAATAGCTAATCAGTGAGTTGTATGGGTAGGGCTGGACTGGGACAAAAAATTGGCCCTAGACTTGATTCAGACAGGGCCCACTCTGATTATGCAAACACGCAGGGTTGGATTAAGGTCACTCTGGGCTGGAGCTAAATATTTTGTTTCGATTTTTTTTTTTGCATTTAATGAAATGAAAACATATTTTATGTTATTTTAATTTGCGTGCAATTTCGGTGCCTTTGTGTTTTAGCGCATTTTGGTGCTTTTCAGTGATTCCGTTTCACCGAAAATAGAGTGAGTTCCCTATTTAGTGAATGCTCACTGTGTTTTGCTGAAAAATGGAGTTGCCGATACTGTTATCGCAAGAATTGCTGAATTGCTCCAATAACTGCTGAATTGCACCGAATTGGCATCGCAAAAATTCCTCTGAACTCAAAAAAGTTTCCTATTCTCCTAATAGAAGCTTAACTCAATAAAAATGTCTCTAAATAGTAAAAAAAGGTCCATTAAAAAATAATAAAAAGATTTGTTTCAAAATTAAAAAGTCCTTTAAAAATAAAAAACTAAATGAAAAGTTTGCAAAGAAAAAACTGTTGCAGCAAAATATAAATAGAATGGGGTTTAAAAAATGTTTGGTTTTAAAAAAAAAATAGGCAAACCCAGGCTCAGCTGGCAGGCGATCCCCAGGCTCAGCTAGTTGCCAGGCTCAGGCGATCCCAAGGCTCGGCTGGTGGCAAGACCCAGGCAATCCCCAGGCTCAGCCGGCGGCCAGGCCCAGGCGATCCTCAGGCTCAGCCGATGGCCAGACCCAGGCTTTCCCGAGGCTCGGCCAGCGGCCAGGTCCAGGCAAATCCCAGACTCAGCTTGCAGCCAGGCGATCGTCAGACTCAGCCGGTGGCTGGGCCCAGGCGATCCCCAGGCTTGGCCAGTGGCCAAGGCCAGGCTTGGCCGGTGGCCAGGCCCAGGTGATCCCTGGGCTCGGCCAAAGCCAGGCTTGGCCGGCACCCCGGCCACTGAGCCATCAACCTACCAGGAATCTCCCGGTAGTCCCGATGACCAGTACATGCCTGTGTATGGGTGTAGAGAAGGACTTCTTAGCATGGCCAAGGAGAGAGACCTACACTGGTTGAGAAAAATAAAATGAAGAGGTATTATGCAACTGAAAGCTAAAGTATTAGTGTGCAATAATAAAAATATAATAATTGCTAATGATGAGTAAGTAATGAATGTACAGCATGTGTACTTCTAAACACAGGAGACAATTATTGAATAGCATTCAGATTTCATAGTTTCTTTGTGAGTCAGAGAAACCTCTCTTTGTCTCTTCAAAACTGCAATTAAAACCTCAGGAGCCATATTTTTGAAGAATTAACCCCTTCACTGCCATTATCAAGTATAGTCGCTCTTAAAAACCACCTACAGGTGCTCCAAGATTAAGCAAATTCGATCTGCTTGGTTTATTGCAAACAAAATTTGTTTGCAAATCGGCTGCAAAAGAAGCCCTGAACATAACAACAAATCACAGAAACACATAGCACAAACTGTAATGTACATGTAGTAGTGCTTTTTGCCCAACAGAAGGAGGTCTCTGTCAAATAAGGTTTACCTACAATGAGAATAGACAGTGGGACCACCTCTGTATAAAGTTACAGTGTGGTAATGGAAAATCATTTTCCATAATATCACCTGTCCTGCCAGTGGTTTTATGGAAAAATCACTTGGTAGTAGAGGCATTAAGATAAAAAAAATGGATAAATGTATTTGATGGTTGGTTCCTGCATGTTTGTCTGTGTATTCATATATCACCCTGTACTTACACTCATTCTAGTGTGCTTACAACGATTATATACCAAGTTTAAATTTAGTGACAGGTAATATCATTTTACACTTGGTGTGCAAATTGAATACTGCATACGAACGACGACAGTTTCTTTTAAAATACGGAGAGGTTTAATAAATCTCACTTTCTCCCACCTCTCGAGAGGATCCTCTCTTTCCTGAAGAACTCTAATGTATCTAGCTTAATGTCTCCAGCAGTGTTTAGGAATGTTCCATAGATGCACAGTTTAACATGATAATAAAGCAATTTGCTGTCTCTTACTGATCTGACCAGGGAAGCACCTTGGCAGAATATGGGACAGATATGAAAGGCAATCGATAATGATGTTATGTCATCTTCATATTCTGATCAGGTGGAATATGCAGATTGTCATATTACACCAATGCTTAGATGACATTAATCCCTGGCAGCTGGAAAATGTGCCTTGTATGTTGCTGTCACATTTAAAGACATCATACCCTATACTCTGGACGCATTTGAATGTCCTGAGGAGCTGGTATCTCTGAGATCAGGGAGAACGTGGTATTACAGGAAGCTTCATCATTTTGACAGCGTAATGAGGGAGTTGGCATTGCCTTCTAGCTCACCCATTTTACCTGAAATCTTGTCATTTCAATTAACTGAACTTCAGCCCATTACAACGTGGTATTGTCCTCATTTCTATTTTGCACGTTTCACAAGATAAGCAAGTGAACGGAGATGATGCGATTTATCACGGCCCCCAGAAAAAATATCTTGCTGTTTGACAAAAAACAACCCTCCTTAGCACTCGAGTAAAGAGAGATCAATATACATTCCCATTACTGATTAGGGGCAACTTGAACTGTACGTAATGTAACATGATGTAGTACTTAAGGCAGTGGAACAGTGAGAGGCAGATAATCTATTGGATTTATAGGAAGTAATGGGAATCCGCATAGGTTTCGATTATGCACTGTCTCCATATGATTGAGTTAGCTTAAGTGAAAACAGAAACCTTCTGAGGGCTATGTGATAATGTCAAGTCTTAATTCTTAAAATTTAAACAAATGTGCTTCCATGCCTCGTCATCATTACAAATCAATATTGAAAAAGTTAGTTTCACTGGCTTCAAAAAAGATTTAAATCTGTTATTATCATCATTTATAGAATGCCAAAGTTTCTACTTTCACCAGAGAGCAAGTAGGCGGCGCAAGTCACCCCATGTTAGTGGCCAGTCGTCATCGGTGGTCTCCGGCAGAAGGTGCAGGTACTCATCCAAGGCCAGCAGTGGGGCTCTCAAATTCTCGGGAGGGGATTCCCAAGTCGAATCTAGTTTCCAGAACTTCACAGGAACTGGGGGACGTGGACCCTCCATCACCCCAGCCCAATCTCGTCTACAATTCAGGGACATCATCCCAAACCTCTATAGGAGCTGTAGGGGCTACAAGTATCATATATTTAGATCATAGTCCCTTTATCTCGCAGCTCAGAAACTGTCTGATCCCTCTCATGTGTAGCTGCTAAATTCAACCTGACTTGTATTAATTGCAATTAGAAGGCTGCCTTCATATCACTCTAATTTGTCCAGCTTAATATTCTATGTAGGAATAGTTAATTAAAGAAACTGTTAATATTATTATTAATTAACTACTATTGCCACCTAGGGAAACTGCTTTGCAGAAAATGAACCAGTATTTACTTTGCGGTCTGGTAAAAAAATAAAAATAAACATGCAAATAAGCTACTGTCAGCTTAACAACAAAACAGCAGTTATTTACTTTTTGACCTAGGAAACAGGCAGTTTTAACTATTGGACTAGCAGCAATAGATCAACATAGATACATGTGCGAGGGGTATTCATTGTTTATGCCAGAGAACCATAATGGGAAATTACAGATGAAGCCCTACATCACAGTGTACAGTATTACAGTATTTTCTGGTGTATAAGACTACTTTTTATACTTAAAAACATCCCCCAAAAATTGGGGGTCGTCTTATACGCGGGATATACAATACAATATGACGAGTATAGCCCAAAACCGATTTTTTAACTGGAAAATTAGGGGGTCGTCTTATACACCCGGTTGTTTAATACTCCAGAAAATACAGTAATTAAAAACTGTTTACTTACCGGTAGTACATATCGATTCCTAAAAGCTCCAACCATTACGAAGAATCTATCTGATCCTGTTTATCTGAATGATTCCCTCTATACTATACACCTATAACAGTGTTAATCTCCCGCGCTGTACTGGTATGAACTGTCTCAGCTAAAGTGATTCCTGTATATGATACATGGAAGAAATACATATTTGTGACATAAAACGTCAGGTCTTGCTGGACAACGATTACACTGCTTAATTTCTTGAATGAATTCTATAGTTTCTCCCAGTTCTTATACTAGAAGGGTTATTCAATAGGAGCCGAATTTGCCACCGAATTCCACTGGACGGTATATTTCGTGGCAGTTTGGTTAGTCGGAGAACTGTCAAATTGCCAAATACTGGCAAATTGACAGCGAAATACAGTGCAGTTCGCCAACCTTCAGCTGCAGTGAAATTGTCCCATAGAGAAGTAATAGTTTAATCTATTCAGAAAATGGCGAACTGCACCAAAATGTTGGCAAAATGTCCAGATTTTGGATGTTTTACTTCGACAAGTTTAAACAGGCAAATCCCATAGGATTCAATGTTAAAAACATTATCATTTTTATTTTATTTTCATTCAACCATTTATTCTTTTTATTTGCAGCAAATTGCCTTTTTATTTTTTGTAATTCTTGGGGTATTTTTATGTATTTTTTTTTTTTAGACAAAATTTTTGATTCCTAATTTTTTTTTAACACTTTGCGCTAAAATATACTTTCACTAAGTGCGGCAGCAGATCTTATTTAATTTTTTTTAAAAACACACACTTGTTTTATATAACAGTTACAATTACTATTCTAAAACCTTATATTATGTTAGTCTTTATATTTTCTCATTGTATGAAACTTTTTAACCCCTTCACTGCTGAGCCATTTCACCTCTGTGTTTAAATGTGATTTGTAGTCATGTTTTATTTAGAACCCAGACAAATTATATATCCTTTTTTACATAATATATGTCATTATGATCTGTATACGTCATGTCCTGCCAAAATGTTACAACAAAAAATGTAAAACAAATGTGAATTTCCATTTAAAATTTCAATCATCTAGAGCGTGTAAAAATATTATTTTAACACTTAGCCTGGTCATGTTTGGTATCATTGGAAATGCTGTGCTCTGGCCTTTCTGATGATACGACCTTCTATCTGTCACCAATCAGGATATACGGGGGTCCAAAGGACCCCCCCTATCTCCACCATAGGATTTCCATAAGGAAACCCCTTGGCAGCTACTGGTTAATTTACTAACTGAAGTCATCACGCCAATGCATGATGATGTCAGTGGGCATGGGGAGGCCCAGAGGCTTGGCTGACCTCCAAGATGTCAGCCACCTCCGGGTGCAGTCCATTATCCAGCGCTGATTAGCGCCAGATCGAGGTCCAGCAACTAAGGGGTTAAAGAGAGTCAATGCTGGAAAGGTCACACTGTGACCTTTCCAGTAATGCCTCTCTTCACCAGGCACCTCTCGGCGAAGGGGAGATAGACAGGTCCAAAGGATCCCATTCAAATGTCACTGTTCATATTTTGCCTGGACACATGTATTTTAAACAGTGATCTTGAAAATTTAAATTTTAAAGGCCACCAGTGATTTAGCTGTTGACTTGTCACCAGATTCATGAGTGTGGCGTTAGATTTTTTTTTAGAAAGTATTTTATCAGGACGGATGCATTGAGATTTGTCTTGCTCTTAAATATGTCCTGGGTGGGCAAGTATGTACTGTTAGGTGTCTTTCCCAAGGACACTTACTGGAGAGCTGCTCGGGCCAGGATTCCAACCTGGGTCTCCACAGTTATAGAGCAGCACTGTTACCTCTACTCCATCTAACCAGATTAATTAGAGGCAGAGATTTGATTGGGGTTAGAGTCAGTGGTGTATTTAGGTTTTGTGCTGCCCTAGGCCTGACTAAACTCGTGCACCCCCTAATTTAAATTTGAGGCACCCCCTCCTGTCAAGGGCACACCTCTTCCTGGTTAATCCCCACCCTTCCTCTTTAAGCTCCACCTTTTCCTCTTAGAGCTCCGCCTTTTCCTCTCTTTATATTAATAGTGGATACCAAGTGCCTACTTGTATATTTTGTATACCATTTCAAATGTATCTATTGAGATAAATAAAATTATGAAATGTTTAAATTCAAGCATTTTTACAAAGAACAGCCATGCATGTCAAGTATACTGGAACACAGCCGCTCTAATTGGTTGAACAATAAAATCCACAGAAACGTGCACTGCATATGAACGTATCACAGAGCTGCACAGCAATAAAACTCACAGTAATGTGCAGTGTGTATGAGTGTATCCCAGAGCTCCAGGGCAATAAAACTCACAGTACTATGCAGTGTGTATCACAGAACCCACAGCAATAAAACTCCCAGCAATGCAATGTTTGGTGTGTGTCAGCGTATCAGAATCCACAGCAATAAAAATTCCAGCAATGCAATGTGCAGTGTGTATGAGTGTATCAGAATCCACAGCAATAAAACTCCCAGCAATGCAATATGTGGTGTGTATGAGTGCATCAGAATCCACTGCAATAAAACTCCCAGCAAACCGAGTGTATATGAGCACACAGCAATTATTTATTCTACATTTACCGGCCTCTGTCCGCAGTAGGGCTGTGTGCAGAGTCAGCAGGGACTGTGTACAGACTCAGCAGGAGGTCCCTCCAGGCCACGTTAGGATCACGGCTGTGCCTGTGCGTGGAGCCATCTTGTCAGCAGTGGGGTGCCACTGCCAGAGGGTGCACCGTGGCTTTGATTCCCTTTCCGGTGGGTGTTCAGTCCAGAATAGAGTGACAGTCCATGTTAACGAAAGGGCGGGCAGCTGCGTGAATGCGTGTCACGTGGTTCAGCCAGTCAGGTGGTACTGAGACTCAGTACCACCTGACTGGCCGGACCGAGTGTGACCTGCACGCAAGCAGCCTCACCAGGAGCCAGGCAGCTCAATGACAAATTTCTATCACTGCAGTGCTGGTTAAGGAAAGGTCCACTTTAAACAACAGTAAGCAGACAGGGCTTCATATTCTGCTGATAACCCCCCCTTTACCTGCCGTTTACTGTCATCTTCTCTCTCTGGACACAAATCACATCCCCCTCCCCTCTCCTAGAGCTGCTGCGGGGCAGGGGAGGAGCTATGGAGGGAGGAGAGTGGGATTTTTATTCTATTCGATTTCATTCCGTAAGCAAACGCAATGCTCCGCTGCTCGTTGTTTGAGAACACAGCTCAAAGCTGACACACAGTGACAGTGGCACCTCCTAGTACCCCCTAATGACACCCCAATAATCACTGGTACCTGGGGCGGCCCGCCCTCCGCCACTCCTCTAAGTACACCACTGCTCTGGTGATATGCTCACACACAAGTTTGGCGAACTGCCAGCAAGTACGGTGCTGTTTGAAGGCAGTGCAAATCCCCATAGAGAAGTAATGATTAATCTCAGAGAAAACCAAACAGCAGAGAAATGTCAGTGAAATGCCCTGATGTTCGGTGGTTTCAATCAGCAGGTTTATTCAGACGAACCCCATAGGTTTCAATGTTAAAAATATTCCCGTTTTTTATGCAATATCTAATAAACCATTTATTATTTTAATCTGCAGTAAAAAGTCTTTATTTATCTATAGATTTTTTTTTTCCTTTTAGGCTGGGGTCAGACCAGCGCACTTTTAACGTGCGTTCTGGCGCACATAATTACGGCCGCACTAGCAGCAAATGACGGGCAATGACAGCCAATATACGAAGTACGGTCGCACGAAAGTCCGGCCGCGCAACGCAAGTGGAAAATGAACGCATTTTTTCGAGAACGCCGAACCGCTAGTACGGACGTACAGAGTGTGCAGCTGCGGCATAGCGGCATGTGTGCGTGATTAGGAGACGTCAGACACTGCTAATGTCCAGCCTACATAACGTCCAGACGCAAAAAGAGTTTTATTGACGATCTGAAAAAATCACGCACGAAAAATGCGCATCGTATGACCGTTTTCGCGCACTCCGTGAAAAAATACGTCAATTCGTTCGGACGCACTTTTTTACGTTCGCGTGTAAAAATGCTTTCGTTTGACCCTAGCCTTAGTGATTTTTCAGAATTTTTTGGGCTAAATTCCCCCCCTTTTTTTTAATAGCGGTTCTTCTTTTTCTGTAACAGAACTTTTTATTATCAATCATAGGATCTTATATGTAAATTCCAGACATTTTCGTTCAGTAGTTCTTTTGAAACCAGCAGGCCACGGGTTTGCGGTGGCAGCATACAGCGGCCGACTCCATGCACTTTAGGGACCCTGCGGTGAATGGTGAATTCACTGCAGGGTGGGGAAATTTTATTCCCTGAAGTGCAGGGAACTACAGAACACCAAAATGTTGGCGTCATTTCGGTGCTCTGTGAGTAACCCAATTAGTGGTGAGGTTTTTTGTTGCCCCCTGGAAAGTGAAAGCCTAGGCCTTGCCTACCCAGGACATACTTGAAAATTAGTGACATCTCAATGTTTCCTTCCTGGTAAAATAGTTTTCAAAAGTAAAAAAAAAAAAAAATTTTTTTTTTTTTAGGGGTGGGGCCACCCAGCGGGCCGCCGCCCCCTGGAAAGTGCCACCCTAGGCCTGGGCCTTGTTGGCCTAGGCCAAAATACACCAGTGGTTAGAGTGTGACGGTTTTTGGGATTGCCTGCTACGGATCATAAGATTTGAGGGAGACTTGATTTAAGGACGGTTTCTATAAGAATTAGAGGGTTTCAGGCTAAAAAGGATTAGCCTGGCAAAAAAGTTGTAGCTACAGGTTGGCTGTTGACTGAGACTCATGTTGATTCTAAAATAGGCAAACGTGACAGTGAAAGAGGTGGCTGGCTGAAAACACTAATCCTGAGCTCTAAGTTACCCCTAACTAAAACATCGAATGGCGCATTGACAGTGCCGGCTGCTTGTAACTGACACGGAGGCTCTGAGTTTCTCCAAATTTCAAGAAGAAACATCAGGAAATCACAAAGCATGTTCACAATCCAGTGAACAAGTCCTCACTGGATTGTGAACGTGCTTTGTGATTTCCTGATGTTTCTTCTTGAAATTTGGAGAAACTCAGAGCCTCCGTGTCAGTTACAAGCAGCCGCTCGCACCGCATGTGTCATTACAATTGGAAGTGGACCGGAAGGTTGATTGGGGCTACCCAAACTGTATCTGGGTGACCCCATTGGGTAAAAGCACTGACATTGCGCCATTCTATGTTTTAGTCTGTGTATATGATTGAGGATATTGGGTTAACCTCGGAATTGGCTGCAGGAGGTAGAGGACTATACTTATTTGTTGTTGTTGTTGCTAAGTTACCCCTAAACCTTAATACCCCAAACATCTAAATTTCAGAATGTGGTCTATTATGCTAGCATATTCTAATCACTGGACAGTGAAAACACAACCTTGCCCTTAAGTATAAATAAGAGATGGATGTTTCTGAAATGTCCCAATTGGTAAAGAAATGTCTTTTGCCATCCCTCATTACCCGTCACATGTGATTACTTACACAGCCTATGTTTATAGGCTATTGTGTGGCTGAGTGTACATCCACACCATAAAACATTTCAGAAAGTAAGAGGTGGATCTTCTGTAGGTTTGACGAGCATTGTTTGACAAGCATTTGAAAAGCTTTTAAGTTGGTAGAAGACTCAGTTCACATACTGTCAGCTCAGTTTAGAAAAGTTAACACATTGTGAATGAGACTTACAGAAACATGTCAGCATCTTACACACCTAATATGTCACATTAAATTGCCGTTCGGATTTTGGTAACACTTTCTATTTCTGTAATCCTTTTTGTCTGATCAACAAGACTCGGAACTATAACACTATGTATAATAAGGAGGAAATGCTGCAAACAGAAAATATCTGTGTGATCAGATATGTATTTATAAAGTAAAACATCTAGCTCAAGGGCATTTGCATGTTTTGACCTTACTTTAAGTTTTAGATGTTGTCATAAAACTTAAATGTATAGTGAAAAGGCGTCAAAGGGCCATAATAATCTGAAACATCCATTATCTTAGTTTTAGCTAAACTATGCCCCTAATCTTAAATTCCACTGAATAATGCAACCATATTTTTCTTAACCTCTCTAAATTTGGCTTCAACCATATCCCTCAGTGTAACCCTAACCCTGTATAATGTCTATCATAACCACTCAGTAATCTACCTCTTGACCACAACCTCACTGCTAAACAATATATAACAAAATAACAAACATGGAATCGTTTGGTGTTCTGCAGTGCCCAATAAAGCAATACTATAAAAACGTGCTGTCTGAATTTCTTCTGGCAGCAAGAACAGCAGTAGCTGAAAAGTGACAATAAACAGGCATAACGCTTATCGAAAGGGTGCTCCACTAAATTAGAGACTTGAAATCTATGGATGAACTCACAGCCAATGTCTGCTACAAAACCACCAAAATTATCGGATCCGATCTGATAAGCCGAAAAAACCCAGCCGGAAAACATCAGATCCAATCCGATAAGCCGCCACTGATCCGCCGAACCCAGTCCCGACCAGCTGCCGGAAAAGGCTGACAAACTGAGGAATGAGGTATAAAAAAAAACCACACTGATTTTGAAAAGCTGTTTGCAAAAAACAATACTTAACGAAAATGCCTGGAATATAAGGTCCTACGAATCATATTAAAAAGGCCTGTTCTAAAAAATTTTAAAAAAACTATTTAAAAAAACGGGAAAAAATTTACCGACAATATCCCAAACAATGGCTAAAAAAATTAAGAGACCTTTTGCTGCAAATTAAAAGAATAAACTGTTTAATAGATATTGGATAAAAACGTGAATATTTTTTACGTTGGAGCCCATGGGATTCGCCTGAATAAACCTGCTGAATGAAACCAGGGCATTTCACTGCTCTTCGGTGTTCTCTGAATAGATTAACCATTGCTTCTCTATGGGGATTTCACCCATAATCACCCATATTTTGAATAGCCAAATGACTTTGATATTGCATTGTATGAGGAAATTCACTGTTCGGTGCAAATTCGAGGCCATTACGACTCTCTTTGAATAATCCTGTATGTCTGCATTGATGGGGATTGGGACCCCTGTATCTCCCTCTCCATAGCAGTTACAGGGTCCTGTGAGATATCACTGGAAAGGCCAGAGCATGACTTTTCCAATGATACCAAACATGCCATTGCTAGGTGTTATAGAACAATAAAAATAAAAACGATATTTCTTTATTTTTTCTTTCTAACACAGCAATGGTTTTCACTTTTCAATTCTGAAGTGAACAATGATGGTGCACTAACTCACCAGCTCATTTCTCATGTCACCAGCAAGTGTGGAGGCGATGGCACAATGCATTATTATCAAAAACCTAAACTGCACTGCAGCGAGGAGGGTGGGGGGGCTTTGGAATCCTGTATCTCTAATCTTTACACCGCACAAGGTCAAGAGAGACGTCATTGGACAGGTCAGAGTCTGGCCTTTGCATTGATACTGAACATGACCATGTAAAAATCTAAAAGCAAAAAACTGTTTTACATTTTTTTTTAGTTCCAAAACGATGGCATTGTCCATTTGTCACGTATAAAGTGAGCAATACCACTGCTAATAATCACCTTCTCATTTCCTATGCTGGGAACAAGTCCATTATTTTATACATAGTCATATTATTTATAAAACACAAGTAAAATTTTTCAGTTTTTTTTTTTTCATTTTCGGTTAAAATTGTGTATGTTCTCAGAAAAATGCAGTAACAGGTTCCCATTTAATTTTTTTTTTAACAAGAATTCCCTATAAAATATATTAACACAAGGTTTGGATAATAAGATGTGAAAAATGAATTTTACACGCTGTAAATGATTGAAATCCGAATGGAAATTTACTCACACAGTATCTGCCAGGTTAGATATACCCAAATCTGCCCAGTTAGATGTACCCGTATCTGCACCATTAAATAACCTAAAATACATTTTCATTCCATTAAATTCCAAAAAAAAAAACGCACCAAAATCCTCAGCCACAGACCCATAGAGATCTTAATCCGGCCCTGCATGACGTACATGACAGGTGCACTTTAAGACAAAACACAAGCCTGATTTTATGCAAATGAAAAAATAAATAAACATTGTGTTCATTCTCACAAATGCTGGATTTAAGTCACGTTCACCTTATGGTGCAGTTGTTTGGAACCCAAAGTGAATTACATCACCCTGTACCCCAACATAAGGAAAGTGACTAGAGGGAACAGTACTGAGCAGGAAAACTATCAGTAAACAGCTGTTCCCCTTGAGAATGATTGTTATAAACCATTCTGAGAAAACAATCTCTCCACATCTGAAAAACACTCTAGTCCCTAGAGAAGTTTGATTTCTCTGCCCATGTGCCTGAGGTATGTAGATGTAGATGGTTGTGATTCATTTTATTTATTTAGTGAGGTACGGGCTGAAAGTTTTATCTACAGTTGCAAATATAGACGTTTTTTTGCTCTGCCGGACCCTTGCTACTTTTCTGAAACACTCATGGCTGGAACTATGCAATGAAAATGATGGAAGAATAATATATGTTCTATATATGCTGTTGTTTTTAAAATAAACAGATTCTTTCACAGTGAACAAGATGTTTGTATTTTCTGCTGTAATTACTATTTTCATCCAACTGCACTTGAAAAACAGTATTTTGATTTTGATGGATTTTTAGTGGAACCAAAATGACTAGTGCTGTTGCCTGTAGAAGAAATGTTTTTACGTGCGATTGCATTAAAATGGAAAGGCTTGATAGATTTCAGTCAGGCTCAGTGTAGCTGTACGAGGAAGCAGAAGAAATCACATAACTCTTGTTAAACATACCCCACACATGCCAAAAATAGCACTCAAGCAAGGCCATCTTCTACATATAACCACCGTATAAATGTGTTATTGATTTCTATAGCTCTATCTTTTTTATTGGCAAGCTACGTGGAAAATATAAATAATAAATTCAGCACTAATTTGAAAATGGCATCGCAAAGGTAGCATATAAAACTACGACAATCTAGCACATACGTGTACTGACTACATTAAGGCTAGGGTCAGACGAGCGTGATTTCTACGGACTGTACGTCCGTGCAGTACGGACATAGTCAGTACGGATGACGCAGTAGTGGCCACACAGTCCGTTTTTTTCACTGAAGTTATTTTTGACAGATGTAGGAGGGAAAAATAAATTACAATGAAAAAACATTCTGTCCGTCAAAAATGCTGGAAGTATAAATGCAGTCCGTCTGACCATGCTCCATCACTCACACACAAAGCTATGCAGACGTTGTGGACGTGGCGCACTCCGCACGTCCGTTCTAGCAGTATTACGTTCTTGCCTAACCTGCGTCCGTTTGCAGCGTCCGTCATGCGTCCGCAGTTCAGTGCGGACGTACTTCATGTGTCAGGCTCCAATGGACTTTCTTTCATGCTATCACGGACGTACTTTTAGGCGCAATCACGGACGTGAACACTACGCTCGTCTGACCCCAGCCTTAGGGGACGCGTGATAATGAAATAATTTATACTTTTCATACATATTTTACTTTCATTCATCATAGAAACATAGAAACATAGAAAGATGTCGGCAGATAAGAACCTTTCGGCCCATCTAGTCTGCCCAATTACATGGATACTTTACCTGGATTTATCTTTTGTTTAGGATAGCCTTATGCCTATCCCATGCCTGCTTAAATTCAATTACTGTTTTGGCCTCTACCACTTCAACTGGAAGACTGTTCCATGTATCCACCACCCTCTCAGTAAAATAATGCTTTCTGATGTTACTTTTAAACCTTTGCCCCTCTAATCTAAGACTATGTCCTCTTGTTTTGCTACTTTGTTTCCTTTTAAATATACTCCCTTCCTCTACCTTGTGGATTCCCTTTATTTTCAGCAACATTTAGTAAGAAAAAAAAACTATATACTGTATATATATATATATATGAGTTCGCAATGAAGGAGTCACCCGAGGACTTTGTTAAAAGTAGAAATTTATTAATAACTTTAAAAAAACAACGTTTCGGCCCACCGAGGGCCTTTTTCAAGGTATGAAAAACCTTGAAAAAGGCCCTCGGTGGGCCGAAATGTTGGTTTTTTAATGTGATTAATAAATTTTTAGTTTTAACAAAGTCCTCGGGTGCCTCCTCCATTGCGAACTCTATATTTTTACTGGGAGTTAAGCACCGAGGCAATTTTCAAACGACTGCAGGAACCCTTGGCCTGCAGCATATCTTTATAGGATATGAGTGCCTATATATACAAAATAGCAAGAAGGGTCTGCTCTCACGGTTCACCTCGCTTATTCCAATACCCGGTGCTTCACACTGGCCTCTATTCACATATCCTTCCAAAGATGTGTCAGCACTCTGGGATTCCAAAAAATTCTTTATTTCCGTGTAAAAATGTTACAGCATGTCAACGTTTCGGTTCCTACCAGGAACCTTCCTCAGGACTAACATTCATAACAAAACAACCATTCACTGGCTTAACCCCTTCACTGCTGACGACGTGTGGGACACATCCTCATTGACGCACGTTACATGCTGAGGACGTGCCCCACACGTCATCAGCTTTGCGGGACCCCCGGCGGAGATACTCACCTCTCTGTCCGGGGTCAGACACTCTGTTTTGTTTTTGGACAGCAATTAAAGAAAAAGGAGTATTCTCAAAAATCAAAACAGCAGAATTAGGTTTTAACACACAAAACATGTGTCTATATCTGCCATTTTTTCAAATCTTTCTTTACTTAACAATAAAGTGATTTATTTATCTCACTTCTGGAGTTCCAGTTCTATCTTCACTTTCCAGGATGCTTGGGTCCATGCTCGACGTTTAGGAACAAGGTGCAAAGAGTGTCAAACAGGCTATGGTGACACAGAGTTGTTATATTACACTTTTCATATAGATATTCTTTTTCTTCCACTTTAGTATTTCTGTTTTGTGGGATTTGACACTATTTTAGTGGTATTAATTGTTTTAGGGCCTCACTGTGTCCCCATTATATTTCCATAATGCCATAAGGAGCATCAGAGTGAACCAGGAATTAAACCTCACTAATATTGTTCTAATCTTGTTTATCCCATATGGTGTTTATGGTTGGGTATAATGGGAAATTTGGTTCTCTACAAAAAAGTAGTTATGTTCATATAGCGGTTCAGGATTTTTCGTATATCAAAGTAATTACAACTTGCGTCCACCTTTGATGTATGCGAGTTGGGTTATAGGCTTTATGACAACGCTAATTTTTTATTTATAATCATTTCAATATGCTTTCTAAGGTGCATTGACTGCTGTAGAGAGGTCATTATGAAATAAAAATAATTCATAAATCTTAGTTCTGGTAATTTACTGTAGCTCATAAAACACAATCAACCCACTTTAATCAACTCAAGGTCAAGGTTAAAAATTACACCCTCCAAGACTGTCAATAGAACTCCTAGTGGGTTCTAACAAATGTAAAGAAATGACATTTGCTGCTTTTTAATGATTATTAAAGTGTACTTAGCAGGAATTGATATTTTTGTCCAATTAATATACGTTATCAAACAATGAGTTCACTTCTTATGATAGATGCAAATTAAGTGTCCATTAAATGAACCGTGAAATTACTGTTTTATATAACATGAACTGCCATAGCATGACTTGCGCCACGGAGAATAGATTAAGCTACTAGCGCTCTAACGATGTCAATGCATGGGCAACTACTCATCTCTGGATATCATTTATTCTATTTTTTAGTGTATAGTCTGGGACTGGGACTCAAATGGAAAACACGACTTTATCGGAGAGTTCAGTACAACGTTTAAAGAAATGAGAGGAGCAATGGATGGAAGACAAGTAAGTAAAATATATGTGCTAAAGTACAGTATCCTAAAATGCATTTTTAACATATAATTACATATTCATCTTACACAGCATTTAATGGTAAATAGTGGTCAACATTTAAGAATAATTTTCTAAGTGTGATCTTAGCAGTAGAGCTTGACCTCAATCCCTATGGCAGGAAGACAGTTATGAGGTCAGATTGTTAAAATATTTATGTGAAGTATCGCTTTGCTTTACATTCCAAAGACAATCTGAAAATTCCATCCTATTGTTAGAAAATATACCCATTTTACTTTGGTTACTACAGAAAAGATGTTGAAGTTACATCTGTAAAATCAATTTGGACGTGGCCGAATTTGAATGCTGCAAATTTACCTGCAGCCCAAATGGATGATCCGTGTTGAAATGCACCATCATTTCCATAGCTAGGATTAGAAATTGGGGTTAGGATTAGGATTGAAGAGTAGGGTTAAGGTTAGAAATCAGAATTACAGTTAGGTTACTGTTTGTGCTTGTTTTACGTTTATCGTCATATTTAGGGTTAGGATTAATACAACCCCTAAAATTCTTCTCCATTTTGCTTCATTTTTAGGCTAGGGACAGATGAGCGCATTTTCTGCAGCCACCGTCAAAATGTACGTCGATGCGTGCGCACGCATTTTTTCACGGAATACGCTTAAGTGGTCAGACGATGCGCAATTCTGGACGTATTTCATGACGGTGGGGTAAAAAGAAGTCTAGGGAAATCCGGCTGTTTGAACGTTATGTTGCCGCACACTAGCAGCGTCTGACATCTCCTAATCACGCACACACGCTGCTATGCGGCCGCAGCGCACTTTGTACGTCAGTAGCAGCGGTTTCACGTTCTGATAAAAATGCGTTCATTTGCCGGTTGCGTGGTGTCGGCGCACTTTTGTACGCACGTACTGCGTATATTGGCCGTCATTGGCCGTTATGTGCTGCTACTGCCGCCGTGATTTAGTGCGCCTGCACGCGCGTTCCGACTGCCCCACTCTGACCCTAGCCTCAGGCAACAGATTCTGCCTCTTCTTTGATGCTTGTTGACCTCATGTTAAAAGAAGGGGCAGAAATGAGGCTGCAGCAGGTGAAGTGAAGTCTTTTTTCTAGACTCAAATTTTTTCAATGCTGTTTTCTGCAACTTTTGTATAGGATACAGTTTACCTTGTCTGACTTTGGTATTCCCAGAGAAGCTGATTTGGAAAACAGAAAAGAGGGTTGCCGGTCTCTAACACTAAGAGAGGGAGGTGGATGGGGGTGACAGCAAAGGCAGCCTGGCTTGTACAAACAATTTCTCCAGGTTACCTTACTGGGGTTTAGCATTATAGGCTTTAGCACCCTCCTGGTGTACTGTATACAAAACATTGTACTTGAATACCTACTAAGTTTCTCGCTGCACGAGCTGAAGATCTTAATCCCAGCTAATTTTTTTCCTCTACTATATCCTATTGTCCCTTTTTTATGTGCTCCTCCATATATTCAGGTTGTACAGGTATGTTTTTAAGGACTGCCCCATATATTTTGGGGCGTGGGTATCTGTTTAACTTCACCTGCATATATATGGAGTGTCTTATGGGCTCCTCCATATATTCAGGCCAATGTGGGTGTTTTTTTTAGGTGTTCTTCCATATATTCTGTGTGTGTGTGTCTTTTTAGGGGCTCTTTCATATATTCGGGTTGTGGGGGTGACTTTCAAGAGCCCTTCTATATATTTGGTCAGTGCAAGTATCCTTTTAGGTGCTCCTCCATATATTCTGGGTGAGTGGTTATATAACAGAGCTGCAAAGCTTCAATTCACAGTAATTCATCTCTAAACTAGTAAGTGTCCTTGGGCAAGACACCTAACGGTACATACTCGCCACCAGGACATACTTGAAAACGAGAGAAATCTCAATGTATCCTTCCTGGTAAAATCCTTTCTCAAAAAACAAAACAAAAACAAAAAAACCTATGATAAATGTTGATTTAAATCAATTGATGTAAATAAGATACTTTGCTTTTATTCTAAATTATATTTATGGAAATGCAGTGGCTACCAACCAGTGTGCTAGTACTGCAGCTAGCATGTCAGCTTACTGCGGTGGTTCATCCAGCTTCGGATGATGGATCACATTAATCACTGAAGCATAGACATGGATAATATTGATTTTATTTGCAACACAGCTTAGTCGATAACCCCTTATGTATTTTGTGTGTGTCTGCCTGAGGGTAGTATGTATGGTCCATTGAGTGGCTGCTCATGGATTTCCTATTACTCTTTAAATCCGTGCATTTTGTATACAGAAACATAGAAATGGAAGAGCCACAGACTGAATAAATCGTCACGTTGTAGAGCATATATAAAAAAATTGATAGTGCAGAACAGGCCAGTAGGTAGGGTATCCTCCCTCAGATTACGGAGGCTTCCTACATCCATGCCATGAATGTAAAGCTGCATGGCGAAGATGCATCGTGCCATCACTTGAAAAATTAATCCAGAGGAAAATGGGCCGTGAAAAGAATGGCGCATGTGCCATAGCCAATATAAGACAGTACATATTAAGGGGCCACAAGCCAAGTCACAAAACAATGTGCTTGTGCAAAAATAAAATGAAGAATTTTTTTTTAAATAAATAAAAGGAATGCGCCTTTTGTCACACAGGGGGAAACTCAAATTTGCTTTTTGCTGCAAAAAGTGTGGCGCATTTGAAATAAACACCCTAATCCAGGGGTCATCAAACTTGGCCCTCCAGATGTTCTGGTACTGGATCTCCCATGGGGCTCAGCTAATCTAATAAGTGTCTGACAGTCATGGGAGATGTAGTTCCAAAACATCTGGGTCCCTATTACATTCTTCACGCTAACGGTAGCGCTCACCTGCATGAGCGCTACCGTTAGCTGCGTTATCTGCCGCATATTACAATCCAAATGCAAACGGGTTAAAAAACCCGTTTGCTTTTGGGACCTCGCGCTGTTCAGCGCGAGGTCACTGCACTTTGCGCTCCCTATACTTAACATGGGGAGCGCAAAGCGTTAATCAGCGCTGGATTACAAAGTCCCAGCGCTGATTAATGCCTGGCTCTGATCAACGAAAAGTTAACCAGAGCCAGGACCTGGTGTTAACGGATTCCGCTGGTGCAGAATCCGTTAACACCAGCTTAAAAATAAAAAAAACAAAATCCCATACTTACCCTCTGTCCCGTGGCGAGGACCGCGGCTCCGGTCGCCGCCTCCGGCCGGCGGGAGCAGAGAAAGACGGGGGAAAAAGTACCCTCCGTCTCTCCCTGCATATCCCTACGCCGACCGGCTGAGGGGAGCTCAATGGAGTCCGCGCGCATCCTGATTTTTAATGCTCGCTAACAATGCAGGCAGCATTTTTTGTGCCTGCATTGTAATCTGGCGTTAAAACGCGGGTGCAAGGGGGTAAACTGTGGGCGCAGTTTTTCCTCCCCTGCGCTCACGTTTTAACGCCAGGAGCGTAATAGGGGCCCTGGAGGGCCAAGTTTGATGACCCTTGACCTGTCCTAATCATTTACATAATTGCTTGACTAAAATGGGCCAATATATTTTGTGGTGTTTTTTTAGATGGTTCGTGATAAAGAACATGAAAATTGGAAGTTTACATTTAAATGATAAATGTAACATGTAACCCTAAAATATAGCCTGCACACGCCTATGCTGATAATACACAGAAATGTTCCATATTTACCTTAAGATATCAGTAAGAAATATATGCGATACAAGGTTACGATTCTATGTGAATAAAGAATAAAAAAAGCATTTAAATTGTAGTATATGATTGACAGTATAACATCAAAGCACAGAATATAGATAGAAGATATGTGCAGAAGTATTATTTCAATTTTAACCTTGCAAATGCCAGAGAAATAAAGAACAAATAAAAGCTGTCAATATATCATCGCTATGAAGGTCTTTTGTGGTAATCTGTAAATAGCTCTAAATACACGTTTCTGTCTTTTGTAATGTCTCATTGAGAACATGATGTTTTGAAGGTAAAGCATTCTCTTGAGGTTATAGAAGCAGCTGCTAGAGTATTTCCCAGATACACGTTTGCCTGTTCAGTCAGAAAATCCATTACACAAGACCGATAATTGAGCTTTGGGGCAAAAGGGGAAATTGGCATCTGCGGATTCTGAAGAAGTAATAAAGGACAAAATGTCCTTTTTTAAGAACTAATTGACTTTCACCATGCCAGGCGTAAAGAAGGAAATCCCGGGAAGAATAGCGTATATCCAACAATTATTATGATTGCCAGAGTCAAGGTTTTACTTAAAAATGTTCTATTGAAGTATACAGTTTAATAATGAGAATTCAGCCATTGATGTGGAGCACTAAGATGAGGAATGCTATCTATGTAAAGGAAGAAATATAGAAGAAGTACTATAACGTGTTTTTTAACAATACATTTTACTTGTCGTTAAAGGGACACTCTACACGGTGTGACCACTCAATAATAGCGGAGTGGTCACACTGCTCAGAGTTCCCTGGTCCCCTGCTCCTCACATCCCTCCAAGGGGGCTCTTGGAGGACTGATTCAGTCTTCCGAGTGCTGGAGACTTGTCCTTAGGGACCTTTGGGATCTAGGTCCCACCAAAGTCTCTCAATGCCTGAGGGATTTGGAGTCATTTCTACGGGCTTCCCCCGGACCAGTAGCAAGGTGGTGCATGACAGTGGGCATGGGCCAGTGGGTCAGGAATGGGATTGGGTGATGGTGGAGAGAATGCTACATTGTGGCATGAAGAATACATAAAGCAAGGGAGGAGAGGGTGCGGCCTCTTCGCCCCTGGTAGCCTGGCAGTAAGGTTGTGGCAGTGAGGTTGCGAGGAGATGGATTTACAGGACCTGTTAGTCCAGCTTCGGGCCCATGCTGAGGCCCAGGGCATATCTGTGCAGGAGTTGTTGGCTGCTTCTCCAGAGATTAGCAGGGAATCATCCCCGGCTGAAGAGAGATGGCGCTGGAGGAGAGTGCAGCCTACCAGGCCAACGAGATGCCTCAGTCCGAGCCCGGTTAGGATACATGGCAACTTGGGAGGAGCGACGAGCGGATGGAACTAGGTCCCACCAAAGTCTCTCAATGGCTGAGGGATTGGAGGCATTTGACTGGCTGGGCGACCATTCAAGAAACTGGCTCCCTCACTATCACATGATGAATGCTATCGATGTAAAGCATTCTTCTTTTCTGATCTCAATATAAATTTTGGCAGCAATTTTTTCAACTCAAACTTGTTAGCAAGTACAGATTTCTATACTTAGAATAGTTTTGTGAGTGTGGCTCTATTGTGCTGCCACAGCTATTGGTGACTTTGAGGTTTTTCGAGCAGCAATGTTCCCGCTTAAATGGTTATTCAGAAAGTGACAGCGATTAATTATTTTAAAATGGGTTTCTACCAGACTTAATGAATGAATAGATTTCATGAATTTAAAAAAGCTCCATTCCATTCATTTAAATCTAATTTAACAACCAAATCTTTTTCCCAACTCTCCAAATATGTGGAGAACAATGGTTTATCAAAAGTGATCCGCATATCCGTGATTTTGGCTAAAGCCTTATCTATTCTTTCATTTTTAAAAATGTTTTTCATTTTAAGTAATATATCAGATTATTAAAGAATTACTCAAATAATGCTTAACACGAATAAATTTGAACAGATCTGAGATGGAAAGATTATATTCAGATGAAATCTGAGAGAAAGATTTCAGTGTTTGTTTTTCAAAGCAATATTACAATCTTAAGGCTAATGTTAGCGCTCAGCTGTGTGAGCGGTAAGTCAATCACTCCATGGACCTGCAGGATCTCTCGAGAGGCAAGATCTTGCAGGTCAGCTGACCCGGCAACACAAGCCTCCATGGAGGGGGTACTCAGGTGACACCAGGGCTCGAGTCCTGAGGGAACGGCATTCCCGCACTTGTCCCACAGCGGGAACGCAGCGGGAACGCATGTTCCCACTGTGGACTGACAGTGTATCCTGGCCGGTATCGCTGGGTCTGCTAGTGGAATGCATTAACATTAACGTGGCCGCTGTCCTGTGAAGGCTGTGACGAGGCCGAGAGCTTGCAACAGCACATCACAGCTTGCACAAGCCGGCGGCCGCGTGAAAGAGCATGCCGGCACGCAGAGGAACACGCGGGTTATACCTTATCCTGAGGTCTGTGCCTGGGTATATTTAATTCTGGGGGTCTGTGCTTCAGTATATTTAATTCTGGGGGTCTGTGCTTGTGTATATGTAATTCTGGGGGTCTCTGCTTGTGTATATTTAATTCTTGGGCCTGTGGCTGGGTATATTTAATTCTGGGGGTCTCTGCCTGGGAATATTTAGTTCTGGGGGCCTGTGAGTGGGTATGTAATACAGCTCATTGTATAAAGGTTTTAGTTGATGTAATACTCTAAATACTCCACATAACGGCTGGGTGGAGTAGAGGTAACATCACTGCTCTGAGTGGAGAGAGCCTGTGGAGTCATGGGCTCGATCCCAGCGAGCAACCTCTCCAGTAAGTGTCCTTGGGCATGACACCTAGCGGTACATACTTGCCACCCAGGACATACTTGAAAACGAGAGAAATCTCAATGTATCCTTCCTGGTAAAATCCTTTCTCAAAAAAAAAACTCAAGCATAGAAATGCTAATTCTGGCTCACATTCCGGGTCTTGGCATGGATATAAGTCAATTCTTTGAATATGCAACTATACCTCATATCACATACAGAAGTATAAGGAAATGTTTCTCAATAATACTGATTTTTATTTCACTTTTTTATAGGTGCAGTGGGAATGCATAAACCCAAAGTACAAAGTGAAAAAGAAAAACTATAAGAATTCTGGCATTGTAATTCTTAATCTGTGTAAGGTAAAACTAGCTGCTCTTATCTCACATATTTACATCTTTGATAATAGCACTGATTCATTTGATATCCAGCAGGGAAATATTACTTTATGTTTGAAGAAAACGGAGGCAATAAAAATGTTTAATTAGAAATATAAAGCCTGTATTTAGGGCTGTCAATTCTAATTTATTTATTATGATCTAAAAACAGTTGTTTTAATCATAAATTAAAAAACCCATAATTAATACATTGACAAATGTATTTGTTTCATGAATTTATTTTTAATGTAAATATTAATGTGAAATAGATTAATGATGGCTACCATCGGATTATACATTACGCTGTATGACATTTATAGTGTCCATTAGCAAGCTTGGAAGAAAGAATAGATAATATGTCATTTGACGATCTTTTATAATTCTGCTTCTTTTTATCTTATTTTTCCCCGTCTACCATTTATTTATTTTCTGTTCTACCATAGCAGTAATTAACACGTTTGTTTATTTTTAGATCCACAAAATGCATTCATTCTTAGACTACATAATGGGTGGATGCCAAATACAGTTTACAGTAAGTGCCTTTTAAACATATGTACTTGGGTGGCTGATAGTGGTGGGTAGAAAGACACATAGGGAACAATAATACAAAATATCAGATTTCCTGTGCCAGATCTCCAGTCCCTAGGTCATGGTACACATTGTAAACTTCAAAGAAATATTTATATTTTAATTTGCATTTGGAAAAGATACACTGCATAAATTATGTGGAATGCCTATATGGGGGTTATTCACAGAGCATTGAAATGTTGCCGAATTAACACATAAGGTCCTATGAATAATAACAATAAAAAGGAAAACCACTGAAAAAAAAAAGGGAAAAACAAATTCCAGAAAAAATCCCGAAAAATGCCTAATAGATCCTAAACAATCAATAAATAAGTAAACTTTTTACTACAGATTAAAATAATACATGGTTTATTAGATAGTGAATAAAACGGTAATATTTTTAACATTGAATTCTATGGGATTCGCCTGAATAAACCTGCCAAATGAAACCACTGAACAGCGGGGCACTTCAGCAACTTTTCACTGCTGTTCGATGTTCTCTGAATAGATTAACCATTGCTTCTCTATGGGGATTACAGTGCCGTCGAGCATGCACCGTACTTGCTGGCAGTTCGCCAAAATTTGGCGAACTGCCTGCTCTCTGAATAGCCGAATGACCCTGAAATGGCACCGTACGGGGTAATTCCCAGTTCGGTGCCATTTCAGGGCCAGATCTGCTCTCTGAATAGCCCTTATTTGTTGTTTTCTAGTTGTTTTTGAGTCTTACATAGTGCAGGAGGGGTGGGGTCGCGCCTATTCCCCGAAGGGTTGGCTGCATCCACCAAATGCATCCAGCCCAACAACATGTGTAGAACATAACAAAGAAAAAAATGTCATCTGCGCTTACTCCAATTATACCGTGTGAAACTAAACACAATTAGAGGTTTGGTTTCTTATCAATGGCCATTATAAAACTAGCTCGCCTGCCAACGTCAAGGCACCTCTAAAAGGACCGAGTACTAACCAAAATGAAACCACAGGCTGCTACATAGCAAACCATACTTTTTTGAGTCTTGCCTAACTTTATACTGCATGTTTAACCCCTTCTCTACCAAGTTATATTCCATAAAACCACTGCCAGGAAAAGAAAATTAAAAATAAATAAAGACATCTCCAGAGTCTTCGCCCAAAAATTATACCGTCACATGGCCCCCTGCTGTTATTAATGGTTAAAATATAAACCTCATTTCTTTATTGCTCTCAATTTACAAAGCTATTTACACCATCTTGTTACACTCCGGTTGACAGGAACTGATGGTCTAAGTTCATAGGTGTGTGCACAGGATGTGTCCAGGCACCCCCTAATGTTGGGTGAATGGTTCATCTTTGACCATTCTGGGTGCTAACGATAGCGCTCACCTGAGCGTTAACGTTAGCCCTATGGACTCCATTGAGAGGATGCACACGGTGGCGCTTAGCGCTTCCGCGCGCATCCCGGGGCTTAGCCCCCGCTAACAATGCAGGCTGCTTTCTAAGTGCCTGCATTGTAATTACACACTAAAACAGGGGCGCTAGGGAGAAAACTGTGGGCGCAGTTTTTTCTCCCTAGCGTCCCCGTTTTAACGCGAATTATGTATTGTAGCCCAGGGTTGGGAAACCCTGATTTACAGGATTCCATTAAGCCCAGTGCAGCCTTGCATGAGCTTTGTTTAAGCTCATTCGAATAGAGATGTGTAGAAGCCAGAGAAGGAGACACTTAACTATTCGTTCATTCTTCACCTGGTTGTGAAACGGAGGAATCGAAAAATGACGCCACGCTCTGCACCATGGGATCTCAGGTACATAAGGGATTTTTAATTCCCTTTAGACTGAAGTATTAAGTTATTTTTCAAAAGCAAAATCACTTAACACCAGCTTTTATATACTAGTATTTTTGTTTTATTACTAGCTCTGGAGGAGATGAATGAGCGAGGTTGGAATATTGCTTTTTTCTCCTTCTAGGTGCAAATTAGAGACTTCCGTACAATGTATAAGAGCTGATAATTTAGGGTAAAACTGCCAAAACATCAGCGCTGCAAGCAGAACTTGCAAATCGGTTGTAATGTAGACAGGCGCTGTCATGGTAACAGCTGTAGTTGATATGCCCATCAGCTGCAGTCGTAAATTTAACGGCTTAGTTGTGAGCTAGCCTTTTGTCCTTTTAATCGCTCATGGTGAGTTTATGCCACCTTTAATGGTTTTGGAGAAAAAGAACATTCCACCAAGTAGATCTTCAATTAATCTCAAATTACAATATTACAGTAATCGCATTGTCCTTTAGGTGTCTATTTGCTAATTAACCAAAGCCTTGCCTTCCTCATTAACTGTAATCCTGAGAGATTTGGAGAAATAAATTCAATTTCTCATTTCTGATGTAAGTGAACATGTCAGTGTCATGTTCATCCTACCACTTTCTGAGATTTCTCAATAGATGTTCCTTATGCTCTATTCAGAATCTCACAGAGCCATTAAATTCAATTTTCTTGATTAGTTAGTCACATTTATATCCAATTATTCAGATGGCTGAAATGGGTTCCTTACAAAGTGCAAAACATCAGACAATGACGAGGGTCGTGTCCTCAAAACCATCAAGAACGTTCTGATCTTATTAGTTGAGCTCGCAAAACAAAGTATTGTTTTTTTAGCATGTTACTGTTCAAAGATGATCTCAAGACAGATTCTCAAAAATAGTTCTTGCATTTAGGCCGGGGTCAGATGAGCACACTAGGGGCTCTATTACATTCCTTGCGTAAAAACACTTGCGCAGCGCAAATGTTTTTGCGCGCAGCGTCAAACGTTAACGCGCGTAAATTAACGCTGGTATTACAATCCGAGCGCATTTTTTCGGAAATATCACTCGTACATTAACGCTGCGCGCAGAAATCGGTGGGCAGACTGTTTTTACACGCGATTCAGCCAATCAGAATTAAGTACCACAATTGTCTCCCGTTAAGTTTTTGCGCCTGCCAAAATCAATCTGAGTATATATGCTGCAGCAATAATAAAAACACGCAGAACCTCTTAATTTTATTGTTTGGGTATGTGTAGAATGTGTAACTATACTGTGCTGTATTTTTATTTTTGGGCTGGTGTATTTGAGTTCAGCCAGGACGTTCAGATTTGCCATTAACACCAGCTTTTAAAAGACGTTAAAATTATAAGCGCAAACGTTGTCCATTAAAATTTGCGCTACGATTGTAATACGATGCGCGTACCAGCGCACGAACGCATTTGCGCTCACAATGTTAAGTATGGGATGCGCGCATGAACTTGCGCTTTCGCAGGGTTCGCGCAGGGTCACTCGCGTTAGACGTTAGCACGCATTTTGTGCGGGAACGTCGTAATACGACGTTCAGCGCAAAGGGTTTTTCCCCTCACATTAATGCGTTTTTGCGCAACGCAAAAAATTGTGCGTGACGTGTGTAATAGGGCTCTAGGTGCGCCCATACTGACGTGCCTACCGGCATCTGTCCCAACTTATGACGCTTCGACGGGGCCGGTCACACGCTGTAGTGCACGCACGAAATGCGCGCCGTGCAGAAAGCCTCCCCGTCGAAACGCTAGGCGCTCGTTGGACGGGGCTGCAAAGCGCGATCCTCAATAGGGGTATCGAGCCCTGCAGCGCTGAGCGCACTAACTGCGCTGAGCAAGGTGGCCAGACAGGCGTCAGAGTGGAAGGAACAATCCACTCTCACTGACGTTCCTACCACTCTCAAAGACGCTCATCTGACCCCGGCCTTAAAGGGGTGTTCTTACAACACTATTTTTGCTTCTGCAAAATTGAAAAAAATAAACATTAGGAAAGGCAGATAAAACATATAACAAAGCCTTTGGTCTTACATTCATAACAAGCTGGCTTGAAAAAGGCTGTAATATAGCCAAAACGTTGCCTGGTATCCAATTAAAGGGTCTGAAACTGCGACTAGAGTGCCTGGAGTCTCCTTCTCTGTATTTGTAGATACTCGAGTATACCGCTAGATTTTGGTGACAAAAACTTACCTTAAAATTGGAGGGGTCGCGTTATATTCGAGACCTCTGCATCGCGTGTAAAAAAAAAAAAACTTGCCTTGCTCTGGATCCCAAGTCTCCCAGAAGTTCTGCTAGTCTCGCTGAAGTGAATGCGGGATCCTTGATGCTTGCAAACACTTCAGGACTCCCGGATTCGGGACAGGTGGGATCCATCCTGGCCAGAGGGCACGCTCGGTTTAGGCCAATCATTAACCTCGCTCGCTATCTAATCACTAGTAAAGAAGACGGGTGGCCGGTGGCTTCATACTTAGTAACAACTGCAATCATTCTAGAGCAGAACACCCCGGCCTGAGGGGTAGCCTGACTGTGTTAAGAGAACCTGGAAGGATTTTAATTGTTTACCGGTACAGTAAAATTTTGTTCCTTGCGTTATATTCGAGTTTTGAGAATTCTCTCATTCCATAATAAATCTCTATCCATCGCGTTATATTCGGGTCGCGCTATACTCGAGTATCTACGGTACCACCCATGGATTAATGTTTGGGGTGTTTTTTGGAATTGTGTCTGGAGGCAGCAGTAGTGCATCTTATCTATTTAACTATTGTTGTCCATGTGTTTTAGAAAATCTTCATTCTTTTCATTTTTATTTTATATTTATGAGGTTCGCATCATTTGATCCAGAAATACAAAATGCAGCAGCTGTGAAGTGTATGCGGCTTGATGGCAAAAATAATCGTGACTTTAAGCAATAGTATTTAAAGAGCAACAACATTTCTCTATTAATGAGACCGTCTCTGCCGTCACGCTGTGTTCTCGAGTCTGTCTATTGAGCTCACACACATCTAAGTTATAATAACTATTAAAGACACTAGTAATGTGTCATTTTTTTTCTACTAAAGCCTTTCCAAAGAGTAGCTTTTATATTAAAAGACATGATCAATAACACAAATCCTTGCAGCATTCCGGATCAAACCTCTAATGGATATTTTCATCCAAGAAAAGGCTTTCCAGCTGTGTGTTTTGTTATATGAATGTACAGGACTAGTGGAGTCTGGATCATACTGCTTTTCTAAATGGCCCTAAGTGTGCCCGTTGTGCAGGATTGTCTGTCATCGTACATGCGCTAGGTAATGGAAATATAATCCTCTACAACACCATAAGCTCCTTATCTTACAATAGAAAAATATACAAATATTTTATAAAACATTTTGTTACATGTCACACATTTCTAAGGAATGGGCGAGAATCATAGTTAAAAAGATAAAAAAGATATCTAGATAATATGATAATTTTCCAACATCAAAAAAAATCTCAGTTTCAGAAAATAAATAGTGGATTTCCCAGTATTACGATGTCGGTAAACAGAGGAAGCAGCGGATCATGCTGCCCTCTGCAAAGCATGGTAAGCGCTAAGTAGTGTGTCTGAATCTAAAAGGCCCAAGCTTTGCATGTGAATTCGCCCTACAAAAACCCCTCCTGGAGGCGGGTGCGGACTCTCAAGTCACAGTGACCACTCAAATTTAATTGAGTGGTCAAAGTGCTTAGCTGCTCATGCATGACTTAGGCAGGGTGCCGAAACGTTGCTATTTAACCCACAGGTCTCCATAATAAACTAAGCCTGCCTTCTGACACCCCTGCAGCCTACATTTCTTTCTTGGTGTGGAGGTATCGGCATACCTGTAAAGGTAGAGCTCGGATGGAAGAGTCTGTGATAAAAATGGTTCTCTTGCCGTTTTTTTTTTCTTCTGTCAGGGTTATTCAAAGAGATCCGAATTGCTGGCGAAAGGTAACCGAACGCTGAAATTCAGCGTACCGTTACCTTTCCTGGCCATTCGGCTATTCAGAGAACAGGTAGTTCGCCAAATGTCGGCGAATTGCCTGCAAATACAGTGCCTGTTCGAGGGCAGTGAAATCCCCATAGAGAAGCAATGCTTCGTCTATTCAGAGAACACAAACCAGCAGTGAAAAGTTGCCGAATTACCCTGCTGTTCAGTGGTTTCATTCGACAGGTTTATTCAGGCGAATCCCATAGGCTTCAATGTTAAAAATATTCCCGTTTTAATTCAATATCTAATAAACCGTTGACTATAATATTCTGCAGTAAAAAGTCTCTTTATTTTTCTATTTTTTTTTTAGGATCTTTTAGGCATTTTTCGGGATATTTTTGTGAATTGTTTTTTCTGTTTTTTTTTTACATCGTTTTTTCTTTTTTCTGTAACAGCCCTTTTTATTATCCTTCATTGGACCTTATATGTAAATCCGACATTTTCTTTCAGTAGTTTCTTTGCAAACAGCGTTTCACTTTTCAAACATTCAGGCAAACTGTTTTGGGTTTTTTCTCACTCCATTTGTCTGCGGTGTCGGCTTTTTCCGGCGGCTGCTCTGCGCTCTCATCGGCTCCTACTCGGGTTTCTTCCGGCGTGTTCGGCGGGGTTAATCCATATGTTTTTGTGGGTTTCGGTGTGCCTTCACCTGGTTTTGCGGTGAGTGTTCGTCGGGTTTGCGGCTGCTATTCCCTGCACTACGACGGCTCTGTGGTGTTTGCTGAATACACCACAGGGTCGCCGAAATGGGATCGCCAAATAGCACCGTATTGAAGAGAACGAAAAGTCACCGAACGTGCGGTGTCTTTTCGATTCTCTTTGAATAACCCTGTATATATTTAGAATATTGGCTTGACATTTTTGGATCCAATGGTTTTCACACTACAAAAAGGGGAGAAACCTGAATACTTATTCGTGGACACAGATAAAAATGTATATATTTGAGAGACAATAGCCTATAGATGCACATTAAAATAAAATATGAAAAACAGAATAGAAATAATAAACAGCCAGGTAGAAAAGCACCATATACAGTATTTGAAAGCAATAATATCTTATGACTAAACCCTGACAATAATTCCCACAAATCACATTGTAAAGCCCTCCTGCCTTTCTGAATTATCTAATCCATGGTTCACTTTCACTCTTACAGGGTTATTCAAAGAGATCCGAATTGCTAGAGAAAGGTAACCGAATGCTGAAAATCAGCGTTCGGTTCCCTTTCTTAGCCATTCGGCTATTCAGAGAGCAGGCAATTCGCCAAATCCTGGTGAATTGCCTGCACATACGGTGCCTGTTCGGTGCCTGTTCGAGGGCAGTGAAATCCCCATAAAAAAGCACTGCTTCGGCTATTCAGAGAGCAAAACCCAGCAGTGAAAGGTATTCAGTGGTTCCATTCGACAGGTTTATCCAGGAGAATCCCATAGGCTTCAATGTTAGAAATATTCCCGTTTTAATTCAATATCTAATAAACCGTTCTTTATAAAATTCTGCAGTAAAGAGTCTCTTTATTTATAGATTTTTTTGGGATATTTTAAGCATTTTTCTTTTTTTTTTTTTTCTAAAAAGTCCAGGTTTTTTTGTCTTTTTTTTTAAGTTTACTTATTTTTTCTGTAACAGCCCTCTTTATTATCATTCCCTGGACCTCATAAGCAAATTTCAGACATTTTCGCTCAGTAGTTTCTTTGCAAACAGCGTTTCACTTTTCACACATTCAAGCAGACTGTTTTCCTAATTTATTCACTTCACTCGTCTGCAGTGTCGGCTTTTTCCGGCGGCTGCGCTGCGTGTGATCGGCTCCTGCTCAGGTTTTTCCAGTGTCTTCGGCGGGCTAATCCAGATGTTTTTGCGGATCTCGGCGTGCATTCGCCGGGTTTTTGCGGTGACATTTCGTAGGGTTTGCGGCATCTTTTCCCTGCGCTACGACGGCCCTGTGGTGCTTGCTGAATACACCGCAGGGTCTCCGAAATGGGATTGCCGAATCAGCCCGAATTGAAGAGAACGAAAAGTCACCGAACATGCGGTGACTTTTCAATTCTCTTTCAATAACCCTGTAAGTTATTATCATTTTATTATAAGATACAATATTAGTATCCGCAGTATTAATTAGAATTTGGTTATTTTATAAAAAAAAAATCAGTTTTATACTTGCTTACATCTATTTTGGCTTCAATAAACCAGATGTACATTCTATTTGATTTTTTTCAGGTAGCTATCGATTTTACAGCATCAAATGGTGACCCTCGAAACAGCTGCTCCCTGCACTACATCCACCCATACCAGCCGAATGAGTATCTCAAAGCACTGGTTGCTGTTGGAGAGATTTGCCAAGACTATGACAGGTAAAAAGAAAATGCTTGTGGCATCTCCTTCACATGGGAGGTAATTAGAAGAACTCTGTAATTGTCTACGGTGCCTTGATAGCTACTGTGTAGCCTTCCTTGTAATTATCTTCAAGGCTCATGATGGAACAAGATGATTATGCGCAGAGGAACTTAAGCTATAGGTCCCTCAAAACAGTTTTACTAACCTGGCACAAATAACAAAAATCTAAACACACAACTAGATGGCATGTCTGAACACACTTAGCTTGAGCATAATAATTATTACAGTGCAGACTCCAGAGTATAGCATTTCACATGTCAGGTGCTACCGTGTGTCTGAAATAATACCGTTTACTTCAATACAGTTTCTCTTGGGCTGTGAATCCTCTAGCAAAAACAGACTGAAAGAAGCTTTACTACTACACCTTCACTTTTAGAATATATTGATATCTTGTGATATGGCTTGTGGCTCTTTTGTGTACTCGCGCTTAATATTTAGGCTAGGGTCAGACTGAGGCAGTGCGAACGCGCGTGCAGCCGCACTTAATCACGGCCGTGCTAGCAGCAGATGCCGGGCAATGACGGCCAATATACGAAGTACGGTCGCACAAAAGTGCGGCCGCGCAACGCAAGCGGCAAACAAACGCATTTTTTCGAGAACGTGAAACCACTAGTACTGACGTACAGAGTGCGCTGCGTCCGCTAGCGGCGTGTGTGTGTGATTAGGAGACGTCAGACGCTGCTAATGTCCGGCCAACATAACGTCCAGACCCAAAAAGTGTTTTATTGATGATCCGTACAAAATGACGGATGAAACTGCGCATCGTATGACCGCTATTGCGTATTCCGTGAAAAAATACGTCCATTCGTTCGAACGCACTTTTTCACGGACAACGTGAAAAATGCGTTAGTCTGACCCTAGCCTTAAGGTTTTATTTCTAAAGATATATACGTTCCAGTAATTAGTGACCTGTATTCTGAGAAATTACAGGGACCCATCATGCGAAAATATACGCTTTATACATATATCCACATATATCTTTCTTTTTTGGAAGACATTTTAATAGATTAACTGATTTGCAGTCACATCCTGGTATAGGCTATTCAAGCTGCCATATTGAAATTCATGAATTGTGTGCGTCAGCACAGTTCTTCAGTTGTAGTTTAGTTGCATTCCCTGGGGTTTGTAGATGGCCATGCTGTCAGGATTCCCTGGTGATGTATAGAGGGGCATAGGCATGACGCATATATAGTAGCATCCGCAACTGATGGCGCAAATCATTTTATTGAGTTGACGGTGACACCAGCCAGTCCTTGTGTCAGTGTGCCTGGAAGTGTCACAGGTTCTGACACAGACTGCTGCCACCACACGCGGTTAAGGCTGGTCATCCACTGGGTCTGACTTGGTCATCAGACTACAGGTGATCTAGGTCATGGGTCAGCAACCTTGTCACTACAGATGTTTTAGAACTACATCTCCCATGATGCTCAGTCACCCATTAGGCTGACTGAGCATCATGGGAGATGCAGTTCTAAAACATCTGTAGTGCCAAGTTGCTGACCCCTGATCTAGGTCGTACGACTATGGTCGTCCACCACATGCGACTATGGACACCAAAGGTTGGACGTTTCTGGTCATTAGATTTGCATATTTCTTTGTGGGAAAAAAATGCCGTGCCCCATAAAATGTATCAGAGTAGAATCCTAGAATATATAGAAGAGTACACCATTTAATATATCGAGAAAACAAAAAGATTGTGCACTGACGGTTCACCAATCACTGTATTCCGTACCCCGGTGCTTGACTATGGTCTCCATGGGTATAGCAAAACAAGCAGAAGTCAGCACTCATAAGGTTTTTCAATCTCCAGAAAAATTTTATTCCATAAAATCGACGTTTCAGCCCCTCACAAGGGGGCTTTCATCAGGATAAAGATATATCATATATGTCTATCCTGATGAAAGCCCCCTTGTGAGGGGCTGAAACGTCGATTTTATGAAATAAAACTTTTTCTGGAGATTAAAAAAGCTTTGAGTGCTGACTTCTGCTTGTTTTACTATTGAATATATCAGAATAGACATTTGACTGTTAACATGTGCCTAAATATAAACATGGCACATAAGGGATTATGGCACAGCTGCAAAAGGGACGGAGTATGTTTCCCCTACCCTCAAAATTAGATTAAGAAACAGGGCTAGTCCCATCTGTCTTCCTTACACAATGAAATATCTTTTTTTCAACTTCTCAGCATCCATATTGTGATGTATGTTGTACCAGGTCATCCGACTCTGTATGACAAATCCTGTTCGAATTGGAGAGGTCCCTAGTCTGATGTGGTCATTCGAAGTCGTCTGACGGAAAACGGAGGCAATGGACGAGGGTTGAATCTCTTCCGTGTTGTGGGATTAGTCGTATGACTATGGACAATTGCATCCAATTTATTAGCCAGACGACTACGGACCCAGTGGATGACCAGACTAATACCAAATCTCAATTTCACTATTACTAAGATGCTAGAGGCAAGCCTCGATTTCAAAGCAGGCAGTTTGATGCACAGAGATTATGATAACCCTATAGCCTACTTAATCCCAGTGTGTCATTTTATTTTTGGCATGTTGTGGTTATTCTCTAGAGAACTACATTACATTGTTTCTGTGTCCCTGAATTCCTGTGTTTGATGCTGCTTGTGTTTTGACTATTCTGGAGACTTGCCAACTTTGGTAATTCTGAGATCGGGAGGGAGGGACCGTGGCATGGATGTGACACAATTTGCATCACTAACTACTTCCACGCCCCAAAAAGGAGGCATGTTATCCTGATGTACGTGCACAACCGGAAGACCGTCTACCTAGTCGAGCAGCCAATCAGGACCATACATGAAATCTGCCTTAGTGCTCATGTGTGGGCTTGCCAATCCCTACATTTTACTGCTTAAGCACCCCAAGATCCAGTAAACATTCACATTTTGCACAGTCCTCCTGAGAACTCAGTCACAGCCTAGAAAAACCATGTCACTCGAAGAAATCTTGTGACTTGGCATGCCTGGTTATGTAAGCCGTTATCCAGATGATTTCTTTGTTTTTTTTTTTGTGTATCTCTTTTCTCACATGGTCTGGTCTGACTCTCAATGATCTATTCCCTCTGTACTAAAAGACATTCACAAATTTTTGGCTTTGTAGCCTTTGCTTATACCCCAGCTATTATAAGGACTGGTATATGCTCTTGGGAAAGATTTGAGTTCAGGTACTGCTGATGGGCATTGTCTAGACCAGGGTCACTCACCATCAGGGCATTGCAGTCATTGCTGGAGACAGGGGCCTGGGCTCCTGCTACGACCAAGCTTGTGTATGTGAGTTTGCCCCAGGACCACAGAAGAACACATGGAACTATTTGTTTTTAGTGTTCTGCTTCATATGGTGAGAGGAGGCATTGGATTGCTCAGCTCTCTACATTGTGGGAGTACCATGGCTCAGCTAGGAAAGCGGCTTGAACTTTAATATTTCCATTAATGAACCAATCCATAAATCGATCAGCTCAGTTGGAAAAGTATTTTTTAAACTAGTAGCTGTGACCTTCAAAATGGCTCTCACATTCAATTTGACCATGCATTGTTAATAATCTTTCCTCCACATGATATAATGATACAGGTTAAAAACAGTACTTATCTATTTTATCTATAATTTGCATAACATACCATATAGAATAAATACAGGTCTGATAAGATTTGATTTGGTAAAATTATAGTAGATTTAAGAATAAAGGCTACCACTTAAATTATTTTTTATGGTTGCATGGTTCTCATTTATTTTATACCCTTCTAATCCATCACATGACCACTGCTTATCTAATTACATCACTCCATCTTGTACTGCACCACTCAGTTCTATTCTCTCATTTGCTCTTTACATCCTTCTTGTCTCATCTTTTCTCCTATACTTGTTCTCCTCCCACCATCATCTTCTTCTATAATGCTCTTCCCCATATTACTGCTCCCACCACTCTTTCAAACTACCGTCCCATCTCTTTCCTTCTCTTCGCCTCTAAAATCTTAGAACCCCTGGTCTATAATCAGCTCACCGTTATTCTCGCTGCTATCTCTCTGCTTGATCCATACTAGTCCAGCTTTTGCTCCCAAAACTCTGCTGAGACTGCTCTGACCAAGGTGACTAATGATTTAGTCACTTCTTGACATTGACCACCTTCTCCTGCTCCTCACAATGCGTCAACTTGACCTCAGTGACACCGCTCTCTCCTGGTTCTCTTCCTATATCTCTCTTCGCTCCTTCAGTGTCTCCATCAGTGGTGCATCTTAACCCCCTGTTCCTCTCTCAGTTGGGGTACCTCAAGGCTCCTTTCTTGGTCCCCTACTCTTCTCTATGATCGCTCATCTCTTCCTATGGATGCCAATTTCATCTCTGACGAAACCCAAATCTACCTTTTCCTCTCCTGATCGCTCTCCTCCTGTATTGGACCGTGTTACTGCTTGCCTATCGTCTGTCTCCGACTGGATAACTTCCCATTTTCAAAAGCTCAACCTCTCTAAATCTGAACTTCTTATCTTCCCTCTCTCTAAAGCCAATATTCCTGTGCCCATTTCCCTTCAGGTGAATGGTGCCACCATTACTTGTACCTCTCAGGCTCGTTGCCTCGGTGTTCTCCTCAACTCTGATCTCTCCCGTTAGCTCTCAAGCAGGTTCCTCTCTCCTACTGTTCTGTGTGTTTAACTAGTATGTATATTTGTTATTCTGTATCACCCATTGTACAGTATTACGGAACTTGTTAGCGCTTGATAAATACTTGTAACTATTCTTCCTCAAGATCAGATTTTCAAACCAGGACAGGAAATATTGATTAGGAAGCAACACTTCCTTGGAATGGCATTACAGCATGTCAAGGTCAACCATGAAGCTTGAGTAATTCACAGCAGTGCATTTCCTACGACTAATCAAAATGCTCGAGTTAGTGTATGTAGAAAGCCATTGAGAAAACTGAGGAAACCCGATATATTACTAATAACTGTCTTTGGGGAAGTGTATAGTAATTCAGTATGCATGCATTACAGAACACAGAACAAATGCAATGTCTAATGTTAGACATGAACATTATACTATCACATCACAACATATTGCGCCATGGTAAAAGTCTTTAGTAGCCATTCTCCATTCTTGAATCTGAAAGATAAGGAAATCCCACTTGTCTGGAGGCTGGCAGACATAAGAGACATTTAAGATGAATTGCTGAATTAATTCAGGATCACAGGGGAAGCAGGACCTGTCTGTCAATGTTTTGCTTCATGAACTTGAAGCTTACAACCAGAGGTGGTAATTGTCAATTCCTTTACTTGAGATGTGGGCATTACTACATTGAACTGATACGATGAGCAAGTTCTCTTCTGAGGGGGCTCATTACATTATAACTTTATAAACTTCATTAGTCTAATTAGCTTGCTTACGAAAGCCTTGTGAATTTATAGTCTCCTGTGTCTTGAACCACTGCGTGTGTCATATAATTTGACGCCATGTTTTGCAGTATCTTTTTGAAGGAGCAGGATTGAAAACTGCCTGTTTGGGAGACGGGGACAATCAATTATATTTTAATATGTAGTGTACTGCAGCAAGGATCATCAACCCAAGGCCAAGGGCCCTCACGTCTCCTGGAGTTCATTGTTTGGTGGCCAATGGGAGAGATTTATTAATGCTATCCAGGAAAAAAAAAATATTAGGCTTTCCAGTGAGGATTGAGAGCATGGGATATTGATTAAACCTCTCACTGATCATTTAGAAGAGCTCTTAGCTGAATTGAGCTGCGTCCAAAGTTTAAATCACACAGCAAGTATTAAATCTTTTAATTGCTGGATAATTTGAACTTCGTTATAAATGCTTTAGGTGTCTCAGGAATGACATGATGCAGAGCTTGATTTAAAAAATGCATAGCAGCCCATCATGACATTCAAAACAGAAAAATATTTGTTACATTATTTTTTTCTCCATAATTGATTAATGAGATTGATCTTGCAGTCGTAATTGCAGTTGTGTTGGAGGCTATAGACATTTTCTGTTTGTCTAATACAGAATTTCAAAATTCATTAGAGACTCAGGTTAAACTCTAATACAGTAATACCAACTGATGAAGCTTTTTATGCGAAACGCGTTTTGGTATATTTTATTAGTAATAAAATTCGCCTTATTTTACACCTATCCCGGGTCCTGGATGCTTATATTCACCGAGGAGGTGGCTGAGGCTGATAGGTGATCTGGTGCACCTTCTGAAGTCACCGGCTGCCTACAAATCTGGTGTCTGATTGATAAGACACCAGAAAATGTGAGTATGACATTCTTCTCCTTTGTTTGCACTCCATTTTATACAATATTGCTCTATGTGAGTCATTTTATATTTTGAGGGACACGGAGGATTGTAACCCTGTAAGGAAACCACACTTCTGAACCACGGGGGTGCAGCAGAAGGAACCACTAACAGGACAAGAAGCGCCAACTCCAGCACATCTTTGTTTTATCAGGATAAACTCTGGTGTGTTTTGGAATTGCTTTTCGGCTATAGATAAAATAACCTCGATCCAGAGAGATTTCAGTATTGTTTGGTTTCTTTTAATTGTCAATATTAGCATTTTTTTTGTGATGAGAATAACTAATTTAAGGTTGAGTATTTCTTTTTTTTAACGAAGCGAAAGGAGATATAAGGGATAAACCCTCAGATCACTGAGAGGGAGTGCTGATTTAAAACATAACTTTTATTAGTCATAATAGGACACACAGAAAATAAAACCGACAATAAATGTTAAAAAACATATAGACACTTAGACGTAGGCACAGTATGTTGCAGGGAGAGCAGAAATATGTAACAAATACAAAGCGAATTGCTTGGTTAGAACTTATGGGGAACAAATATATGCCTTCAGTGGAGAATGGAAAACCACAGTATTGATAATGAATTGAAGCGAATGCCCCATGGACATAAAATGCAAATTGTACCTTAATATTGACAAATAGAGAGTATTGAATAACACCGCACTGAAATACATGCACAGTGCCCACAATGGTACTGAGGATAAATTAGCCCAAGGTTGGTAAAAGCCAGAATAACGAACTACATACAGCGACGTTCATTTGGCCTGGCTACCTTGTATACAAGCTTAATAAAGCTATAAGCTGAGGATTGTGAACTGCTTGGTTGGAACTTATAAGAAACAAATATATGCCTTCAGTTGGAGATGGAACACCACAGTATTAGTAATGAATTGAAGCGAATGCCCCATGGACATAAAATGCAAACTGTACCTTAATATTGGCAAATCGAGAGTGTTAAATAACACCACACTGAAATACATGCACAATGCCACAATTATACTGAAGATAATCAGCCCAAGGTTGGTAAGAGCCAGAATATCGAACTAAATACAGCAACGTTCATTTGGCCTGGCTACCTTGTATGAAGGCTTAATACAGCTATAAGCAAAAGATTGTAAACTGCGAGGCAACAAAAAAAAAAAAAAAAAACTCACAGAAGGGGATCAGTTAGCAAAGAGGCATATATCAAATGTGATAATAAAGTTGTCAACCATTCAACAAGACATAGAGGTTAAAGTACCAAAAGATTGAAAAGTCAAAAGCGTACAAATTGGCATGCACCTGTCCTTAACAAATCAGCAACACATGGAAAAGTCAACCATCACTGAACCACGTTACTATTGAAAGGCAAAAAGCGCCTAATTGACCAAAAAGGCTGTCCCTAAAAGTTAAGGATTCTATTATCTCCCTGTCAAATCATATTGTGCAAGACATTTTTAAAAAATCGCTTCGTTATAGTTCATTACTAGGTTTAGTCCTTATTGGGTGTGTCCACGCCCGGTGTCTAGTAGTCACTCGGGGTGGGGTGATTGTTCACCTCCCCGGTGGAGGTCTGTTTTCTTTCTTTTTATTTCTTTTTTTTGCAGAAATATGTTTCACCTGCAAAATACTTTTGTCACAATTTGTCATTAATTTATTTAATTGTGGATAGTGTTTGTGAGCCACACTAGTAAGAAGAATAGCCCCAGTACTTTTAGTGCAGAGAACCACACAGCTTTCGGTCAGTGCAAACATTTCTATAAAGTCTGTTTTGAGCTGAAAAATCCTTGCGATCTCTCCGCTTTATTCTAGATCTGGTGTAGAGTGTACTCAGATCTACCTCATTTCCTGAAGCCAGGTCAACAACTTTTTGTGCAGCATGGTGAGGAATGTGTGAGTTGCTGACTCATGTACTAGAGCAGTGGTTCCCAACCCGTGTTCATCAAGCCCCTTTAACAGGTCAAAAAATTAAATAAACTCCAGAGTCCAGGTAAATTCAAAGTGGATTTATTCCAACACCAAGAGAATACGCGACGTTTCGACCACAGCTGGTCTTTGTCAAGCCTTGACAAGGCTTGCAAAGACCAGCTGTGGTCGAAACGTTGCATATTCTCTTGGTGTTGAAATAAATCCACTTTGAATTTACCTGGACTCTGGAGTTTATTTAATTTTTTTGACTACTATTGGTCTGGACAGCAAGAGACCTTCACTCCATTAATCCACCGACGGGTATGGTACTTAAGCTACAATTTTTTATATGCATTCTCCCCTAACAGGTCAGGTTTTAAGGATCACCTTGGGAAAAAGCAGACTGAATCCAGCAATCACTGAGCAGAAAATCATATCACCTGTGCTGTGCTCCAGATATATGGAAAACCTGTCCTGTTAGGGGCACTTGAGGAGCGCAGGGAGGAACCACTGTACTAGAGGATATACACACAAATTCAGACATGCTACCTTTGCATATGATGTATGCAGGGCTTGCCTTTGGGGTGTGCAAGTAGTGCGGTTGCACAAGGCACCATGGAAACAAGGGTGCTGGCAGTCCACATGCTCGCAGGTTATGCCGAGGAGAGGGATTCATAAGAACAGAGTAGCTGTGCAAAGCTTCTTTACTCCCAGGGCCGGATTAACATAGGGACAGATGGAGCAGCAGCTCCAGGCCCATGCTCCAGAATAGGCCCAGAGAAAAGATAAATTTGTCTGCAAGGATGGGCATTTGGACCTCTAGATCTCCAGCTCCATGGCAGCTACAGGGTCATGTCCAGTATCACCGGAAAGGCCAGAGCATGACCTTTCCAATGATACCAGACATGACCAGGTTTTATGTAACAATAAATGTAAAATAATAAATATTTCTTTATTTTTTATTTTTCTTTCCAACTGCAGCATCATTGTTCCCTTTATAATTGAAAAATATTGCTGTGTAACTCACCATCACATTTGTCATGTCACTAACAAGTGTGGAGGTGATGGTACAATCCATTATTACGAATTGTTACATCAAGAACTTAAACCGCTGCTCTGCAGCAAAGTGCACGGGGGAGGGGGCTTTGGAACCCTGCGCCACTAATCTTTACACCTCGCAGGGTCAATTGAGGTGTCAGCGGACAGGACAGAGTCTGGCCTTTGCACTAATACCAAACATGACCATGTAAAATCTAATAGAAAAGAAAACAAAAAACTTTATTTACTTATTTTTTGTTCCAAAGCAATTGCATTGTCCATTTGTCACGTATAAAATAAGCAATACCACTGATATTACTCACCTTCTCATTTCCCACGCTGGGAGCAATGTCAGTGTTTTTTACATAGTCATATTATTCATAAAACACCATTATCCAAAGAACATGGGAAATAGCAATTTTTTTGGTCAAAATTGTATATATTCTCAGAAACATGCAGTAACAGGTTCCCATTTAATAATTTTAACAAGAATTGCCTATAGAATATATAACCACAGAGGTTTGGATGGTAAAATATGAAAAAAATAATTTTACACGCTGTGATGATTGAAATCTGATTGAATATTTACTCCCACAGTATCTGCCTGGTTAGAAATACCGGTATCTGCACTACTAAATAACCTAAAATAGGTTTTCATTTCACTAAATTCCAAAAAAAGCCCACCAAAATCTTCAGCTCCAGGCCCATAGAGATCTTAATCTGGCCCAGAGTGCACCTCGACCCAAACCTCCAGCATTTATCCCATATCTCCAACATGTGTCCTCGACCATATGCCATGACCCCCAACCTTCTGATTGTAGTCACATCCACAACCTTGTTTTTTTGGGAGGGGATAATAAAAAACTACACATTTTAAAAAATTTAAAAATCTGATTATTTCTGCACTTGCATCGAAAGAAAGAGCAGAATCTGTTGCCTTAAAGGGCCACTACCACATAAAAATGAAATGTCGTTGTTGTATTAATGTTATGTTGCTGATATCGTACATGTTCATGTTTTTCTTTTGCATGTTTAGTTAAACTATTTTCCTTTATATGTGTCATTGGGTGCATCGATTGTGTGATCCTTTGTGTTGTGAACTGCCCGCCCCCCCCCCCGCACACTATCTTTACTTCGCTTGATCTTCACTCTCTGGTACTCAGCAAAGAATGGAGCCTATGGGACAATCAGTGTCTCAAAACTCATTGTATTGTGTGGGATGTATTCAAAGGACATTGCCAGGATATATTAGAAGTCATTTAAGCTCTCTGCTTATCTCATTCAGCTGCCATCTCTTATCTCGAGTAGCCTGAAGAACAATAGCCCCACTGTAGCCTTATCTAAACATTCCCTCCTCTATTTCAGTAAACTGTTAAATACTATAGATTAGATAAACCACATAAGTAGAAAAAACTTTTGGAAAGTGTTGCCTCATGGGAAAATCAACAAAGTGGTAGGGAGATAAATAAAAACTAAGTTTATTTTCCCTTATACATGCAATTACTTTAAAGAAAAAAAACAGCAGCATGTGTTTTGTAATGTGGTCTTCTTTGTAATGCACAAGTAATGTAGTTACAGCTTCTGTAAGTGGTAGTGTCCCTTTACATGAAACAAAAATGGACAGAATGTTGGGGCTAGGATTAAATCTAACCATAAAACAATCACAAATAGTAGCCTAAACCTAACGTTAATTACAAAGTCTAACCCTAATTTCTAAGCCTCACTATGGAAAATGATGCTCTATTTTGGCCCGGGAACATCCAATATTGTAGGCATCAAAATTCAGCAGAGGTCGAGGTTCTTTTCACAAAGACCCAACTTTTTTACTGTGTCTTTTTTTCACAGCAAAGTTTCCATATGATATCAAAACCTATAAAAAAAAATTGTGTTTAAATTTGGTTTTTTACAAATATTTTAGTTTTATAGAAAAAGTTACGCACCACAGGAGGGGGTGGCTTTCTTTTGAAAAATAATATAAATCTAAAAATGTGAAGAGGAAACAAAAAGAGAAAATTTAAATAAGCCTGCTTTGCCTAATTATAAATCTGGCCCTGGTGACGGGGGGGGGGGGTGAAGAGTGGTAAGGGGTGCAGAGTGACAGGGCAGAGTGCAAAGTGGCAATAGGATTGCAGAGTCTGTGTCTTACTGCGATGGGTGCAGAATGAGAGTAACAGGGGTGAATGATGGGGCAGTGCAGAGTGACAGGGGGGTTCAAGTATGTGTGTTAGTGGTTGTATGTGTTATGGAATTTGGGTTGGATAGATTGTGTGGGGTAGGGGTCAGGGTCTGTGTCTGATTGTGGAAGTCAGAGTCTGTATGTGTGTGTCTCTCTAGCTGTACCTCAGCAGTGATGTCACTTTCCGCTGTAGCATGCAGCACCGAAGTGACAGCAAAACTTTGAGAGGAAATTACTCCCTAAATCCCTAAAATAGAAAAATGGATATAATGATAGTAGCTAGGGGTGTACTACTGAATTAAAATACTGATATGAATTGGGATGAGTTGCCTTTAAAAAAATAAATAAAAGACCCTTCGGTATTGATATAAGAGGAAAAACTACATGTCTTGATATTTATAAAGCTTGAAATATGCCCTCATACATTCATCATGTAAAATGACATTGAATAACTTTTTATGCCACAAATATGGATCTGTCTAGCCATTACCTGAACTTGATCTTCAAATATTTTGAGATCCGTATCGAACTCTTCAAAGAATTTATTGTCATTGCCTCGGCTATACTAGAATCTGCTGGATGCAATGGTTTCACATGGAATATGACACAGCTAATCGCAGGAATGGGTGCAGTTCCATTTCCAATGATTTTCCTTGGAGCATACATTGACACAGTGATCGCCTCTAGGAGACATTGGATCACTGCCAACAACATCACTGTCTTTGAACGTGGAAGAAAAATCTTTACAAGGCTGGAAATTGACTTGTTTGTCCCTCACTTTATTAATCAACCATGTAATTGAAGGACACCAATGATTTTTCTTTGTATATATAGTCAGTCCCTCTGTGACTATGACTAATATGAGTTGATCATCCTGGTAAACTACAATATAAATTCCTACCAACCACGCGACACCTGCAATAATCCGAATTAGATTTTATATATTACTAAGAGGTGAGTTCAAAATGTAGTGCATGGAATAGGAAACATTTACCATCATCATAACTACCAGGCAGACAATTTCATCTATGTTTTGCTCAAACTAAACCCGAAATGTGCAATCCACACATTGTGTTCAGTGGTTAGATAATCTGTTCTGAAATATTCTGTTTGAACAGATTGAGGGCTGAATATACAAAATCCAGAAGCGGACTGAAAAATGCTTTCTGATATTGGCACGATCCAAATGGTTGACTGTATTCCCAGGGACTCTGTATACCATGCAACTAATTTTCTGAGAGTCTTAAATAAGAATTTGACCACTGTTAGGAACACATTTTGCTTGGATTGGCACTGGTGTCTCCCACTGCCTGATAATGCAACCATTGAAATTGCTTTGGCAAAGCCAAGGGTTCAGAAATACTGCAAAAGTGTCACATTTTGGCCGTGCCCCCTGGTGGTGGGAGCAGGGATTCCTCTGTTAAATGGTTTTCAGGCCCAGGGTCTGCAGACCATCTCTCTTGGGATGATAGTCTGCGGTCACATGACCTGCTCAGCCCTATATATAGGGCTAGCAGTACACTTGATCCTTGGATCAGGATAGGTTTACACCTATTGAGTTCCTGCACCCTGTATTGCTAAGTTCTGTATCTGAAATTTCCGTGTATGACCTCTGGCTTTTGTTTCTGGTACAACTCTCACGTCTGTCCCCTGAGGAATTCCTGTATTTATCGTGTATTGGCTTGGACTGCCTTCTGACGATTCTGACTCTTGATCCCTGCTGTATGTTTGTCATACCCTGTATATGTAGTACTTATACCGCAAGATCCTTGATTGTGGGTCTGCCCTGCAGTTTGAGAAGCAACCCCTCATTTTATGTGTCTGGTATTCAGTCTGTGTTCGGCTAATATCGCATGGTTTGTGATTTATGAAAGTTCTGCCCTGCAGGTTGCTGAATTCATTGTGTCTATCCCCAGTCCTGCAATCTGTATTTAGATGAGAAATCATACCCAGTACAGGGCTCCCTCTTGTGTCTGTGTTCTGCTCTATCTCTCTTGTTTCTGAGTTCTGCAAGTGTATGCTGGATTCTGCTATATGCAGAGAAACACTTACCTGTCCCAAAGGCTTCAAACTACACAGCCTAAAGGCTCCCCATCACCCTCTATAGGGGGTGCACTGTTACAAAATGTTTCATAATAGTTATAGTTGACCTCATCCTCCGAGAGTTTACAGTGAAACTGTACTGATCAGTTTCTATTTACCTGCAATAGGCCATCAGGGACAAATATTGCATTGGTCTTGAAGATCAATGCGATTTCTTGTCTCTTATTAAGGTATTGCAGTTGCTACCTGCCCAATCCCAGTGTCCGGCGCTGCCATATTTTCCTTCCACTGACAGTTCTTGCAGTAGGCAGTCGTATAGTGATGTATGATGGACCCGCATCAGTGTTGTCGGCATGCTGTCTTGTCAGCTTGCCTACAGTAAATGTTCCACGTGGATTGGGCGGAAGGCTGTCCTGTAGGATGTCTCGCTCAGAGGTGTCACCATTGCAGCATGCTGCAAGAAAATGGGTGACCTGGAGACTGTGACAGAAAATTAGTCCCTTTTTTCAATTAAATATGCATGAAAAAAATACGAACACAAGTATAGGGAGTGATTCCCTGTCAGATGAGCCTGACATTTGTTGCAGGGGAAAGGGTCACTCTTAAAGTCCTGGGAGTTGTGTGGGAAGATGGATCAAGAATGGTATAATGGGGATTTAGTAGTGAGTCAATAGGCTTCTCTAAAATAATGTGTTTTCAGAGACTTCTTGAAGGACCGGAGAGATGGGGAGTGTCTAATGTTGCGGGGAAGGGAACTCCAAGGGGGCAGCTCGGGAGAAGTCCTGATGGTGAGAGTTGGTGGTGCGGGGTATGAAGAGATGATAACATGCACAGTTAGAGATGCACAGTTATGGAGAGATTTGGGGACCGTCCACAAACCATTGCAACTCATCCCACCTCTTTTATAATGTTACATAAAATATTTACTTATGCTTATCGCACTCCCTTTGCTCCTACACCTCCTTTCTTTTGGAATAACTTGCTACCTCGTAGGCCTCTCTGCCGCACTCACCTGAGGTAGCAGCACATTAGGGGTGGTATGTGTGCTTTACTCTGAATTGATAGGTGGTAGCCCATGAAGCCGAAGCTGATACAGCCACAGAAGCAACACTTAATGGTGGACTTCAGGGTGCTTTTGACTTAATCCAGGGCCTCAGACCATATTCAAACTGCCCAACCAGGCATTCCGCCCATGGTTACCCGGTGCCGCAACTGGGTGGGCCCCTGTCAGTGCCCAGGTATTAGTCGACTTTATCTTCAGTGCTTAAACCTAATGGGTGATTCAGCTCTGCTCTTTATCTAAACATATGGCTTTATAATTGCATACATGTCTGAAGGTTTTACAGGTTTAAGACCATGCCTCACTTTGATATATTACAATAGGCGGATGTTGAAAAACCCTGCTACTCTGTGAGATATTATAATAACTATGGACTCAGAATAAAATCCTAGGATGCTTCTATGAAGGAACTAAGTGCAATGACAGCATGTTGGTGACAACAAAGAGAGCTACAATTCCTTGAAACCCGCCATCACCACCAGCTGACGCACTTGGGGCCCTATTACATTCTTCGTGCAATTTCGTCCGTGCAGCGCAATTTTTTAGCGCAAAGCAAAATTCGTTATCGTGCGAAAATTAACGTGGTATTACGATCCGAACGCATTCTTTTCATCCGTCAAAAATTTTCATGCGTAAAAACGACGTACAAAAATGTGCGCAAAGTACCTTAGAAACATAGAAACATAGAAACATAGAAAAATGTCGGCAGATAAGAACCTTTCGGCCCATCTAGTCTGCCCAATTACATGGATACTTTACCTGGATTTATCTTTTGTTTAGGATAGCCTTATGCCTATCCCATGCTTGCTTAAATTCAATTACTGTTTTGGCCTCTACCACTTCTACTGGAAGGCTGTTCCATGTATCCCCACCCTCTCAGTAAAATAATGCTTCCTGATGTTACTTTTAAACCTTTGCCCCTCTAATCTAAGACTATGTCCTCTTGTTTTGCTATTTTGTTTCCTTTTAAATATACTCCCTTCCTCTACCTTGTGGATTCCCTTTATGTATTTAAATGTTTCTATCATATCTCCTCTGTCTCGTCTTTTTCCAAGCTGTACATGTTAAGATCATTAAGCCTTTCCTGGTAACTTTTCTCCTTCAAGCCGTACACCATTTTAGTAGCCCTTCTCTGAACTCTCTCTAAGATGTCTATATCCTTCTGGAGATACGGTCTCCAGTACTGCACACAGTACTCCAAGTGAGGTCTCACCAGTGCTCTGTACAGTGGCATGAGCACTTCCCTTTTCCTACTGCTAATACCTCTCCCTACACAACCAAGCATTCTGCTAGCATTTCCTGCTGCTCTATTACATTGACTACTTACCCTTAGATCCTCTGAAATAATGACCCCTAAATCCCTTTCCTCAGATGTTGAGATTAGGACTGTATCAAATATTCTATATTCAGCCCTTGGGTTTTTACGTCCCAGGTGCATTATCTTGCACTTATCCACATTAAAACTCAATTGCCACAACTCCGACCATTTTTTTAGTTTACCTAAATCATTTGTCATTTGGCTGATCCCTCCAGGAACGTCATCCCTGTTGCAAATCTTTATGTCATCAGCAAAAAGACATACTTTTCCATTAATACCTTCTGCAATATCACTAATAAAAATATTAAAGAGAATGGGTCCAAGTACTGACCCCTGAGGTACCCCACTGGTAACAAGACCTTGCGCCGAATAAACTCCATTTACCACAACCCTCTGTTGCCTGTCACTCAGCCACTGCCTAATCCAGTCAACAATATTGGAATCCAAGCTCAAAGATTGCAATTTATTGATAAGCCTTCTATGCGGAACAGTATCAAAAGCCTTACTGAAATCTATATAAGCAATGTCTACTGCACCACCTGTGTCTATTATTTTTGTTACCCAATCAAAAAAATCAATAAGATTAGTTTGGCATGATCTCCCTGAGGTAAACCCATGTTGTTTCTGATCCTGTAATCTATGTGTTTTTAGATGTTCAACAATCCTTTCCTTTAACATGGTTTCCATTAATTTCCCCACTACTGACGTAAGACTAACTGGTCTATAGTTCCCCGATTCCTCCCTACTACCCTTCTTGTAAATGGGCACAACATTTGCTAATTTCCAGTCTTCTGGGACGACTCCCGTTAACAAGGATTGGTTAAATAAATCTGTTAATGGTTTTGCTATTACATCACTGAGCTCTTTTAATAATTTAGGGTGGATCCCATCAGGCCCCATTGACTTATTTGTCTTTACTTTAGACAGCTGCTGTAGAACCTCCTCCTCTGTAAACTGATATGTAAATGTCTCTTTAGTGTTCTCTCCTAACTGAGGTCCCTTTCCTTCCTTTTCTTCTGCAAAGACTGAACAAAAATATTCATTGAGGCAGTCAGCGAGACTTTTATCCTCTTCTACATACCTTCCTTCCTTTGTTTTTAATCTAACTAATCCTTGTTTTACTTTTCTTTTCTCGTTTATGTATCTAAAAAATGTTTTGTCCCCTTTTTTACTGACTGAGCTATTTTCTCTTCTGCGTGTGCTTTGGAAGCTCTTATAAATTGCTTTGCCTCTTTCTGCCTAATTTTATAGGTTTGCCTATCTTCTTCACTCTGAGTTTTTTTATAATTATTGAATGCTATCTTTTTGTTCTTCACTATTTTGGCCACTTCTGCAGAGTATCACAGTGGTTTCTTCCCTTTTTGTTTTTTGCTAACAAGCTGAATGCAATTTCCTGTGGCCTTCAATAATGCTTCCTTTAAATAATCCCACTTCTCCTGGACTCCCTTTAAACTCCTCCAGTCTGATAATGACTCCTTCACACAAAATCTCATTTTAGAAAAATCTGTTTTTTTAAAGTCTAAAACTTTCGTTCTTGTGTGGTGCGGCTCCATCCCTGTTCTTATATTAACCCTTTCGCTGCTGAGGCTTTTCCCGCCCCTGTGCTGAGGTCATTTTTACCTGTTTTGCGCATCATGTTTAAACGTGTTTTGAAGGCTTATTTTAGTATATGACCCAGACATATTATATATCGTTCTTTCCGTCAGACTCAGTAGATTCATAATATGTCATTATTATATGTATACGTTATGTCATGTCTGTATATTATAACAAAAAATGCAATAAAATATGTATTTTCAATAATTTACAACGTGTAAAGTGTTTTTTTCACATTTTAACATGCGAGCAATTGCGGTTATATTTTGTATGGGGTGCGCTTGTTAAAAAAATTAGAGATGGGGTCTCGTTAAATTTTTTTTTGGGGAAAATGACACTATTTTTAACAAACGCACCGCATACAAAAATCGTTAGTGCAGCATCATTGTTCACATTATAATTGAAATGGGAACAATATTGCTGCATTAACAAACCCAAAAAAAAAAAAAAAAAGTGTTTATTTTATTTTTTTTATTTATTTTTTTAAAATTTTTTTAATTTTTATTTTTCATTTATTTATTTTTTTACAAAATTTTACACTTTCATGTTTGGTATCGTTGGAACGGCCATGCTCTGGCCGATCCAACCATACCAAAATTTAACCCCTAACTGCCACGGATCGGGAGATAGGGAGTTCATTGGAACTCCCTATCTCCACAGTTGGTGGCAGTTAGGGGTTAAGTCTAGGACTGGCGTCATCGTGCTACGCACGATGACGCCAGTCCTCTGGGGGAGTTCCCGGAGGCTTGGCCGACATCCAAGATGTCGGCCAGCTCCGGGAAAGGATCGCGAACCGGCGCTTTTCAGCGCCGATTCGCGATCCAGCTCCCCAGGGGTTAATGCCAGGCATCATTTGGAAGGGCAGGCTGTGCCCTTCCAAATGATGCCTGGGTTAAGCCCCTGTGCGCCGCCGATCGGGAGGGAGAGAGGTCCGAAGGACCTCCCCCCCTCCCTTTCAGGCGCCTCCTCCGCACATGTGGGGGGGGCGCCTGAATTAGGTGTCATCGCGCCCCCGCGGTGACACCTAATTCTGGCGGCTGGTGGTCCGGATGCCGGGCTGACATCCAGGATGTCAGCCCGCACCGGAGGGGCCAGCGATCGCCGGAACCCGGCCGAACGCTGACCCCAATGTGAGGACGCGCTCAGCGCGTCCTCAGCACACCAGCGGGAATGCTGAGGACGCGCTCAGCGCGTCCTTAGCATTCAAGTGGTTAAACCATACTGACTGGTGATCACTAGATCCCAAATTTTCACCTACAACAACGTCCGATACCAAACCTCCATTTGTGAGTATTAAATCCAATATGGCCTCTTTACGGGTCGGCTCCTCAACTACTTGTGTTAGAGATAATCCCAGTAGGGAGTTTAGAATATTTGTACTCCTGGTGCACCCAGCTGTTTTGGTTTTCCAGTTCACATCAGGAAGATTAAAGTCCCCCATGATAATAACCTCCCCCTTCATTGCCATTTTGGCTATTTCCTCAACCAGCAGATTATCTAGTTCTTCTGCTTGTCCAGGGGGTCTATAGATCACACCTACACGAGCTACTGTATGATTGCCAAATGTTAGCGTAACCCAAACTGACTCTATGTTCACCTCGCTCACTTTTATTTGGTTCGTTTTTATGTTGTTTTTCACATACAGGGCCACTCCTCCTCCTTTCCTACCTTCTCTGTCTTTTCTATATAAAGAATACCCCGGTATTGTTATGTCCCAGTTATTTTTCTCACTGAACCATGTCTCAGTAACCGCCACTAAATCTACTTTTTCAGCTGCCATCATTGCCTCTAGTTCATTGATTTTATTGACTAAACTGCGAGCATTTGTAGACACGACTCTGAGCTTGTCATTTTTTACCTCGCATGTTGCTTGCACCCTCCGATTTAGTTTTGGGGGACAATCGGCCAGATTGTTTTTTACCGTTTTGTCCCCCCCCCTCCTAGTTTAAATATTTCTTTGCGAAACCTTTGAACTTCTCACTGAGAACATGTTCCCCTATGAGTAAGATGCAAACCATCTTTTTTATACAGTTCCTTTCTGCTCCAATTAGAGCTACCATGGGACACAAAGCCAAATCCTTGCTCCCGACACCATTCCCGAAGCCACAAATTGAATTCCCTATTGCGCATCTGCCTATCTTGAATGTTATGCACAGGCAAAACTTCAGAGAATGACACAGTGGACGCAATCTGCTGTATTTCACCTCCAAGAACACAAAAATCTTCCTTAATCTCAGAAACCTCATTGCTAGCCAAGTCATTTGTCCCTAGATGGACTAGAACGTCCACTTCCCCTTGTTGCTTTGCTTGTTTGACAATATTGAGAATACGTCTCTTGTCTCTATGAGCAGTAGCCCCAGGAAGACATCTCACCAAACCACTACTCTCCAGCTCAACACCTCTTATGATAGAATCACACAGCAACAATTGCCTTTTATCAAGTCCCACCTTTTCATTTTTGCCCTTGGTTGCAGTGCTGCATACCTTAGGCATAGTGGATGGTGGTTCCTCAACTATGGTGTCTGATCCTACATCCATCTTACCACTACACTCTGAAAGTGCCTCAAAAGAGATCTGTTTTTGGCTGAATCCCGTGAAAAAAGCAGTCCAGTCAGAATTAAGAACCACCATTTTCTAACGTTTGGTTGTTGCGCCTGTCAAAGTCAATCTGCCTATATATGCTGCAGCAAAAAAAATTAAACAATTTATTAATTTTATTGTTTGGGTATGTGTAGAATATGTAACTGTACTGTGCTGTATTTTTTTTCCGTGCTGGTGTATTTTGTTTCGCCCAGGACGATCAAATTTACAGTTACCACCAGCTTTTCAAAGACGTTACGAAAATTCACGCAAACTTTCATTGCGCGAAGATTGTAATACCATCCGCGTACCAGCACACGAACGCATTTGCGCTGACAATGTTAAGTATAGGATGCATGCACGCAAATTCGTTCACGCAGGGTCATTCGCGGAAGACGAAAATGCGCATCGTTTTTTGCGCGAATGTCGTAATACGAAGTTCAGTGCAAATGATTTTGCCCCTTGCGCAAATGCGCATTTGCGCCCGTGCAAAACAATACGCAAGGAATGTAATAGGGCCCCTGGTGCTTAATACCTGCCACCACTAATGCCACTAGGTGTGACGATCAACCACAGTGCTATATTCTGAAGTCCATATGGCTACATATACTTGCAAGAGATCTCATGGCAGCACAATGTTCCATGTTTATTATTATTGTCATCATTTATATAGCACCAACGGTTTACGCAGCGCTTTACAATAACCAAAGGGAACGAGATAAACAGGTATATAATGAAAACAAGAGGTGTAGAGGGCCCCGCTCATAGGAGTTTATAACCTAGAGGGATTGGGGTTAAGGAAGACAAGTGAAATTTTCCTAGATAGCCGGACCATTAGTGCCAGTGGTTTAGGAATGGTGGGGCCATACAAGCGGCTTCAATCCTGTGTGAGCAGAGGGATGAGTTGCATCAGTGATGTGGTACGCTAATCTGAAGAGATTTTTTTCATGTTTTTCATAATCCTTTTGGTATTGTCACGAGAAAACAACGATTTAAGATTTGAGGAAAGACGTGGGAGTATAGATGGGTATTTATTTTTAGTCCTTTTTAAAGTGTTTTTTTAAAATGCCTTCACAAAATGGTTTTACGTGATTTTGGGTTACACTGACGTTTTATGTTTTTTGTACTAGACAAGAAACCAAGCGATTTGTAATCGCTTGTTATGCTAGTTAGTGTAACTTTGTAAGGACGTGAAAAGGACATGAAAGCACAGTTTCCAAGCACAGGAGCCAAGTAATAACATAAGTCTGCTCTTGAGTTGGCATAGCTAACGGAGCATTAAAGGGATACTCTAAGAAACATGACCACCTAAGCTATTTTAGGTGGTCATGATGCCCGGAGTATCCTGCCCTTTGTCCCCCCTCCCTCCACTCAGCGGTTCAGCTGAAAAAGCTGAAAACAGCTGAGAGAGGCGGAGAACTTTACTCCGCCCTCCCAGCTGTCAGTCAGCAGAGCGGGAATCATCTTTCCCGCTTCTGCCGACTTTTGCCGAGTAGGAGACGTCATCGCGCTTTCAGCGCGATGACGTTTCCAACTCACCGCAGAAGCTGGCGGCTCCCTCTGAGGGTTAGTGTTGCGCGCATCCTCTTGCGCGCAACACTAATCCTCAGAGGGAGCCGGGAGGAAGCCTGCCGATTGGCTGGCTTATGTGAGAGGCGCGCATGCGCGCTTCTCACGTAAACCAGAAGGCAAGTCGGATAGAAGAAGGACGGGAGCGGAAGAGGAGGGAGGTGAGTATAAAAAAAAAAAAACAGCGCTGGAAACAAGAGGATTTTAGGGTAAGTATTACAGTTACACAAAAAAAAATAACTATTTATTAAGGGAATAGGGATAGGTTAGGATTAAAAAACGGGGGGGGGGGTGATTTTTTTGTTAGAGTGTTCCTTTAATGATTGTGTGAGGACCCGCAGTAATTAAAAAGCTTTACCCAATGTTTACTGCTTGACATGGAATACTGCCCTTTGTTGTTATATCTGAGTCATTTTCTGGTCCAATTACCTAGTGGGAATCCTTAGCATGCCGTCATCTTGATATGAAATAATTAGTTTCATATGACTGTTATCCGACATGCCCGGGACTGAAGATGATTTTCTCTACCATCGCAAGAAGATTCTTGCACTAAATGATTAAAAATAAATCCAACTTGTTTTTTTTTTTTTTAGTAAAATGTGTCATGCTATTTACATTTTTTTATATAATTTATTTATTTTGTATCTTAAAATGTTATTTTATCACCAGATGCAAAGATTCCTGAGGTCCTGTTCTTGGCGCCGATCCTATTTGTGTTTACTAACACCTAATTAATGACATAGCTGGAAGAAATCCACAGATATTATATAACTCTGCTTTTTTTTTTATGTTATAGTGACAAGATGTTCCCTGCTTTTGGTTTTGGTGCCAGAATACCTCCAGATTTCAAGGTAGGCTGTCATTTATATGTATGTGTATCACAAAGTGTTTACTAAAGCAAACTAGGGAATTTTCCAGGCCATTTATTCTTTTCAAAATATTTTTAAGAAAAAGAGACATGAAGGAGAAAAAAAAAAGCGCTGGATCGTTTAGTTGTCATAGATTAATAATGGAATTGCAGAGGATTCACGTACTGGAGGAACTGAACCTTGTTACTTATCTAATCTAGCAAACGTTCAGTTTAGAATGAAAAACATAGAATAAGATTTATGTATAAAGTTTTGATTTTCTCAGGGGACAGTGGAACAGAACAGAATTCATCTGGTTCATCGGTCATAAAATAACAGCTCTTCAGTAAAGAAAAAAGTCATAGCTCTATGCAGGAGGTGCATGTGGTGTGCCCCCACTCTAATTCTAGGTGAATTGTGATCGGCCGCCACCTTTTTATACCTACATTGTCTAGCAGGGTTATTCAGAGAGTGTGAAAAGCCGGAGAATGACTGGAGAATGAAAAATTCTAGGTCAAAATAGCCAAACCAGAAAAATTCTCCCTTTCATCTCACTTTCCAAATCGGCTATTTTGACCTAGAATTTTTCATTCTCCAGTCATTCTCCAGTCATTCTCCAGTCATTCTCCTGCTTTTCACGCTCACTGAATAACCCTGTATGTATCTTTTATTGTAGCATGAACATCCAATGTATCCCTGTACGTTCTGCTTTTGATTATTACTGTGCAAAATGTTAATTTTGTGGCGACTTTTCTAAGCATAAATTTGTAATTAATAAATAACCCATGGATGCACACCTTAATGATGGCCCCTATTCTGTTGTAGTCAGTAACAGAGGCGCGTTCAGTTGCTCTGCCGCTGCAAGTGCTAAGTTATCAACTTGCTACTGAATAGGGATGTGCGTTTTGGGTTTCGGAATTTCGGAATTTTCACAAAATTTCCCGATTCGTGCATTCGGATTCAGCCGATTTTTACAAAAATTTTCAGATCCGAATTTTCCGAAAACGAAAATTTACGAAACGAAACGAAAATTTGTTCGGAATTTTCGAATGGACTAGAAATGTGTAAAATCGAAAATCATTTTCGTTCCATTCGTAATTTTGGCTCCATTCCTGATTTCGGTTCCATTTCAGTAATTTCGGACAACATATTTTTTAGTTATATCGCTGATTCTGTAATTTTGTATCATTCCCATCTCAATGTATCCTCCTTGTAAAACATGAGAAATCTCAATGGCAGAATTATCGTATCGACAGAAATATCGGATCCGAAAAAACATTAGTTTACGTCAAAACGAATAGACACTTTGAAACGAGGAGAACAGACGTTCCGAAAACACGAAAATTTCCGAAATTACGAAAAAGTCGATCCAAAAACGAAACGAAAACGAACCGAAACGGAAATCGTCCGAAACGAGCCGAAACGAAAATTTACAAAATACGAACGAACCGAATCGAACCGAAAAAAAAATCGGTGCACAAGTTACTGAACGCCGTTCTGCCGCTCGGCACTCAGCACTGCTAACTTAGCACTTACAGTGACTCGGAGAGGTGCTGCGAGTAGCTGAGTGTGACGTATTAAAAATGGCCGCCTCCATGGAGCAAGTAACAATTCAGTACGGCAATGTTAATTTTGAGGTTTTTGTTCACCAAAGCACAGAATATTTATTTATTATTTACCCCTGCGCATAAACATACAGTATATTACCGTTCAAATATATTTTGTTTCAGAAGTAAACATTATGTTTATTCAATAAAAACTATCAGGGTTATCCAAAGAGATCCGAATTGCTTGAGAAAGGTAACCGAACGCTGAAAATCAGCGTTCGGTTACCTTTCCTGGCCATTCGGCTATCCAGAGAGCAGGCAATTCGTCCAAATCCTGGCGAATTGCCTGCACATACGGTGCCTGTTCGGTGCCTGTTCGAGGGCAGTGAAATCCCCATGAAAAAGCACTGCTTCGGCTATTCACAGAACACAAACCAGCAGTGAAAGGTTCCCCTAATGCCCTGCCATTCGGTGGTTTAATTCGGCAGATTTATTCAGGAGAATCCCATAGACTTCAATGTTAAAAATATTCCCGTTTTAATTCAATATCTAATAAACCGTTCATTATAAAATTCTGCAGCAAAAAGTCTCTTTATTCATTGATTTTTTAGGATACTTTAAGCATTTTTCAGATTTTTTTTTTTTTTAAAAAAAGTCCGATTTTTTTTTTTTTTTTTTTCAGTTTACTTATTTTTTTTGTAACAGCCCTCTTTATTATCATTCCCTGGATCTCCTGTGAAAATTTCAGACATTTTCGCTCAGTAGTTTCTTTGCAAACAGCGTTTCTTTTTCCCAGATTCATACAAATGGTTTTTCTAATTTATTCACTGCCTCCTCTACGTCACAGCTGCTTCGGCTCTGTGTGATTCGGCTCCTTTTCGGCTCCTGTTCGGCTCCTGTTAGGCTTTTTCGAAGGTTAATCCAGATGTTTTTGCTTGTTTTCAGCGTGCATTCGGTTAGTTTTCGTCAGGTTTTCGGCAGCTTTTCCCTGCAATTCGGGGACCCTGTGGTGTTTGCTGAATACACCGCAGGGTCACCGAAATGCAATCGGCAAAAGGAACCGAATTGAAGAGAACGAAAAGTCACCGAACGTGCGGTGACTTTTCGAATCTCTTTGGATAACCCTGTATAATTTGTGCTGTGTGCATACAAACCGGAATTGTGCTGACTGCTTTTCTTTATCACACATATCTAAACTGTTGTCCGAGTCATACGAAAGTGTGAATGAGAAACAATCTGAATAACGAGGCACTGTTTCCTCATAATAATCAGGGATTGCAGCAGTTGGCTGTTGATATAATTGTTGCAAACATAAGGATAAATTGCTTTGAAAATGTTCTTCGGATAACGACATCTGTATCTCATTCGTAGTTATTTCAAAGATGGCCTCAGTCTCAGTTTCTGCTAATAAAACTGGATATTGCAGAAACTACAGCTTTCATTAATAAATCAGCCATTTTGCTTTGAAATTTGCATCCAAAGCGTTCAGTGACACTGCTTCAGCAAAATGAATTGCTGCGCTGCAGCAATTCAGCAGCTGCTGAGGAACTGAACGCTGCTCCGGTTACCACTAAGCGGACATATTATTGCAAGGCGATAACCCTTCGCGGCTCCCTGTTACCGATTCGATTTGAACTTAGCTGTTGCTGTATTGGCACCTCAAACTGTAATGGTAGCAGTCGCTAATCGATACCAACAGTGGCACTGTGCCACCGATATCAGCTCCCAAAGGGAACCATGAAGAGAAGTGTGACCCTGTGCGAGCTTGCGTAAGCAGGGTCATAACAGAGCCGTTGAAGGATGCTGGAAACTATTTGTTCCCAGTGTTCCACAGCCTGTTGCCGTAAAAGGTGTCAGATCAGAGGTAAGTAAAGATTTGTTTTACTTTATGACTTTTTATGATGAAATTTTCCTACATGTTAACTAATACCTCCAGCACAACGGACAACACAATGTATGAAATAGAACCACTGCTTGAATAAAAGATAGAAACCTATCTCAAGACATTGTGATTTTTGATATTTTATGTAGGCTGTCTCACGGTTTCTTATTGTCTTTGTTGGCTTAATCTCAGCTGAGCTTGGATGCTCACATAATTTTTCAAAGACTATTTAGTTGACAGTCTAGCTTAAAAATTCTCATTTCAAATATGTGCTGGTTTCAAAAAGTTTTGTAAGAGTAAAAAGTTATTCTACTCCGTCTTATATCAGACTATGATTTACGGTCTGTAATACACAGAGGGAACTATTCCCTAGAGAACGATAACGGTAGCGTTCGGACGAGTAAGTGTTACCGCCAGGATAAGTGAATTAAACACACACATTACGCTAAACCCGTAAAAAAAAAAATCACTGAGTGCATCCTTGATTACTCTAGCTTGCACGGGCTTACTGTACTTTGCGCTCCCCATGTTAAGTATAGAATGCACAATCAATAATTAGCATTTTGATAGGTAAGGTATTACAAAGTCCTAGCTAGTTACTACAGGGACCCGCAAGGCAAAATTTTTGCTACTCCTAAGGCTAATGTCAGATGAATGCCGTCTGAGCGCACTCTGCGTGCGTGCATAACGGACGGACGTGCTGACGGAAGATACTGTAGACACCACACGGTCTGTTTTTTTTAACGGATGTAGAACAAAAAAGGGAAATATGGGAATCAAAATTAATTATAATTAAAATACAGGTACAGTCAGCCAGACCATAAAAACCTCTGAGCGTCAACGTTATGGACATCGCAAATATGCTGCGTCTGACGTCGCAGCATAACGCACACAGGCTGCTACGAGGACGTGGCGCACTCTGCGCCTCTGTCTTAGGCTAGGGTCAGACGAACGCATTTTCGCGTTGTCTGTGAAAAAGTGCGTTCGAACGAATGGACGCATTTTTTCACGGAGTACGCGATAGCGGTCATACGATGCGCATTTGCATCCGTGATTTTGTACGGATCATCAATAAAACACTTTGTGCATCTGGACGTTATGTTGGCCGGACATTAGCAGTGTCTGACATCTCCAATTCACGCACACACGCCGCTAGCGGACGCAGCGCACTCTGTACAACCGTACTAGAGGTTTTACGTTCTCGACAAAATGCGTTCGTTTTCCACTTGCGTTGCCCAGCCGGACTTTTGTGCGACCGTACTTCGTATATTGGCCGTCATTGCCTGGCACTTGCTGCTACTACGGCCGTGATTAAGTGCGCCTGCACGCGCGTTCGCACTGCGCTCGTCTGACCCTAGCCTTAGCCGTTTTACTTTTTTTCCTAACTTGCATCCGTTCGCCACATGCGTTGTGCGAGCGCAGTTCGGGGCGCACGTACTTCCTGTGTGGGTTTCTATTGCTCATGGTTCTATGCTACGTCGGGTGTTAAACTGTGCGGCAACACGAACGTGATCACTGCGTTTGTCTGACAGCCTAAAAACTGTTACATATGATTCCAATTTTGCAAAATCATTTAGCACCCCCTAAAACCCCTCCAAAAATCCATTAGCATCAACTAGGGAATAGGGCCCAGTGACGTTTGTCTTTTCTTCCAAGGTTTAGTATTTTGGGAATACTTGTACTATTTAGGCCGGGGGCACACTAGACGTTTGCCGTCAGATTGCCGTCACCACTAACGCGCGTTAAAAAAAAACAGCGTCGCACTCGACGCTTGTCCACCCCCCTTGCGTGATCTTCCATAGGAGGATAGCGGAGCCCCTTCGACGTGAATCCTAGCGGATCGCCAGTGATGATGCGTTTGGATTCACGTCGACGGGGCTCCGCTATCCTCCTATGGAAGATCACGCAAGGGGGGGTGGACGAGCGTCGAGTGCGACGCTGGTTTTTTTTAACGCGCATTAGTGCTGACGGCAATCTGAAGGCAAATGTCTAGTGTGCCCCCGGCCTTAGATCTGCTGGATTTTGCTAATTCTGATATGTAATAGGTGATGACTGACATGTTCTCTTTTCTTCTTTTGTTTTGTCAAGGTTTCACATGATTTTGCAATAAATTTCAATGAAGATAATCCAGAATGTGCAGGTAAACCTTCTATTATACTGTATGGACTAGATTTAGATGAAAATCCTGTCAGGGATGGAAATGTCGATGTAAGATTTTTATTCTAAAGACTCTTGATTGATCCAGATTGAGATATATATATATATCAATCTTCAAACAGAGTACTGGCCGCACTAGAGTATCGATAAAAACAACAATTATTTCTTATGCCATATTAAAAAGTACCAAACTGACATTTCGGCTCTCCTGGAGCCATTATTAAGGTTACAGTACACACTACGTAACAGAAATAAATAGAATAACATCGAAACAAGCTCACCCATCATATTGTCCGTCTCCGTAAGACGTTCCATGTGGCTGTGCCTAGACTCTAGGGGCAGGCTGTGTCCACAGTTGACACATGTGATGTCACTATCAGGGTAATTCAAAGAGATTCGAAAAGTCACTGCACGTTCGGTGACTTTTCATTCTCTTCAATTCGGTTTGTTTTGCCGATCCCATTTCGGCGACCCTGCGGTGTATTCAGCAAGCACCACAGGGTCCCCGAATCGCAGGGAAAGGCTGCTGCAAACCCAATGAAAACTCACTGCAAAACCCAGCAAAGGCACGCCGAAAACCCACAAAAATATCTGGAGTAACCCGCCGAAAACCACGGAAAAACCCGAGCAGGAGCCGATCACATGCAGCGAAGCCGCCCGGAAAAAGCCGACCCCGCAGACGAGTCAAGTGAATAAATTAGGAAAACCGTTTGCTTGAATGTTAGAAAAGCGAAACGCTGTTTGCGAAGAAACTACTGAGCGAAAATGTCTGAAATTTACATATGAGGTCCAAGGAATGATAATAAAGAGGGCTGTTAGAGAAAAAATAAGTAAACTTACATTTTTTTTTTTTAAATTGGACTTTATAAAAAAAATCCCGAAAAATGCTTAAAATATCCTAAAAAAATCTATAAATAAAGAGACTCTTTACTGCAGAATTTTATAATGAACGGTTTATTAGATATTGAATTAAAACGGGAATATTTTTAACATTGAAGCCTAAGGGATTCGCCTGAATAAATCTGCCACATGAAATTACCGAATGGCAGGGTATTTCGGGAACCTTTCACTGCTGGTTTTTGTTCTATGAATAGATGAAGCAGTGTTTTTTTATTTGTTTTGTTTTTGCCCTCGAACAGGCACCGAACAGGCACTGTATGTGCAGGCAATTCGCCAGTATTTGGCGAATTGCCTGCTCTCTGGATAGCCGAATGGCCAAGAAAGGTAACCGAACGTTGATTTTCAGCGTTCGGTTACCTTTCTCAAGCAATTCGGATCTCTTTGAATTACCCTGTATGTGTGCGGCGCAAACACATTCTGTAATGGATAATCGCTGTAAGTTAAATCAAAACTTTGTCTAAACACAACTGCATGGAGGTGAAACAATAGTACTATTATCAAATAAATGAAACAATCTACTTTGGCAAGCACATACATGATTTAATAAAATCATTGAAAGCAATGGATAAGGGACATAGGACTTCCACAGAAAGAGAAAAAGCAAGAAAAATAAGGAAATATATGAAAGTCCCATTATTTAGTATTTATTATTCATGTAGACCATAACTTTGAAAATTTGTGAATAAGTGTCAGTAAGATCTTGCATATGTTTATATCATAATATAAGGGAATTCAATGAATTACCCTTACTTATTGTCCCATAGAGGATAAAGAAATTATTATTTGTTTGAGGTGGACTTGCCTTTCATCTACATTAGTTATAGTTAGTTATCATATTATGGATTTATTGTATATATCTCAATGGGAATATGTCAGGGGTCGTTGCAAGCCTGAAATCAGACCACACCAATTGTTTAGTCCGACTCTTCACCTTCACCTTCTAGTGGCCTGCAGCGTTTTGCAGAGTATCTGACTGGTATCCCTTCTAAGGCTGGGGTCAGACGAGTGCAGTGTGAACGTGCGTGCAGCCGCACTTTATCACGGCCGTAGTAGCAGCAAATGACGGCCAATGACAGGCAATACACGAAGTACTGCCGCCTGAAAGTTCGGCCGGGCAACGCGAGCAGGACACAAACGCATTTTTTCGAGAACGTGAAACCGCTGCTCTGCACTGTGATCGGCTCCTGCTCGGGTTTCTCCGGCGTGTTTGGCGAGGTTAATCCAGATGTTTTTGTGGGTTTCGGTGTGCGTTCGCCGGGTTTTGCGGTGAGTGTTCGGCGGGTTTGTGGTTGCTTTTCCCTGCACTACGACGGCCCTGTGGTGCTTGCTGAATACACTGCAGGGTCGCCAAAATGCAGGGGCGTCGTAACGTGGGGGCGGGGGGTGCGACCCGCACCAGGTGACACCCGCCTTTAGGGTGACACCGTCACCCTAAGGGCGGGTGTCTCATCCTGCGCCGAGTGTTCGCTCCCTGCGAGCATCGAAGCTATGTAGCTTCGGCGCTCGCCTTGGGGAAACACGTCACCAGCCAATCGCGGCTGGTCACGTGGCTCCCCCAGGCGAGCGCCCAAGCTGCGCGCCGCCGGACGCTCAGAAGGAGCAAACACGCGGCGCAGGAGGTGAGCTGGGGCCATTATCCATGAGCTGCTGGGGAATATCCATGAGCTGCTGGTGCATATCCATGAGCTGGGGCAAATCCATGAGCTGGGGCAGTATCCATGAGCTGGGGCATTATCCATGAGCTGGGGCAAATCCATGAGCTGGGGCAGTATCCATGAGCTGGGGCAGTATCCATGAGCTGGGGCATATCCATGAGCTGCTGGGGCAGTATCCATGAGCTGGGGCATATCCATGAGCTGGGGCATATCCATGAGCTGGGGCAAATCCATGAGCTGGGGCAGTATCCATGAGCTGGGGCATATCCATGAGCTGGGGCAGTATCCATGAGCTGGGGCAAATCCATGAGCTGGGGGGCATATCCATGAGCTGGGGCGCATATCCATGAGCTGGGGCAGTATCCATGAGCTGGGGCAGTATCCATGAGCTGGGGCAGTATCCATGTGCTGGGGCATATCCATGAGCTGGGGCAGTATCCTTGAGCTGGGGGGCAAATCCATGAGCTGGGGGGAAAATCCATGAGCTGGGGGGCAAATCCATGAGCTGGGGCAGTATCCATGAGCTGGGGCATTATCCATGAGCTGGGGGCAGTATATCCATGAGCTGGGGCATATCCATGAGCTGCTTGGGCATATCCATGAGCTGGGGCATTATCCATGAGCTGGGGGCAGTATATCCATGAGCTGGGGGCAGTATATCCATATCCTTGAGCTGCTGGGACATATCCATGAGCTGGGGCATTATCCATGAGCTGGGGCCATTATCCATGAACTGCTGGGCATATCCAAGAGCTGCTGGGGCATATCCATGAGCTGCTGGGGCAGTATATCCATGAGCTGCTGGGGCAGTATATCCATGAGCTGCTGGGGCAGTATATCCATGAGCTTCTGGGGCATATCCATGAGCTGGGGCATATCCATGAGCTGGGACATTATCCATGAGCTGGGGGCATTATCCATGAGCTGGGGGCATTATCCATGAGCTGGGGCATTATCCATGTGCTGGGACATTATCCATGAGCTGGGGCAATATCAATGAGAGGAGCTTGGGGCAAAATCCATGAGAGGAGCTGGGGCATTATCCATGAGAGGAGCTGGGGCAGAATATCCATGAGAGGAGCTGGGGCAAAATCCATGAGAGGAGCTGGGGCAAAATCCATGAGTGGAGCTGGGGCAAAATCCATGAGAGGAGCTGGGGCAAAATCCATGAGAGGAGCTGGGGCAATATCCATGAGAGGAGCTGGGGCAATATCCATGAGAGCTGGGGCAGTATCCATGAGAGGAGCTGGGGCAGTATCCATGAGAGGAGCTGGGGCAGTATCCATGAGAGCTGCTGGGGCAATATCCATGAGAGCTGCTGGGGCATATCCATGTGAGCTGGGGCAGTATCCATGTGTGCTGGGGGCAGTATCCATGTGTGCTTGGGGCAGTATCCATGTGTGCTGGGGGCATATCCATGAGAGCTGAGGCAATATCCATGTGTGAGCTGGTCTGGGGCAATATATCCATGTGTGAGCTGAGGCGCAATATATCCATATGTGAGCTGAGGTGCAATATATCCATATGTGAGCTGGGGCAATATATATCCATGGGTGAGCTGCTGGGTGCAATATATCCAGAGCTGGGGCCATTATCCATGAACTGCTGGGCATATCCAAGAGCTGCTGGGGCATATCCATGAGCTGCTGGGGCAGTATATCCATGAGCTGCTGGGGCAGTATATCCATGAGCTGCTGGGGCAGTATATCCATGAGCTGCTGGGGCAGTATATCCATGAGCTTCTGGGGCATATCCATGAGCTGGGACATTATCCATGAGCTGGGACATTATCCATGAGCTGGGGGCATTATCCATGAGCTGGGGGCATTATCCATGAGCTGGGGCATTATCCATGTGCTGGGACATTATCCATGAGCTGGGGCAATATCAATGAGAGGAGCTTGGGGCAAAATCCATGAGAGGAGCTGGGGCATTATCCATGAGAGGAGCTGGGGCAGAATATCCATGAGAGGAGCTGGGGCAAAATCCATGAGAGGAGCTGGGGCAAAATCCATGAGTGGAGCTGGGGCAAAATCCATGAGAGGAGCTGGGGCAAAATCCATGAGTGGAGCTGGGGCAAAATCCATGAGAGGAGCTGGGGCAAAATCCATGAGAGGAGCTGGGGCAATATCCATGAGAGGAGCTGGGGCAATATCCATGAGAGCTGGGGCAGTATCCATGAGAGGAGCTGGGGCAGTATCCATGAGAGGAGCTGGGGCAGTATCCATGAGAGCTGCTGGGGCAATATCCATGAGAGCTGCTGGGGCATATCCATGTGAGCTGGGGCAGTATCCATGTGTGCTGGGGGCAGTATCCATGTGTGCTTGGGGCAGTATCCATGTGTGCTGGGGGCATATCCATGAGAGCTGGGGCAATATCCATGTGTGAGCTGGTCTGGGGCAATATATCCATGTGTGAGCTGAGGCGCAATATATCCATATGTGAGCTGAGGCGCAATATATCCATATGTGAGCTGGGGCAATATATATCCATGGGTGAGCTGCTGGGTGCAATATATCCAGAGCTGCTGGGGGCAATATATATCCATGTGTGCATTCACTGCCTTCGAACAGGCACCGTACTTGTTGACAGTTGGCAAAAATTTGTGTGAGCATATGAGAGAGCTCCACAGCAATAAACCTCACAGTAATGTGCGCCGTGTGTATGAGCATTCAGTGTTACATGGGAGTACTGATTTAGGAGTAAGAGTAGTTAAAAAAAATCTGTAAAATTCGGGGGGGGGGTGACACCATAAGTTACCGCACCGGGTGACACCAACCCTAGTGACGCCACTGCCGAAATGGGATCGCCAAATCGCACCGAATTGAAGAGAACGAAAAGTCACCGAACGTGCAGTGACTTTTCAATTCTCTTTGAATAACTCTGATAGAGTGGAGGTTTCTGTCACACATATAACGACCTGAAACTACTTTGAATCCTTCTCCAGGAGGGTCACTGCATTCGTTGTATGAGCATCTTCGTATTGGTATGTGCCGTCCCACGATGCTGTCCACAGAATTTCTGCTGGGTATCTTCAGAGTCATGGATCCATTGTAAAACTCAGTGTAAACTGAATGCCTACTGCATATATTTTAGTAATTTCCTATCTGCTTTGATGACGTATATATAAAGGCCTGGCAAACTATACAAATAATCTTAATAATAGTATTTATTGCATACTTAATACTTAATAAAAGCGACACAGAAGATTCTTCTGTGTTCAATTTTAACTACCAGAAATAAGACAAGGCTGTAGATCTGGAGGTCATAATGGAACTGGTTTTATAGGGGAGAGGCACAGATATTTATGGTGCCAAACATGGGTTATTTACATATACAAAACTTCCCCTAGAAAATGTTATGAGAGCCTGTGATGTTACTGTTCCTTCTGCATCATGGCATGTGAGACATAATCAGACCTGGTACAGATAGTGAGTTAAACAATGCATCAACATTTCAAGGTAGGATAGAACAATGACAACCATGGATGGTGGGACAAGATTACAGTCCAAAACTTCAGATACTGGGGCAGTGTTTGCCTGACAAAGCAGATTAACATAACTACTCAAATATACAGCAGATAAAAGACAATAACATTATTCATGCAAGACCCAGATTACACAAACACCCTGCACCCTACAGGCACAGAGTGATTTTAACACAAGAGTGGGCAGGGAAATAATATAGAACATGAGGCCTGCACCTCCCAAATACATTTCTAGGCTGATGTACCCCATGTTCAAAGTGACACAAGTGCCATCTGAGCATTAGCTATGCAAACCACTCATATTTAAATAATCAAGTTGATTCCACTAATTTGTGCTTGTGCTAATTCAAAATTTGTATTACCAGTAGCACATGCTAATGCTTAATGCATTTCAGTAGGGGCATGGAATGGTTACTGCAAGCATTACTACCTCTTAGATCTAATGTAATCATATTTAACCTAGAAATAGATGTGCTAATGTGCTGGCAGTAAATTCATTCTGCACTTGGTACCAATGCAGTTCACTGCTTGGCTCATGTTGGGACCATTTGTGCATATGGCACATGAAGTTCATCAGGACCAGTATTCTTGGATATGACAACATGTTTTTAAATAATATAACTAATGCTGTTGGTCTTCCACCTCCCCTAGCCTACAGCCTCTGCGACAGATGAGAAAAATGTGCAGGTCTATTCAAAGAAAGGTGAAACTCAGGAGAATTGGCAGGAGAAATGAACATTCTAGGTTAAAAAATGGTTCTCCCATTTATCTCAGTTTCCAGATTGGCTATTTGGTCTAGATTGTTCTCTTCTCCTGCCAATTCTCCTGATTTTCACCTTTCTCTGAATAATCCTGATGGTCTTCCTTCCACATCCTGCCAGATCACCATTAATCCTTCTAGTAGTACCACTTAGACACTGGGCAGTCATGCATAATAAATTCATTAATAAAGGAAAACTGTAGCCACCATGACCCTTGAAGTGGTTTTAAATGGTCACGGAGAGATGAGTGATCACTGATCCTTTTCCATAGATCTTCAAAGCAGAGGCCTTTCTTCTCCCATGAAAGCTGTCCCTTTGCAGCTGTTGGACAGTCTCCCAACGGTTGTATTCAATGAGACCCGAAATTATGCCTCCTGACCCTAACTAATGATAAAATGGGGATAAATGGTTTTATGTGGTCACAAAAACATAATTCATTTGTATTACCCCCAGGCAAAACCTTGCCAGCCCTCCCCATGGTTTTATATAGAAATATACAAATAAACAGATTTAAATATATTTTTTCAAAATTGGTAATGTCTTAGCTCTTTTTAGATTGGAAAATATAAATACTGTCAGAAGGAATTAGGGAGAGATGACACTGATTTTCTTTGCCAAACACGTACATAATGAATCCATTCCAATATCATTTCAGATGAGTGACACTGGGTGATATTGTTAATCAAAAATGTTTATTGATCTGCCTATCCTACCATGTGTATTTACATTTTATTCATGCCATTACTGACATTTTCTTAAAATTTCCCATGTTCCTATATATTGACACACAGTCATCTATCTGTGTGTGTGCACTTTAATTGAAAGCTACAAAAAATGCATGCTGAATGGCTTACGTTTAACTTGACCTACTGGGCTGAGAAATAAGCGAGTTTTATCTGCCAAGTATTGACTAATCTAGGTCACCTGTGAAATTTTGATGACATAGTACACACTGGCAAAGGATGTGAGCCTGGGGACGGGGGTAATATTTAATGAACAGAGCTGTAGATTTTCTGATGAGTGGCCCAGTTCAATAGGGACTCTGTGCTGAAACCACATGTAACTACCACTCGAATTGTATAAAATGTAATGTATATGTTCTTTTGACTGCATATAGTCATGGGATTTTTTTTTAGACCAAAAGAGATATATTTAAATGGCAGTTAAATAAACCAGAGTGCACCTGAAAAGGAAAGCAGGACCTCAGAGGTGAGGTGAAGTAAAAACGAAGTGTACCGGGAAAACACCGGGCTCCTGTTCAAAATCCAAAATCAAAACCAGTCCATTATTTAGTCCATCCCTTCCTAGATCCAGAACCATGTAGGGGCCAGTTTCACCTTCTAGGCTACCCAACTGGTAGCCCTAGCATTACAGAAAGTAGGGATGTGCGTTTCGGGTTTCGGAATTTCGGAATTTTCACGAAATTTCCCGATTCGTGTTTTCGGATGCGGCCGAATTTCCAAAAATTTTTAGATCCGAAAATGGCAGATCCGAAAAGTTTTCCGAGCCGAAACGAAATATTTTTGGAATTTTCAAATGGACTTGAAATGTGTCAAATCGAAATTTATTGCTTTGAAACGAGGAGAACAGACGTTCCGAAAAAACAAAAATTTCCGAAATTACGAAAAGTCGATACAAAAAACGAGCAAAGTGACACGAAAATACGAAAAACGGTCGATATTCCAAAAACATGTACAATTCCGAAAAACGAAAATTTCCGAAATTACGAAAAGTCGATACAAAAAACGAGCAAAGTGACACGAAAATACGAAAAACGGTCGATATTCCAAAAAAAAATGTACACGAAAAACGAATCGAGCCGAACCGAATCGAAACAGAAATCGGTCGAAACGAGCCGAATCGAATAGTTTAAAAATCCGAAAAATCAAAACGAATCGAACCAAAAAAAATCGGTGCACAAGCCTAACAGAAAGGTGAACCAGAAGAGCAGAGTCCCTACATCCAACAGACACACGCTTCTTGGAGTAGGAATAGAAGACGTTATTAATTCCAGAGTTTCCGTTATATTCCCTTTCACCAGTTACTTGACACACTAAACCAATCAAGAGAATAATCCAATTAACTAACAGTTACAATACATAATGGTCAAACTTTAATCACATTATAAAATATCTAGATAGTGAAGCAAACATTATCCACAGAGACAGAGGCTGCTGGATGAGTCCATTAACACCTTTACTATCGTGATCATGTATACAAGGTCAGTGGAAGCAGACACAACAGCCCAAAACCGTGTTCATTTGATCTGGGTCTATGCTGTATGATTGCCAATGAAATTCAGTTGTTGCAAACAAATTTAATTTGCTTTGGGCTCCAGAAGGTTCCCTCAAACTTTCAGCCCTGTTGGCAAAATGCCAAAGATGCTAAAACAGTTTAAAGTCGGCTTACCTCAAACGATTCAGGAATCACGAGCTGCAGTTCTACCTGCAGTATCTTTATTTGGCCAATAGATGGCGACATTTGCTTGCCAAATATGTTATTACATTAAGAAATACATTGGGAATATTCCCAAACATTATTTACTGTATAATTAATTTAAAAAGATTTTTGAAGAAAAAAAAAACAACACCGGATCCTGGCAGTGGATTTTTGGAAAATCACTTGGTAGTGAAGGGTTTAAAACGTGGAGCGGGCTTCTGTCCCACAAGGCGTGGATAATAGAAAGCAAATTAAAAACTCTCAGTTCAACTACAGATGTACAAGAATAGTACATGGTGAAAAAATATCCAATATAGATTCCATAAGTAAGTGCAGACTAACATATTTATGTAAAAACATAAGGAAAAATACTGTAACACTCGTAATGGATAACAAAAAAACCCTCAAGGCAATGAGTAGAGGAGAGAGTTTGCTTACGAAGACATGTCAAAGCCCCCGAGATGAGTTCAGAAACAAACTTAGGGGTTACTCAAAGAACATAATTGTGTGCCGTAGTTGCAAACAATGTCAAAAATCACCATTGGTGCAACTGTGACAAATGTCTATTTTCCACAAAAGGGGAAATTCAAAATCCCCTACATTGACAAAACTTCTCCGGACATTGGACTCGCTTTAATTTGATTTTATGGCCAAAATCAGAACCTGTTTCGGACATTTTTTGGTTCGGGAGATTCAAATGTAGGCTTGATGGCAATCCCCAGTAAAATATCTGAACAAATATCAGCTCCCGCAGATCAGATTTCAGCTGTTGAGGCTATACTTTTCAATAAAAAAGAATGGCTATATCGATTCAATTCAAATTTATTGGTATGCCAATTTCTAAAAATTTTCAAATGATGCAACTTGTTGATAAATGGATTTACAAGCAGGGAAATATAGGGAATAAGACTATGATATTGTGTTAAATATTGGTTATTTCTAGCCAAAAATAAGCCTTTTTCAGATGTTTTACCGGTCAGCCGTATATCGGAGCAGCAGCATTTTTTGAATATCGGCTCCAGTTGAATTCTTTTTACTAAATCAGTCGATAATTTGAAAACACATCAGCTGGAATTAAACCGAGCACATTGTTTGAATTTCTCAATTTGAAACGCTGACATTGCAATTTTGATAATAACTAAAAAAAATTGAAAAGCATAGATTTTTTTTTCTATTTAAATTCAAAATTAATTTGTGTTTAGTAAAAATATTTTTTATAAATTCAGGATTTTTGTAAAAGGGCAGTATGGAGCTTAGAGTGCCATCAAATGTGACAGGTTAAATCCTTTGACCTCATACAACAACGTCGTAATATGACAACTGTTCCTTTTTTATGGAATGACTTTTGTACCAGTTATTAAAAAGCGATTAAATTTTTTTTATGTTTTATGCTAAAAGAAAATACTTCATCTGTTCAGTTTCTGTAAGCTCTTGTGCTCTCTCTCTGGCATAATCACTTTTTATTAATATCCTAGAAATTCAGTGTTCTTGACAATATTGCAATTAAATTGTGGCTTTTGCAACCTTAGGATGTGTTTCATTGCATTCTCCGATTTTAGCAGGATGGGCGCTGTGTATTAACAGCATTCAGTAGAAAAATTGAGTTTGAAATGTATTTTCCTCGGCGTTTGCAGTTTGCATTAAACCTATGTATTATGCATTACTGTGCTGAAACTAGCATGTTAAGTCCCTGTTAAATAATACAGTACGATAAAAAACATACGCCAAGAAAAATGGATGGAAAATATTCACATGCAAATACCCATACACCTCTATAGCATCTAGATTTAAAGGGGAATTCAAGGATTTTTAAAGTAGGCATTAATATTAATCCAGTTTTGTAAAATAAACAATTTAGCAAGTGAAACTATTTAGTATTTTTTTGCACACAAGGGGTCAATACCAATTCTTTAGATACTTTCGGGGGCTTATGGTCCTCAGCTCTGGGTTATTCACCTGCCTAGTTCCAGTGGCGTCACTAGGGTTGGTGTCACTCGGTGCGGTAACCCATGCTGTCACCCCCCCCCCCGTGTTTTACAATTAATTTTTTTAACTACTCTTACTCATAATTCAGTACGCCCATATAACACTGAATGCTCATACACGGTGCACATTACTGTGAGGTTTATTGCTGTGGAGCTCTGTGATATGCTTACGCGCAAATGTTGGCGAACTGCCAGCAAGTACGGTGCCTGTTCGACAGCAGTGAAAGTCCCCATAGAGAAGTAATGGTCAATCTGTTCAGAGAACACCGAACAGCAGAGAAATGTCCTGATGTCTGGTGGTTTCATTCGGCAGATTTATTCAAGCGAACACCATTGGTATCAATGTTAAAAATATTCCTGTTTTTAACCAATATCTAATGAACCGTCATTCTTTAATCTGTAGTAGACATGTGCATTCGTTTTAGTACTAAAACGATTTAGTCAGAATTTTGGGATAATTTAGTTTTAGTATGACTCAAGAGAAACGAAACTGCTCAGTACAAAAAACGAAAGAAACTAAAATAAAATGCACTACATTTTAGTTTCAGTCCTTTTTGTGATATTACATTGAATGAAGGAGACCAGCAATGAAGAACGCAACATCGCAACATCCAAAGATCTGCACTCTCCACATGCCAATGCAGTACGATGTTCTATACAGAGAGGGGCATTAATTAATGCAGGAGGATGTTCTATACATTATACAGAGAGGGGTATTAATGCAGGAGGGTGTTATATACATTATACAGAGAAAGGTATAAATTGAGGAGGATGTTCTATACAGAGAGGGACATTAATTAATTCAGGAGGATGCTCTATATATTATACAGAGAGGGGTATTAATAATGCAGGTGGATGTTGTATACATTATACAGAGAGGGGTATTAATTAATGCAGGAGGATGTTCTAAACATTAAACAGAGAGGATCCTTTTTTTTCAGCCCTTTAAATCCAGTGGCTGTGAGCGCTGAGATCGGCTGCTTGTTACATTATCTCTCCGTACAATGTATCAGGCTCAGTTGTTACAGTAACTGACTGTAACAGTGCTCAGAGTTTCATTAAAACAAGGAAATAATATTGTTCTAACCTCTTATATATGAAAATATTATTTACTAGTTTTACTGAAACTCTGAGCGCTGTGATGAGCAGCAGTCAGTTACTGTAACAGCTTTGCCTGACACGGGGCAGTATTCCAATGTTGGTGTTAACTTAACCAGAGCTGTTGTAAACTGAAAATCTCCATTGGCTATAATGGCTCTGGGAAGTTTACAACAACTCTGGTTATGTTAGCACCAACTATGTAATATGGCCCACATTGTGCTGAGAGTGAGAGATACTGTAACAAGCAGCGATCTCAGCCCTCTGAGGAGCCACTACAATAGTAATTGTATCCATTGGTTTTCGGATGAATGAATTTAGTTTTCATACTAAAGAACTGAAAACGAATTTCTTCAGTAACTAAATAAATTGCATTTTAGGACTAATCCATTAGTTCAAAACGAAATTTTGTGCTGTGCACATGTCTAATCTGTAGTAAAAAGTCTCTATTGATTTTTCTTTTTTTAGTATCTTTTAGGCATTTTTCAAAAAAAATAAAAAAAAATTCCCAATAGCAGTTTCTCTTTTTTCTGTAACAGACCTTTGTATTATTATTCATAGGACCTTATATGTAAATTCCAGACATTTTCGTTAAGTAGTTTTTTTTTTAAAACGGTGGGCGACAGGTTTGTAGCAGCATTCAGTGGCTGATTCCCTGCACTTCATGAACCCTGCGGTGAATTCACCGGGGAAATTTGATTCCCCAAAGTGCGAAGAACAACAGAACACTGAAATGTCTGCGTCATTTCGTTGCTCTGTGAATATCCCCTTTAGTGATGTTTGTTTTGCCATCCCCTGGAAAGTGCCAGCCTAGGTCTTGCCTACCCAGGACATACTTGAAAATAAAATAAATCTTAATGTATCCTTCCTGGCAAAATATTTTTGTGTTAAAAAAACAAAATTTTTAAGGATGTCACCCTAGGGGGGTGGTGTCACCCGGTGCGGGCTGCACCCCCCACCCTCCTTGTGACGCCAGTGCCTGGTTCACAATGGGTGGAGTTGGCACCATGCCACTGGGCCAGATCACAACTTAACCCCTTAAGGACCAATGATATAACTGTTCCGTCATAAATGCATTGACTTTAAAGACCCTTAGTCCTTAAGGCGTTAAACGCTCAAGGCAAGATGCTAATGGAAAACCTTTGCGTCAGCCATTTTCCATTTGCAGCTTGACTTTAACATCTGTATTATGACTGATAACGCTTTCTCAGCAGCCTGAGTCGCAGTACTTACAAGTCACAGACTGATAACATCAGCAGCGTTAAGCGCTGCAGTGCTAACAGCTCCAGGAGCCCAAAGATCCAGCTGGGATGGCAGATGGATACGCAGAGGAACACTGGTGACTATTTGTTCCTAGTGTTCAGCTGCCAGCAGAGTAAGGTAGTGGTGGATTGCTCTGCGTTCTCCACTGAGGGATCTCAGGTGAGTATGGAATTTTTTGATGGGGTTTAGGTTCCAGTGTTAAGTGATTGTGGTGAAGGCAGTCACTTAACACCGGGGTTTGAGAAAGGATATTCTTTTCATCAAACACAGATGGAGAACAAGCGGTTTGGATTAGCTCGTTCTTCATCTGCTAGGCTTACATTACGTCTCTCATGCAAAGTATAGGAGACATTAATGTACAGTAACTAGGCGCACATTGCAGAATGCAAGCTGAACTTGTGTCTCAGAATGAATAGGATAAGGTAATATTAAGCACAGCACTCAAGTTGTTCTACTCTACTACTTAAAGTGCTGGACTTAATGTCCTAGGTGTGATCTGGTCCATTCTGTTCATTGCTGAGGAGGGAAGGAAATTAGATAATTTTACAGCAATATGAGAAGAGAGAAGGCAGAATAAATATAGAAGAAAAATAATAATAAAATGTTTTGTTTGGCAAGCCTATTTGAACAGTACACGAATATCCCTTTATCAGAACTTTTAAACATTGCAGCTTATATGTCAAAATAAATACTGTATTATTGCTTTTAGGAATACAAGGAGTAGTAGAAGCCTACCAGAACTGTCTCCCAAAGTTACAACTGTACGGCCCTACAAATATTGCTCCCATTATTCAGAAAGTGGCCAAATCTGCTTCCGAGGAGACACACACTATGGAAGCTACGGTGAGATACAAAGTCTTTGCATCATTTTGTTGAATTTCACTTCAACGATTGGTTCTTTTAAGTGCTCTTCAGCAATGCTTGTGAATAATATTTGCATAAACAGTCGCTTTGAAAGTTTTTGTTTAATAAACACCTAAGTATACACCTTCTATTAAAACTATTTTGTACTAAAAACAACAACATGTTTTTGCTAGCGGCAAGAACAACAACAACACTTAACACTTAGATTTCAAAATATCAAAAACACCCGTACCGCTCATAGACCAGCGGCTCACAAATAGAGCCGTTAATAGTAAGCTGCAAATGGGAAACAGATTGCGCAGGTTTTTTCCAATTTGTGAGTCACTATTAAAAGCTGAGTTGGTATAGAGCCCCATGTGTTCTAAAGTGATTGCACGCACCTAATAGAACGCTCCAAGCTTTACCGTGCCACCAGTTCTTTGTTCTTACCTCCCTGCACATGCTTTCTTGTACCTGTAATGGCTTACAAAAAATTCTTCAGCTATAATCCATCACTACTGGAACCAGTGCTTTTCCAAACAATATAGAAAAGTCTTCTGTAGATCTCAATTTAAACTGAGAGAAGAGCAGTTGGCAAAATGCTAGCAACAGCATTCAGCTGCTACCTGCTTTGACAAACGTTCCATTCATTTTTACTGCAAATGGAAGTGCTGCCATCTTCTGTTCTTCATAACTCAGAATTCCTAGTGTCTCTCATTCTTTGTGTCTCTTTCAACTCTGTCAATATTACTGTATATCTCACTTATCTTCTATGTGTCTCACAGTGCATCTTGGTCTGTCTATGTCTCAATATGGGTCTGTGTGTGTGTGTGTGTCATTGCATTTGTGTCACGGAAGAAAAAGCTGGCAACACCATCGTATAGTGAAGAAGAAGCTGGTTTGGGACAATGCAACTTATTTTCAAGAGTGAGAATGGAAATGGCTCTGATTAAAATTAGCTTTGCTTCATCTTCACTATACAATGGCGTGACTGGAATTTTTGCTTCAATTACTAATGTTCTGCTGGGCTGGCTGCCTGGATTGCTTTGGAACCCGTTGTAACTATACCAGTCGTTTGTGTGTTACATAGAGTATTGACTAAAACTCACAGGGTTATTCAGAGAGCGGTGAAAAGCAGGAGAATGACTGGAGAATGAAAAATTCTAGGTCAAAATAGCCAAACCAGAAAAATTCTCCCATTTATCTCACTTTCCAAATCGGCTATTTTGACCTAGAATTTTCCATTCTCCAGTCATTCTCCTGCTTTTCACCGCTCTCTGAATAACCCTGATAGTGGTCAATATTACAAAGTTGGTGCTAACTTAACCAGAGCTGTTATAAACTTAGTAACTGCATAGACCATGGGCCACATTACATTCATCGCACTAAAACAGGTACGCTAGGGAGAATAACCTACGCCTGCAGGTTTCTCCTTTGCGTCCCCGGTTTAGCTTTATATTGTGATGCAGGCGCTAGAAAAGCTGCCTGCATCGTAATGCAGAGCTAAGCCCCGGGATGCGCGAGGCAGCGCTAAGCGCCGCCGCGAGCATCCACTCTATGGAGTCCATAGGATTCCATTGAGGTGGGTGCTGCCAGTCACATGGCGCGAGGCGAGATCCGGCAGGTCGGCGTAGTGATCCACAGAGGGAGACTTGGGGACTTTTTCCCCCAGTTTCTCCCTGTTCTCGGCGAACAGAGGAGGTGGTTGGAGCCGTGGTCCTTGCCGCGGGTGGAAGGTGAGTATCTGATAAATTTGGGGGGTATTTTTGCCTGGTGCAGATGGATTCTGCAGCAGCAGCAGAATCCGTTAGAACCAGGTCCTGGCTGTGGTTAACTTTCGGGTTAACCGCAGCCGGACAGTAATTAGCGTTAGTGTATTGTAATCCTAATGCTAATTAACTGTTTGCGCTCCCCATGTTAATCATAGGGAGCGCAAAGTACAGTAACCTCGCACTGAGAAGCGCAAGATACCAAACGCTAACGGGTTTTTAACCCGTTAGCGTTTGGATTGTAACATGGTGCGCCCGCACTAGGGCCACCAGGGCTAACGTTAACGCTCATTTAGGTGAACGCTAACGTTAGTGATAGGAATGTAATGGGGCCCCATAATGGCTCTGGGAAGTTTACTACAGCGCTGGTTAAGTTAGCACCAACTTTGTAATACTGCTCAGTGTCTTTCTGTCTCTGTAAGTGTCCGTGTGTGTGTTATTGATTCTGTCTGTATCTGTGTTATGAGAGACCTTGTGTGGCTGTGGCTAGACATGTGCATTCGTTTTAGTACTAAAACGATTTAGTCTGAATTTTGGGATAATTTAGTTTTCGTATGACTCAAGAGAAACGAAACTGCTCAGTACAAAAACGAAAGAAACTAAAATAAAATGCACTACATTTTAGTTTCAGTACTTTTTGTGATATTACATTGAGTGAAGGAGACCAGCAATGAAGAGCGCAACATCGCAACATCTGAGGTTCTGCACCGTCCACATGCCAATGCAGTAGGATGTTCTATACAGAGAGTGGCATTAATTAATGCAGGAGGATGTTCTATACATTATACAGAGAGGGGTATTAATGCAGGAGGATGTTATATACATTATACAGAGAAAGGTATAAATTGAGGAGGATGTTCTATACAGAGAGGGGTATTAATTAATGCAGGAGGATGTTCTAAACATTATACAGAGAGGAGCCTTTTTTTTTTTTAGCCCTTTAAATCCAGTGGCTGGGAGCGCTGAGATCGGCTGCTTGTTACATTATCTCTCAGTACAATGTATCAGGCTCAGCTGTTACAGTAACTGACTGTAACAGTGCTCAGAGTTTCAGTAAAAGAATTAAATAATATTGTTCTAACTTCTTATATATAAAAATATTATTTACTAGTTTTACTGAAACTCTGAGCGCTGTGATGAGCAGCAGTCAGTTACTGTAACAGCTTTGCCTGACACGGGGCAGTATTACAATGTTGGTGCTAACTTAACCAGAGCTGTTGTAAACTGAAAACCTCCATAGGCTATAATGGCTCTGGGAAGTTTACAACAGCTCTGGTTAAGTTAGCACCAACTATGTAATATGGCCCACATTGTGCTGAGAGTGAGAGATACTGTAACAAGCAGCGATCTCAGCCCTCTGAGGAGCCACTACAATAGTAATTGTATCCACTGGTTTTCGGATGAATGAAATTAGTTTTCATACTAAAGAACTGAAAACGAATTTCTTTAGCAACTAAATAAATTGCATTTTAGGACTAATCCATTAGTTCAAAACGAAATTTTGTGCTGTGCACATGTCTAGCTGTGGCTGTCTGCATGTACTGTATCTATAAGTACGCATCCCTGAGTGTGACTTTAGAACTGCATAAATGGTCTGTGTATTACTGTAACAGTTAAATAGATCAGGAACTCATGCATACATACTAGACATGTGCGATTATGTTCAGACCTATTTGGAAAACGTCTGAAATCTCGGCAATTCAGATCGATCCAAATTCTGAATTCCCGATGTCAAAACCAAATTGTTTTCCGAATAAAAAGATTCAAATCAATCTGAATTTTTCTGATTAAAATTAGCCAGCTCCGAATATAATTGTAAAAATTCAGAATTGAATCTGAATAGTAAAAAACAAACCAGTAACCTTAACCTAGTCTTAACCTAACCCTACATCTAACTCCCTAGTTCTAATAATATGATACTCGGAAACTCAAACTGTAGCCCTAACCCTAACTCTAGCCCTAATCCTATGACACACAGAAACTGTCGCCCTGAGCCTAACCCTAAACCTAACCCTAGCCCTATCACTAAAATAACCCTAGCCCTAACCCTCTCACTAGTCTTGACCCTAGCCCCCCTAATCAATTTTTTTATGTATTGTAAATAAAGGTTCCGAATGGACATTTCTGATGTTCTGAATTGGTCTGATACTGAAATATCTGAAGTTTCCAATATTCCGAATCGTCTGTTTCTGTTTATTTTCTAATTCAATATTTTGGGATTCCAAAACAAACCGAACTGAGGCAAATTTTTTAGGGCTGCACATGTGTAATACAGACCCTCTCACAAACTCATTACATTACCTTAAAAGACATCAGGGAAGAACTCATCGTGCATTAGTAAATCATCGCAGCATAAATTAATTACTTGATAGAGTGATATACAATTCTTTTGTGTCATCCATAAGAAAATATTTTGGAAGAAAAAGGTAAAGCCTTTTGATTTGTTTTTAAGATATTAGAAATAAAAACTGGTAGTCTGTCCTAAAATAAAGGTTTCTTTAACTGTTGCTCTCAATCAAGTCAACATTTATTTGATCCCCCTGCTAATTTTATACGTTTGCCCACTGACAAAGAAATGATCAGTCTATAATTTTAATGGTAGGTTTCTTCTAACAGTGAGAGACAGAATAACAACAACAACATCCAGAAAAACATATTTCAAAAAAGTTATAAATTGATATGCATTTTAATGAGTGAAATAAGTATTTGATCTCCTATCAATCAGCAAGATTTCTGTCCAGGTGTCTTTTATACAGGTAATGAGCTAAGATTAGGAGCTCTTAAATGGAGTGCTCCTAATCTCCGCTTGTTACCTGTATAAACGACACCTGACCACAGAAGCAATCAGATTCCAAACTCCACCTGTGCCAAGAACAAAGAGCTCTCCAAGGATGTCAGGGACAAAATTGTAGACCCACACAAGGCTGAACTGAGCTACAAGACCATTGCCAAGCAGCTTGGTGAGGTGACAACAGTTGGTGCGATTATTCGCAAATGGAAGAAACACAAAATAACTATCAATCACCCTCAGTCTGGGGCTCCATGCAAGATTGCACACCGTGGCGTTTCAATGATCATGAGAATGGTGAGGAATCAGCCCAGGACTACACAGGACTATCTTGTCTATGACCATAGTCGCCAAGAAAACAATTGGTAACACACTACGCCATGAAAGACTGAAATCCTGCAACGCCCGCAAGGTCCCCCTGCTCAAGAAAAAACATTTACAGGCCCATCTGAAATTTGCCAATGAACATCTGAATGATTCAGAGGAGGATTGGATGAAAGTGTTGTGGCCAGACGAGGCCAAAATCAAGCTCTTTGGCATCAACTCGCTGTGTTTGGAGGACTGCTGCCTATGACTCCAAGAACACCATCCCCACCGTCAAACATGGAGGTGGAAACATTATGCTTTGGGGGTGTTTTGCTGCTAAGAGGACAGGACAACTTCACCGCATCAAAGGGACGCTGGACAGTTCCATGTACTGTCAAATCTTGTGTGAGAACCTCCTTCCCTCAGCCTGGGCATTGAAAATGGGTCGTGGATGTGTATTCCAGCATGACAATGACACAAAACACACGGCCAAGGCTCAAGAAGAAACACATAGAGGTCCTGGAGTGGCCTTGCCAGTCTCCAGACCTTAATCCCATAGAAAACCTGTGGAGGGAGTTGCCAAACGTCAGCCTCAAACTTTACTGCCTTGGAGAGGATCTGCAAAGAGGAGTGGGACAAAATTCCTCCTGCGTTGTGTGCAAACCTGGTGACCAGCTACAAGAAACGTCTGACCTCTGTGACTGCCAACAAGTGTTTTGCCACCAACTACTAAGTCATGTTTTGCAAAGGGGTTAAATACTTATTTCACTCGTTAAAAAGCAAATCAATTTATAACTTTTTTGAAATGCGTTTTTCTAGTTTTTTTTGTTGTTATTCTGTCCCTCGCTGTTAAAATAAACCTACCATTAAAATTATAGACTGATCATTTCTTTGTAATTGAGCAAACGTTTCTTTCCCCTCACTTTATATATGCTAATAAATACACTTTTGTTTCAGGTGTTGTTGATAAAACAAGCTTGTTTGATTGTTTCTGTTTCTTTACAGCAATATTTTATTCTTTTGATCCTAACGGATGGTGTGATAACAGACATGGCTGACACGAGAGAAGCCATCGTTCATGCCTCTCATCTACCCATGTCAGTCATCATTGTGGGTGTTGGAAATGCGGATTTTAGTGACATGCAGATGCTGGATGGAGATGATGGAATCCTGAGATCTCCAAAGGGAGAGCCAGTGCTCCGAGACATTGTTCAGTTTGTGCCATTCAGGAACTTTAAGCATGTAAGTGTGCCTCCATGTCTCCAATGTGTGACCTACAGTGCTGACTATTTGTCTTTGTCTTATAAATTCCCAAAGTATCCCCACAAACATGCATTTTCTTATTTAAGTGATGTACAAGCATAAGGTGTGTTTACCCACTCCAGTGTCCCTAAAGGACAAGCTGTAAAACACTTGACATTTTCTCATGTTAATACATGAACCTGACCCAGAAATGTCAACACTTTCTGTGATGCAGAATGTAACAGAACCTTTTCCCCATACACATAATAAGGCAAATATTCTACAATCATGAAGCTTCACTAATTAGTAAGATATGATGTCATAATGTGTGTGCTGTACACAGGAAGCAAAAGGGAACAATGTCTTAATGTTTACTTAATTTTCAATTTTATTTCATCCGTTTTTGTAGACAGAGTATTTTTTGCATTCTGTTGTTGCTTACTTTATCCAAAAGATAAATATATAAAAATATTTTAAATCCTAATATATGGCTGTACAGGAGTGATTGTGTCTGGTTGCATAACCTGGCCTTTGCTAAAAAATTTAAAAAAAAAGGCATTTAATATGGCATGCCATTGGACAAGGCGGGTTCTGTGTTATTACAGAGCCTAGATGCAAAAAAGTGAGAAGCTGTGTCCTTCATTTGCATATCCTACCCAGAGTTCTTTGCTGCATATGGGGAATGTAGCAGAAGAGCTCTGTAAGCAGTTCTCTGAATTGCTAGGATGTGTAAATGTTTTGTGCTGCTATAAACTTGATTATTTACAGTATGGAGACTTTTAATCTCACTTTTTTGCCGTCCACTACAATTGTAATACTTACTATATACACACTATCTCACAGAAACAAGTACACCCCTCACATTTTTGTAAATATGTTATTATATCTTTTCATGTGATAACACTGAAGAAATGAAACTTTACATTGTAGCAAAGTAGTGAGTGTAAAGCTTGAATAACAGTGTAAATTTGCTGTCCCCTCAAAATAACTCCACACAGCCATTAATGTCTAAACCGCTGGCAACAAAAGTGAATACACCCATAAGTGAAAATGTCCAAATTGGGCCCAATTAGCCATTTTCTTCCCTGTTGTCATGTGACTCATTATTGTTACAAGGTCTTAGGTGTGAATGGGGAGCAGGTGTGTTAAATTTGGTGTTATCACACTCTCTCATACTGGTCAATGGAAGTTCAACATGGCACCTCATTTTTTTATTATTATTATTCTTTATTTATAAAGCGCCAGCATATTCCGCAGCGCTGTACAATAAGCACAGTATAGACAGGGTTGCAATACATTGAACAACATTTGACAAACAGTACAGGAGGAGATGAGGGCCCTATTCCCGTAGGAACTCACAATCTAGGAGGGTTGGGGTTGGAAACAGGAGGAGAGGACTGTAAGGTGAGAGTGATTGATGGTTGTGTCAGTGAGTTCATTGCAAAAAACTCTCTGAGGATCTGAAAAAGAAGAATTGTTGCTCTACATAAAGATGGTCTAGGGCAGTGGTTCTCACCCTGTGGACCCTCAGGACCCACAATTGTCCTTGGAAATTAAGTCGCGACTAGGGATGTGCATGGCTGAACAATTCATTCCGTTTAGTTTCGTTACATTTTTAATTCTTTCCATGCGGAGGAAGCCCTCAGCGCGTCCTGCCGCATGTGCACTTCGCTGCGGAAGACGCACTGAGCGTGTCCTCCCTTTGCAGCGGCGACCGGCCGGGATTCCGGCCGATCGCCGTGCCCACGGTGCGGCCTGACATCTTCGATGTCAGCCCAGCATCCGGGACCGCCGCGGGCACTAATAGATGTCATTGCGACGGCGCGATGACATCTATTTCAGGCGCCCCCCCTGCGAGTGCGGGGAAGGTGCCTGAAAGGGAGGGGGGTGAGGTCCTTTGGACCTCTCTCCCTCCCCTTCCGTTCGGGGCAGCGATCAAAGCCAGGCACTGTTTGGCAGGGCTCAGCCTGCCCTTCCAAACGGTGCCGGGCTTTAACCCCTTGGGGACCAGATCGCTATTCGGCGCCAAAAAGTAACAGATAGCGATCCTCTCCCGGAGCTGGCCAACATCTTGGATGTCGGCCAAGCTTCCGGGATCTGCCCCTGACGTCTGGTGTCATCGTGCATAGCGCGATGATGTCAGTTCTGCAGTTAACCCCCAGCTGCCACAATGGATCTCCCGATCTGTGGCAGCTAGGGGTTAATGTTTGGTATCGTTGGATCGGCCAGAGCATAGCCTTTCCAAAGATTTGGTATGACCATGACCAAATTTGGTATGACCATGTTAAAAGTTAAGAAAAAAATAAAATAAATAAAAATGAAAATAAAAACATATTTAAAAATAAATTTAAAAAAGTAAACAGTTTTTTTTTGTTAATGCAGCAATATTGTTCCCCTTTCAATTATAATGTGAACAATGATGCTGCACTAACTTATCTGAATTTATCTGAGTTTATATTTTATGTCTTCGATTTTGTTTTAATTCCTGAGGACTCGTGATTTATTCCCGAAACTATTTTTCTTATTTCTTTCCAGCTGTGCTTTCTAGATGCCTAGTTAGTATTTTAGATGTCTCTTTCTGTGACCTCATAAAATGAGAGGCTATGGCCATTTTCTTCGATGACTCGTTTTGGCCCTGCGAGGCCTTTTCTTTATGTGTGTCATGCTGACTTTACTTCACAATAAAAAAACTTGAATTATAAACATGGTGAGCTAAACCGGTAAAAATTAGCTCAGCACACAGGCGTGAAATGGCTCAGCAGCGAAAGGGTTAAATCATTTAGTTTTCAGAATTTCATAACTAATTTTGTTTCGGATCAATTTGAAATTTCATATATCAATTCGACAGTTGATATCAATTCGAATTTTGGATCACTAGATAAAACCCCAATTAATTTAATTTTGCTGTTAAAAGAAAAGCTAGGGTTAAATTTTAAGCTGTGTCACAGATTTAGTATTTGAGTCAAATTAAACAGTGAAGCAAAATCTGATGGTAGACAAAGCAACTTTTAAGTAGACAAAGCAACTCTAATTTAAGTCACTACTGAATGAATAATAAAATATTATAAAAAACTTAAACTCACCTGCTCCGTGGTCCCCCGCCATCCGTTTCTGCATGCATTATTTCTTCACAGCAGCAGCAGCCTGCCCTCCCTGAGCCTACGCAATGTGCGTAGCTGAACTCTACGCTAATCACGTAAACTAAAGCTTGCCAAGAGATTGAGAAGTCTGCAGCGCATCTGGCACTGCCTACTTCTTGAACCTACACTCTTCACTGCCTCAGAGAGACACTGAGATCAATGGAATAGATTGGACCATTGAAAAAGCACCATTGGTCCAAGCCATTCAGTAAATGCCTCCATGGGAGGCCGGCCTCCCATGCAATGGTTGACATAAGACAGTCATGTGACTGTCCTCGTCTCGCACAGTCAGTGGGCATGGGGTTGTGCTCGGGGTGTGGCCTCATTGTGACTGTTCACTGTGGCGTCACCTCCTCCCTGCAGGTGGAGGGGACAGTGTGTGACTGACACTCAGCTGCCTGGAGTGGACGACAGATCCTGGGGAGCACTGAGCAGACAGATCCTGGGGAGCACTGAACCTGAACCTACGTAACCTGTGTATATCTGGCTCTGATACTAGCCAGTGCCTCACCAGCCACTGACCTCACCACACCACCATGGTATGCAGGAAGACTGGGCTCAGGAAGCAGTGTGTGATTCTGCTGAGAATTTGCAGTGTACTTTCTAGTTTTCAGCAGAGATTATCACATCAGCAGGAAGGCAGGAAAGGGAGAGGTGTGAGAGATTTATAGAGTAAAAGGGAGAGAGTAATAGAGGGAGAAAGGAGAGAGATGAGGAGAAATTGAGAAATGGAGAGGAAGACCTAGATACAAGGACAAATGTAAAAATACACAGAAGGACACACAGATATAGATGGACAGACAGAATAACAGCTATTCAGGTAGAAGGATGCATAAGTAGGTAAAAAGACAAACAGAAAGGGAAAAACACAATCAAATATACATGGAGGGCCCCCTTACCCAACAGCCTTTTGCTTCACTGAGATGTGCACAGCCAGTAGTAGAATACTCTGGACACCTGTCAGTCCTTGTTGGGAGTACAGAGCTGCTGTCAGTCACTGAGTCCCACCCCACACCTTCTCATTACAGACTCCCCCCCCTTGCCATTACAGAGTATCTTACCTTATGCAGCGGGTCCCAGGTGGTGCATGGCAGCTGGACCTGTAGCTGAGGGGACTATCCCTGCTTCCCTCACTAGCAACTGCACACCAAAACTTACTTCAAGCAGGGAAGTTCCGGCACATGGTTGCTGGTGAGGGAGGCAAAGGTACCTGCGCCGCCTGGGACCTGCTGCTGCAGGTAAGAAGCATCAGTGGGTTCCAGGCATTAGCGAGGCCTGGGGGCACTTGCCCCACGACCCAGTCTGCCCCTGGTCGCGACCCAAACCCACAACTTGAGAAGCTAGACGAGCGTTGACGGGGCTGCAAAGCGTGATCCTCCTTAGGGGGATCGAGCTTTGCAGCGCTGGGCGCACTAACTGCGCTCAGCGAGGTGGCCAGACGGGCGTCGAATGAGAGGAATGTCCACTCTCACGGGCGTTCCTTCCGCTTTCTAAGTCGCTCGTCTGACCATAGCCTTAAAAGTCACATACAGATGTTTTTGAAAGACACTGGTGTCAGCAACCTTGTCCCTCCAGATGTTCTGAAACTACATTTCCCATGCGCCTCAGCCAACCTGATTAGGAACCGAGCATTATGGAAGATGTAGTTCAAAAACATTTGAAGAGCCATGGTTGCTGACACCAGTCCTAATCATTTGTACCACTTCTACCCAATACTACAAGATGAATACTATCAGGTCTATTCAAAGAAAGGTGAATCTCAGGAGAATGACTGGAGAACAGTGGCGTAGTGTGGGGGTGCCTCGTGGGCGGTCGCCCCGGGCGCAATTTTCTTAGGGGGTGCAAAATTTCAAAAGAAATTTGTACCAATAATATTTTCCAGCAGGGATAAGCAAGGTGTCTGCCAGTTTTGGCACGATGGCAGTGACTTAGCACTCAGCATCCAGATGGAAGGACCGGGACAGAAAATTCTGGTCCTGTCCTGACTCCTTAACGCCGACATGAGTCACGTGAAGCAGCACAGCATTATTCAACAGAACACCCTGTACCACGCATGTCAACCCCCCTTGAAGCACTGTTCCAGCCCCCCTGCCGCTGGCAGCCCTGCAGCTGCTGACCAGGGAGGAGGGAGGGAGGCACCTGCCCTACAGCACAATTTAAAATTCGTCTCCACTAAGCCCCTGGACAGCCCCCCTCAGGCCACCAGCAACTCCACACAGGTAGGCAACACTGTGTGACACCAGAGCAGCGTGACCAACACACAGTGAGGGGTACAGGGAGACAGTGACTGGAGGTTCATGGAGAGAATGACTGGGAATACTGGGAGAAAGTGACTGGAGATACTTGGATAGAGAGAGAGAGTGACTGGGGGTACTTGGAGAAAGATTGAGAGAGAGACTGGGGGTTACTGGGAGAGAGAGAGTGACTGGAGGTTACTGGGAGTGACTGGGGGTACTGGGAGAGAGTGATTGGGGGTACTGGGAGAGAGTGACTGGGGGTACTGGGAGAGAGTGACTGGGGGTACTTGGAGAGAGTGACTGTGTATAGTGTGAGAGTGGAACTGTGCTAGGGTATACTGGAACAGGGTGACTGGTAGCAGTGGCGTAGCGTGGGGGGCATGTGTGTTTCATTTTTTTATTATATCAGTATTTTGTTAAAATACAATACTTGTGCTTGTGGGGTAAGGGGGTCAATACGCTACTGGTAGAAGGGAATCGTGGTGTGTTATCATGTCCACAGATTGGGGGGCGCACAATTCTTGCCTTGCCCCGGGCGCTGACAACCCACGCTACGCCACTGCTGGAGAAGTGAAAATTCTAGGTCAAAATAGTCAAACCAGAATAATTCTCCCATTTACCTCACTTTCCAAATCGGCTATTTGGTCTAGATTGTTCTCTTCTCCTGACAATTCTCCTGGTTTTCACCTTTCTCTGAATAACCCTGTATGTGATATTCCCATCCATCTTATAACTGTTACAAGTGATAATATAATTTTTTTATCAAGGAACATAACTGAGCGCTATGTTATAATTCAGAAATATCGATTTTGACTTTGCATTTTTCACATTTCCACTGAGTGCTAAGGGTTACATGTGAATGTTAGTATTTACTGTTCATTTTGAACAATATTTTATCAATTTATCAATACGTTCCATGCATCATGTGACTTAATGTGCTATTTAATGACAGCAATGAAGCATTCCTAGCACCACAATCACTACGGGTTATTAAAGATACCTATTAACTGCATTGTAGAGGTGTCAAATGATTCAATATATGACATAAATTAAATGATATAATGCAATGTTAACTGCCAGCACCGCCTAATTATTTTCTACCCTAATTCTATTAGACTGTGAAGCCCTCTCTAAATCTCCTGAGCTCCCGAGACAAACAATGGAAAATCGATGCTCTATGTTATCCATAATCCAATGTCTGCCTCTTTGTGCGCAGATAATATCTCCTCAGGGCTTTCTCAGTCAATTTGATGAAGAAATGGCAACTAGAAAAATTGTTACGTGGTGCAGGACACTAGGAGCAATATGGGCTTTGGCAGTCTTTGATGTCGCAGAAGTACATAAGTTAGTTTTGTGTGATAGATATTATGAATGAATTTCCATTTTTAAATTTTTAAAGTATGGTGATGGGTGTGCGCACCAGAAGTGCCAAATTTATGTCTTACAGGTCTATCCACTAAAGGTGAAACTCAGGAGAACTGGCAGGAGAAGAGAACGATCTAGACCAAATAGCCGATTAAGAACGTGAGATAAATGGGACAATCTTTCTAGTTTGGCTATTTTAACCTAGATTTTTCACTTCTCCTGCCAATTCTCCCAAGCTTCACCTTCAGTGAATAGACCTGATAGTGAAATACAGGTACAAGGATATCAGGTGTTTAATAGTTATCAGTTATCCATTTCAATATAGAGGGCGTAGTTTAATTGTACAGGTCTAGGAAGACTTGTGTCATAATAGTCTATGCGCTCACACAATAATCCTCCTACATATCATGTATTGTGTGTGGTAAAATACATAATACAAAGTACGAAACATTCCAATTTTTTTTTTATTGGGTGCCTACTTTTAATGTTTTGGTCCGCTCTATACAAATGGTAAGAACAGTGTAAAAATTCAGTTTATTTAAAAAAACAATGCTCAGGTTTTTCTTTTTATAATAATGATGGATGATGGATTTCTAGCTAACCTTTATACTGAAAAAAGCAGATTCTGCATCTGGTAGTCATTGCTGGTATATTCTTCTGGAGTGCATGAGGCTAAATTTGATACAAAAAAAAATAGGTGGATGTAATATTACTCTTAAAAGAATAACAAATAGTATCACTCTGAGTAAATTCAGGGTCAGTGCAAGGATTTGTTGCACTTTAGGCAAAACAGATTTTGCCACATCTCCCTTACCCTAAATGTTCCCTGAACCTAAACTCAGATCTTTTCCCTGTTCCTCTTCGACAAATACCCTTTACCATAACCTCTCCCTCTTGTATCCTCTATCTCTTCAATTCCAAACACCGAATACAATAAAAGACACACACACACAAACGGTCAATGACTCAAAGACACAAACTAAAACACTAAATGACACACGGTTACTGTAAGAGATGCTGGCATAAACAGATCCCGAAAGAGACACAGGTACAGACAAACAGAGACAATGCAAAATACACTGGCATACACAGAGACACAGATACGAAGATGTGCACAGAATCATTGGCAAAGACACTGAGAGACAATGGCGAAGACACTGACAAAGCCAGACAGTAGCAGACACATACACAGTCACTAGCAAAGATGCTGACAGGCACAGAGACAATGACCTAGACGCCGACAGAGGCACATGTAGAAACACTGTGTCATGGGAACTCTGCATGGAGTGCGGGTGTGAGCCTAATGTGCAGTGAGCCATATTGAGAGATGCAGGTTGCAGGGTCAAATAGATATTTATTAAAAATAAAACACAAACAGCAGAAGCAAATGAATAGGAGGTTGGCTGAGAATGATGAGGGAGGCAAAGAGCAGAATGAAAAGGAGACAGGATTAAACAGGAAGAAATAGGAGACACAGGAGGAAACTGAATAAGGAATATCTACTGATATACAAACAGAAATGAAAATCGATAAAGAAAACTAAACTAGAGTCTGAGGCAAGATATACAGATAAGGGGCTAGACAATAATCGTAGTCAGGTATCAGGCCGAGGTCGGGGTACACAGATAACAGAATGCTCAAATGTCCATAGCCAGGGGTCATACACATAAAGTCCAGATAGACAGAGTCGGAAAGCAATGGATGGAGGTTACCGGTGAAGCGGAAGGAGTCCAGATGGGTAGTCCAGATGATCAGATGGGTACTCAATAGGGTTCTCTGAAGATAATCCAGAAGGTAAACAGATAGGGGTTCAGTGGATCCAAAAACAAGGAGCTTTCTAGATATAGGTCAGCTTGGTGCAAGGTTCTGACTTCAATGAGGAAGTCCAGAACAGAGGGTGTGACGTCCTTTTAAAGAGGCCTCATTAACAGAGAGTAGGTGAACCTGTAGTCTCTTTGTGTGCACAGGTTACAGACAAGTCCATAGGAACCCATGTTAAGCATGGCTAAAAGGGGCTGCCAGGATTTAGAATATGTGATCCCTGACAGTACCCCAGGTGGACCATGACACACTGATAGATACTGACAGACTGTGTGTGTGTGTGTGTACACTTCTGTTCTATCTATCAGTCTCTGATGTATGCACAAACTGATATTGACAAGTAATGTTGGTTCCTCAATTGTGAATCTAAACTGAGGTGCTGCTCAACCATTTCCGTAAGCAATGGATTTCCGTTACTATCATGCACTTGTATAAATAAAGAATTTTAAAAACGACAAGTGTGACAAGGTAGACACAAAAAGACAGTGAAAGTCACAATGACAAAGAGACTGAGAGATACATACAGACACTTGCAGAGACACTGACACATATAGAGACATAGACTCTGAGAGAGGCTGACACAAATAAACCGATAGACCCACAGATACTGATAACCACATGCAGAGACACTGACAGACACAAAGACACAAACAAATACACTGACAGAGGTTTAAAGACACACTGACAGACATGCACAAAGACACTAAAAGACACTGAAAAATACACAAAGATATTGAGAGGGGCACGTTTCTTGCGCGTACCAATTTGGATGTTTTATCATTTACTGTATTTGACACAAAGGTTTTTTCCACCTGTGTATTTAATATAGATCCTGTTTGAATCAATGGAAAGTAAGGGACACCATCTAACTCTAGAACTCTGCAGCCACACAATTCTTGTGTAAAGCATAAACGAGTAAATAAAGAATGAATTAGTAAAATAATGTAAAGATTAGCATCTGTTTTAAATACCCCAGAATAACAAGCTATACACAAAATTGTTACTTTGTTCAACATTTACCTGCTAGATATGCATCCAATGTTTCCAGTCAATGCTCAAATAGTTTTGTCCCCCACAAAAACCTCTTGGTAGTGAAAGGGTTACAAAGTTGCCATCAGAAGGCTAATCAAACAAATATGTTTAAAATCATGAAAATAAATAATTTTATTGAAATAAGTAAATAAGGGAATCAGATTGTCTGTATTGTAGATTTTCTGCTCTGTTGTCCATATAGATTTAAGTAATATCCAATATAAAAAAGTAATGAAACAAAAGTACCGCTGCACTACATTTCGGATCTTGAGCAGCAAAGACGATGTGATTATAAATAATATAGTCAATTTAATCACCATTCTTATTTCTCCAGCTCTTTTTCTTCTACTTAGGTTTCAGGGAACCAGGACAATGCTTAACTTATTTTCAACATTTAAATTAACAGTTGCAGTATATTTAGCAATCATTATACAATATGTTAGGATTCTTGTACGTTTGAGACCGTTGGTGCATAAATCATCATGCATTTGGTATGACACTCTCCTCCACCTTCTAATAGACTCCCCCTTCACATGGCTTAACATGCTGGCTTGCACAGTCAGTGCCTACACTAAAGACAGATTTTGTGCACCCTGTAGAAATAAGGGGCACCATTACATTCCTATCGCTAGCGCTCACCTGAGTGAGCGTTAACGTTAGCCCTGGTGCACCATATTACAATCCAAACGCTAACGGGTTAAAAACCCCATTAGCGATTGGAATCTTGCGCTTTTCAGAGCGAGGTTACTGTACTTTGCGTTCCCTATACTTAACATGGGGAGCACAAAGAGTTATTTAGTGTTCGTATTACAATATACTAACGGTAATTACCGTCCGGCTGCAGTTAACCCGACAGTTAGCACCAGGTCCTGCCTGTGGTTAATGGATTCCGCTGCTGGACAATCCGTCAGCACCAGCCAGAAACCCCCCCAAAAAATCAGATACTCCCCTCCTATCTCGCGGCGAGGACCGCGGCTCCAACCGCCTACTCTGTCTGCCGGTAGCGGGGGGAGACTGGGGGAGACTGGGGGGAAAAAGTCCCCCAGTCTCTCTCTGTGGAACACTACTCCGACCTGCCGGATCTCGCGAGGCAGGATCCGGCAGGTCATTTGACCGACGGCGTCTGCCTCTATGGAGTCCTGTGAATTTAGGTGATTAGGTAATTTTAGTGATCTTGACCTAATGTACACAGTTCCCTTTTCTCTATTTTTGTGGCTAAAATCATTGTTGTGATTTGCTACCTAATTCTGAAAAACATTTTACATAATGCATCATCAAAACAATGGTAGTATAAAATATATCCTATTGTAGTTCTGGGGCTAAATGTTACACATGTATGCATTTGAGCAATTGTCCATTAAATACACACAAAATAAATAAATCAATGCATAAAACCAAGCAATCCAAAAATGTAAAATATATAGCTGCACACATCTGTGTTGTTAATATCTGGCTTATAAACGTAGAATAATTACATTGGACATGCCCTTCCTCAATAAAACGAAGCATGACTGATCCAATTATCTGAGTGTTAATGATCCTGAAACAGACACATTTGTCTCAGTTCTGTTAATTGAAATAATTACCTTCGCTTGCTGTCAGACATTTGTGGTTGAAGAATAGTTTCATGATTTTTAGATACCTTGTTATTTGTCTTCATTCAGTCACATTTGCGATTGTGTGTTCCCTGTGCTGTTATACCGGTGTGGCCACTAACTAATCTCTGCATGTGCGATATTATTTAAAGATCCAAAAAATAATTTCCAATTTAATTATTCACAACATGTAATACACTAGATTGCAATCCTGGAGTAGGTGTCACCCTTTCACTATCAAAACCATGTAAGCTTGATTTTGTATCGTAATACAACAACAAATTAACATATAATACTCATCTACATACCTTTTTAGTGCAAGGTTTGTGTGCCCCCTGTGGAGAAACACAATTCCTGCTGAGACCTCCCTCCTGTCACCCTGTATTACTGTAAAGAAGCTACAATGAGCAGCTTAAAGCTTTGCTGCTGCATTTCAGCAGCCAGAGAGAAGACAGAATACAGGGAGAGCACTGAGGTCATTTACTACTGTACAGGGATATGATTCTGGGGGTTATAATGAGTGAAAATCCCTGTATAGTCCAGATAAAATTTGATACTGTAATTTCCATATACAGGTATTATGCCACATATAGATATTATTCTTGTATTCTGTAGTTCTTTTTTGGAAGCTGCATTGCTAATCATATCATTATGATCACTACAAATTCCCATAAGCAGGAGATCTGACCTTTTTTATTATCTTTATCACATTTACTGTTTTTGACACACAGGCCTTTTCTGTCTGTATGCTGATAATGCAGACCCCATGCGAAATTGTGTGAGATAAGGGACCTCATCTACAGTTTAGTATCTTTCAACCCAGCAACATTTCTGTAATCCTGAAACTAATACATGAAAAGCTATTTTTCAACTTTCCCTTTGTTGATGATCCAGAAGAATGGGGAAACAAAAATCTATTTCAAATTCGTAAAAGTTAAATAATCAAAAAAGGAATTCCTTTTTGACTTCATAATGAAAAGCAGATTTTTCTCTTGGTTCATAGAAACATAGAAAAATGTCGGCAGATAAGAACCTTTCGGCCCATCTAGTCTGCCCAATTACATGGATACTTTACCTGGATTTATCTTTTGTTTAGGATAGCCTTGTGCCTATCCCATGCTTGCTTAAATTCAATTAATGTTTTGGCCTCTACCACTTCTACTGGAAGACTGTTCCATGTATCCACCACCCTCTCAGTAAAATAATGCTTCCTGATGTTACTATTAAACCTTTGCCCCTCTAATCTAAGACTATGTCCTCTTGTTTTGCTATTTTGTTTCCTTTTAAATATACTCCCTTCCTCTACCTTGTGGATTCCCTTTACGTATTTAAATGTTTCTATCATATCTCCTCTGTCTTGTCTTTTTTCCAAGCTATTCATGTTAAGATCATTAAGCCTTTCCTGGTAACTTTTCTCCTTCAAGCCGTACACCATTTTAGTAGCCCTTCTCTGAACTCTCTCTAAGATGTCTATATCCTTCTGGAGATACGGTCTCCAGTACTGCACACAGTACTCCAAGTGAGGTCTCACCAGTGCTCTGTACAGTGGCATGAGCACTTCCCTTTTCCTACTGCTAATACCTCTCCCTGGTTCAACCAGCTGTAATCATTCTTTTCAATTATTGAATGTCTAATTCAGTTTTGTTTTTTTAAAGCAAACAAAATATTTGAGGTGGAAATAATCAAACATGAATATTTCCCCCTCTCAGTGGAGATTTCCAATTCTTTACAAAAAAAAATCCTTTTCTTCGAGTTTAAATGTACTGTACGATCTTTTAATCTTTGTACAGATCTGTTAATTCACAACTGACCTGTTGCTATTTTGTAGTTTTCTTGTAGGTACCTGCATTGTACTGTGTTTATCTACCCATTAATATCTTAAAGCAATTCATTATCGATTAGTTGGCGATTTAATCGATTAGTTGTTTCAGCTCTACTGTATTGTATGCTTTACATGCAGTTTTACAATTTGGAAAGTAGTTTTCCATAAAATCACTGGGTCTTATTAGTAAAGGGGATAAATATAAAGCAGGAAGTACCACCCATAGCAGAATGCTGAAAGCTACAGGTAATCAGGCTTACTGGCATTTCAATTCCACATAAGGACTGCCATTCTAGCCTATGTAATAAAGAAAAGGTGTGTCACAATTGTCTTGTTTGTCTAGCCTATGTAATGTCATACAATGTTCAAACACTATGAATAACCTTTATGGAACGCTTTCATTGACTAAACTTACTATAAACTGAATGGCTTTAAAATAACTAAATATAATCATACTATTTTGTGGAGATGTGCATTCATAACGGAAAAATTCATAATTTGGAACGAAATTTGGTAATTCGTATTCGGAAGTACTTCCAAATAACGAATCGATACGATACGAATTTACACTGTGTCCTCATCATAAAAGAGAAATTTGAATAACTGATATCAACTATCGAATTTGAAATGAACTATCGAATTGATCTTAACTTACAATACAAGTAATAGTCAGCAAAGGACTTTATGAAACAAATGAATTTTATTTCACTGTTTAATTTGACTCAAATACTAAATCTGTGACACAGCTTAAAATTTGACCTTAGCTTTTCATTTAACAGCAAAATTTGATTAATTGGGGTTTTATCTAGTGATCCAAAATTCGATTTGATATCAACTATCGAATTGATATATGAAATATATTTCAAATCGATTCGAAATTTCAAATTGATACAAAACGAAATTAGTTACGAAATTCTGAAAATAAATAATTTAAAAACGAAACTAAATAAAACAAATTTTTCAGCCATGCACATCCCTACTATTTTACATGGAAATAAGTGTTAAACATAAAAAGGCAGCCTGCTTGAGGGTGAAAATAGTGTTCTATTTGTCCTATTTATATACATTTTTTTTTTCTTACAGGCATCGCCAGCTGCTCTTGCAAAGAGTGTTTTGGCTGAAGTTCCCAATCAGGTTGTGGACTATTATAATGGCAAGGCGATTAAACCAAAATGTATGTCAGATTACGAGTCTTCCAGGACACTAGGACCTTGAATTTCTTCACACACACACCTCTGCAACGTTCCAGAATATCATTATAATCATGACAACTATATATAGCACGTTTTGGTGATTTTTAACTTAACAATATATTTTTTTTTTCTTGCATGTATAGCTGGAGGCTTGGATCATTATAGCAGTTGTATTGTTTAAGACTTTTTATGAGAAAAACAGAGATACAGCATGCTGCCTTGAACAAAAAGAGTTTAACTGTATCATTTTTTTATACAGATTTTGTTGGAAATTTGCTAAATTTCTTATCTATAGAGCCTTTTAAACATTTATTAAAAGGGTGTAGTCAGGGTGTAGCCAACAACACAGGCTTTACCCACTAGGGAATTAACGGAAAAAATATTATTTATTATATTTTATGGGATGGTGAGGTAATGGCAAGAGTTTGGTTTGAATTTTGCATGTTATAAATAAAAATAAATTTTTATAGTTATCTATATCTTGCCATAACTGTTGCCATGACTTTTGCCTTTTGTAGACCATTCACAACTACAAAGGGTCTGTGGTTTCAAAGTCAAATTAATTCTATAGACAAGTCGATTTATTCAGTTTTCTCAGACTAAAATCAAGCCTAGCTGTTGGTGAGGATTACATTGGAAGCAATATTCATGTAGCATTCTGAAGACATGACACATGTAACTAAAATGTTTTGTAATAACACAGTGAAAGACAGTCAGAATTATAATAAAGACTCAGAGGTGAATATTTGCTCGACTCTACTGAAAGTCCACACAGCAGGATAAAACATATATAAAAATAGAACAAATGCCCAACAGCCAGTAACGAAGACAAGTGGGTTTAAATTTTTGTTTACCCTAGAGAAATCCTTGAAATCATTTTCAAGTCTCAGGGTACGTTTGTATAAAAATCTTGTAGCTATTGGCCAGCATTACATGAAATGGTATGTAACAAACAAACAAATATGCTTAATAGTTTCTTCCCCAATCTCTCACTGAACCCCTGACAATCTCTTTTCAGGCTCCTTGAACACACTGTCTTATTTGTCCCAGTACAGCAGATTAAAAATATTATGGGTGTCCTCATCTACAAAATATGTACTTACATTTTATTAGCCTTCAGTGTCTTAAAAATTATGAGTGTCTTTATATCCAAAATATGTGCTAAAATGTTGTTATCCTTCCATGTCTTAGTTCTTTTTGATGTGAACATTGAAAACCTGTTAGAACATACTAGTAAGATGTAGTTTTCAAGAATAAAACAATGATAATGGAAGGTGTCATCTTGCTCTCCATTAGTTGGAATCTCTAGTAATGATCCCATTGAGTACTAAGAGAAACATGGCAGTTATCAACAAAGATTTTATAGATCACTTTAGATTCCAACTATCGAGATGACCAACTAGAGATATGTTACTTAATTTATAATGACAATAATTTATAATATCTACCTGGAATATATTTGTATTTTCATTGTAATTCATTGTAAATTAAGATGGATTTGAGCCACATGATTTTGCTTCCATGAGAGGGATTGAGATTGATGTTTTTTTCTCTTTCTATCTGCCAGCGATTATTTCCAGATAAGAGAAAAATCACCCACAAAGTACTATGCTGTTCCTCTTGTATGTCATTAGCCAAAAGTTCTCCTTTTTGTTTCATACATAGAAATTGATGGCCTTAAGATCAGTAGTGCAACACTAAATGTATTAAGGGCTTGTCGTAAAAATGACACCCTAGAGTTCGAAATAGAATAATTGGTCCTCGGTGGATACCGCACAATACAATTTTACTAGGATTCCTCTGTCCATGCTAGGTTCTCGAGCCTAGAAAAAAACATTGGGGGTCAATTATAATGAGAAACTCTGGAGGCAAAGTTCTAAAAATGGCACAATCAAGTGCGAAAAACAACTTGACGTTTCGTCTGATTGTTCCACCTTTAGAGCTTTGTCCAATCTTTGCCCTTTTTCATTTCCCCACCTTGTGATTTTAGAGGAAAGTAGCTCTTATTGATCATCTGGCCTCTAACAGAATTCACCTTGAACTTGCTTAGCAGCAGCACAGTATCTACATCTAAGCCTTATAGAAGTTAATTATCTCTTTCTGTAGAGATACTTCACCATTTAATTGAAATCAAAATGGGAAAACTTTTTCATTAATAATAAAATAAATAATATATATTTGAACTGTAGCACAATAAAGAAAACAAAAATGATGGGGCTTTTTTACACATTTTCTGCAACACAAATTTATAAAGAATGGCTTGATTGCCTTACTATTTAAAATTAGTTTTCGTGCACTTGCCTATTTCTAGCAGTGATCATTTTATATCTAAGTGCAGATATTAATGGCATCATTCTTAAGCTCTTTTACTAAACCTTTTATATTTCTACTCTTTTGTAACATACTCATAAGAAACTCTTTTGTTCATTTTCATCAGTGAAGTTACAGAGAATTTCAATGACACTTATCTTCTAAATTGTAGATTGTCACAAACTGGCAACATTACATTTTGAGCTAAAATAAAAGTGTTAGATACACAAATTGGCATGACTCACCAGGGATTACTTTTACTCTCCCAATGTGTTTTAAATGTTATAATTGTGCTGCCAGGTCCCTGTGTTTTGAAAGATGCAATGATCACTAACTTACCCTAGGTGCATTTACAAACCCTATCAAATATAAAAATCTCAGAACATGCATGTGACTTGTACAATATATATCTAAGGTGAGAAACAGAGAGGCTTGTGAGGGTCCTGAGAACAAGCAACGGCACTAGTGTCCTGCTCTACGGTGGGGCCCGCTCAGGTTTCACAAGGTTTTAGTTCGATTGTGCCATTACAGGGACAGCTGCTCCATATGCAAATCAGACTGTTACACCCGGAAAGGGTGGCCAGTACTGAAATGCCAAGGATGTCATCCCTGCACGAGAGGTGCAGCAACCCCTGACAATCGATACAGCATTGTTAAGCCTTGTCAGGAGGGTATAGCTGACACTCTCTAGGCACTTCGAGCAAGGGGTCCACATCGGGATTACCCTGTAGACTTAATTAAGAGTTATCTAAGGAACATAGCAAGAGGAGCTTTCTTTTTCTTAACCCCTTCACTATCAAGTGGTCTTCTATAAAACCACTGGCAGGACAGTGGTTTTTTTTGGAAAACCACTTTAAATAAACTACACGTAGAAGAATAATTTTACATCTGTACATTGTGTTTTTACTGTCAGTAAGCCATATCTGACAGGCAGAGGGTCCTATCTGCTGGCCAAATAGCGCTACTGTAAGTGTATTTTGGTTGGGGCTTCATGTTTCAGACACAGAAGTTCCGGCTGTTTAACCTCCCTGGTGGTTCAATTCTGACATATTTTATATTCAGAATCGGTCCTATTTATTTTGGCCCCTAGCGGTATAAGTGTGGCTCGGGGATTAACTTTCAATGCTGAAAGCGGTATCCCCGAGACACACTCGGGCCGATACTTACATGTCCTGCGCTCCCTCTTTGTCCCCGCATTCACACTGCAGCCAATCGCAATGTCACACTTCCTGGTTCACTCCTCGCGAGAAGAGAACCAGGCAGTGTGATGTTGCGAGCGGCAGGAGGAGACTGCGGGATCAGCGAGGGAGCGCAGGACATGTAAGTATCCAGCCCGAGTGTGGCTCGGGGATACCGCTTTCGGTACAAAAAGTTAACCCCGAGCCACACTCAGGAATACCGTCAGGGAGGTTAAATAGTTTCAGAACTTCAGCTGACATGTCCATGGAGCTGAAACGTTAGGGGCACATTCAGGAGCTCATTTTCAAACTAATTTAATTTGCAATAAATTAAATTCTAAGGCATTGCTCCAGAATAACATCAGATCACGTTATAATGATCTTGAGCTCCTGCAGGAGCTTTTGAAGAATGGGTATACTCCATCATGGAAGTGAAGGGTTTAAAATGATAGATGTTCATTCAATGCCACTGTCACAAGAATAACGGTGTCTATAAAGGTTTATCATTATTCGCACATAATTAGTCATGCTTATACATTTGCATTATTAAACAGAATGCACCATTCTCCCTACAGAATCCTACATCAGCAGATATGACCACTTACAAAGACAGGTGTATGCCACTGTGATCACACTATCAAAGCACAAAGCCTCTATCAGTGCTGAGACACATGCACCAACACCTCCTGGATTTTGTTGTTATTGGGAACAATTCAATAGTGAATAAAAATCTGAATATTCCAAAAGAAAGTAAAGAATAACAAAATGACCACAAAAAGCACAAAGGTGGGTGAAATATGGACATCCACCGAATATTTGTTAAACCTTAAAAACACCTACGAACAAGCTATACTTATATTCCTGTAACACCCCTCAATAATGTCCTGTTTTTCGTAGTGTCATCATATGCAAAAGAAACAAGTGTTGATATTATTCTTTTACTTCTCCTTCCCATACAGTTACATATGTTGACATTACATAAAGAGTTCACTATGGAAGAACGTCACAGGGATCTAGGTATATTTCTGTTGGTGGATTTTGTTTGAGGGCAACATACATTTGATGTATTTTGGTGACTGTTTGGTGGTGATTTTGTGAGGTCACCACAGTATGGAGTTGCAGCTAATATTTGTTATGTATAGCTATTTTTATGTAGTATTTTTTGCTTGGCCGTATGGTTCCACCTTTTGAACAGCTAATATTACCTACTTTTTCGTGTTTTTGAACCCACCTTTTCCCTACTCCAATCATTCACTCCTCACAAACTACTTAGTAGATATTTTTAGGTGAATGTTAGAATTATTAGAAATACCACCAGCCAAATTCAATTCAGGTGAACATTAGCCATGCAATGGCAGCTCGGTAATGTCCACAAAGAATAATTAAGGGGAAACATGCTTCTATTGTTCTCAAAGCAGTTGGGACAGTACAGTTCTTCAATATGTGCTTAGCCCCTTCAATACCAAGATTGAAGATACTCAATCTGCAAGGCACCTGCTGGTTCTTTGATATTTAGTAGCGCTTATATGGCGTTCTACTGGAGCAATGCAAATTAATTTTGCTTATTACATTCAAATTTCATTTTCAGTTGGGATCCAGAACATGCCCCTAATGATTTAGCACTAAGACATGATACAAGAGGTGTCAAAACTCTTTAAAACCAGCTGGGAATATGTGTCTAAAAAACCCATTTCCCCAGGTAGTCCAGCATGAGCACCAGTGCTGTAGTAGCTCCCTTTGGCCACCAGTTGGCAACATCTGACTGCCAAAAGAATATATTCTGACTATTTCCTTCTATGTCTTACTCTATAATTCATTAAGAGTCATTTTCCAAAAAAGTCACTGGTTCCTCACAGTGATTTTCTGGAAAACACCTTGGTAGTGAAGGGGTTAAATTTAAAATTACACCTTTTTTTTTTTCTTACAATATATTATTTAACATGGAATGAAAAGCAAGAAGAACCCCTAAAAGCTTCTATAGGGAACTCTTGTTAGCACTTAATCATAGGCACAACACAGGAGTCTACTTTCCCTATGCTTATTGTAGGGTCTTTTGTAAAAAACAAACAAATCCTGATTGTTATCAGAGTTACTTCTGGTGACAATTGTTTCGTTTAATTAGAACTTTTATTCTGTAAACATATATTATATGTGTGTATTAAACTGATGATTGGCATCTTCAATGATTTCCTATACATGGAGCCAGTGATACAAATGCTCCTTGGGTTACTGGGCACATTTTATTATGTTCTGTACATAACACTGCTCAGTGATATCAGATGATGGGAAATTCTAGCAATATTTTTATGGAAATTATGTGTTTTCCAATGAACATTATATTGATGAAAGATACATTTTATAATGGACATAATATTGCTGAAATATACAAAAAAAGCACAATGTTAAAGGCGAGATAACAGTCTTCTGTTTAGGATAAGGGAGGTTTACTGATTAGCACAAATAGATCTTTTGTAATAGAAGTGATCTTATTACATTTTATATTTAAGGAGTTATTTCTATGGTTTATTTGTGAATATTATAATACAGTAGAGAGTATTATGAGACCGGTTTGTGGTCACGTATACTATGGTACTTAGGGCTTCATAGATGCAGTGTAACTGTACATGAGATGATATTAGTTCCAGAGCTGGGTTTAGGCTTTTTTTTTTCTACAAATCTCAGCTTCAGTGTCGAGATTCAGGCGTCATGGACTCAAAATAAAATATTTATTTTCTGCCCACAGTGTATTATCACACAAGGATATTGTTGTGTAAATATATTGCTATCCTTTCATCTTCTTCCGGGAAAATTCTTAAGGAAAATTCAAATGGTTCATTAGCTTCCAGTCCTTAAATAGACACTCAATGTTGTGTGACCACTTAATGTTAATTAGATGGTCACGCTGCTTTGAGATTCCTCTGGGGTACACTTGGAGGGATGAATCTGAGTGCTGAGCTCACATTTCAGGGCTTCGGGACCTTTGGTAACTAGCTCTCACCAATGGCTCTCAATGTTTTTAGCTTTGAGAGCCACTGTATTGGCTGGAGCATCCAACCGATCCACAATCATGTGACCTACAACAATTTGCAGGAAACGGCAGTATGTCACTTGTAGGTGAGTGCTGAGGCACCCAAACATTGGATTTACGGCACATTTAAATACAATCTACAGGGTTAAAATGGGACGGTAATGGAGAGGGGGTCTGAAGGGGGTATTGTTTAACCCCTCTATTCCCCCCCCCCCGTTAAGGCCCTATAATTTCACTTAAAGTTTTTTGTTGCTTATTTAGCATTATATTTTACTAGGTGAGAGATCATTACATTTATTATTTTTTCTAGAATTTTCTGTGTATTCACAAATCACAGTTGATTTTTGAAAAACAGCCCAAAATCAGTCACGCATCAAGGAAATTACCCAACAAAGGAAGACATTCTACCCAAGAATAATCTGATTCTGAACATACTAAAATGTATAGGTAGAATTAGGACATTGGTTATATTTTGCACATAATCCAGGTTTTTATAAGGAGAAGACAGGGATCTCAGATGCCCCCAATTGTTGAACTACAGGTCCCATGATAACTAGTCACCTGTTGCACGTCAACATCTGGGGAGGGGGCAGAGTTTGAGGTCCCTTCCTAAAGGAACAAAAAAAGTGTAAAAAGTTTTCGGCTATCATTTTATCTGTCCTAGAGACAGATGTTTTTCTTTTGCTTATAATATTCATGAATGAAGACTGATGAGGTGTGTAGAAGGAAACAGATTTACGTCAAAGGAAATGCCCGTAAATGGGCTCTGCTCACAATATGGAGGTAAACTACACTTTAAGTAGCATAGACTAATAGTCAATATGTCAATTTCTCTTCTGAAAAGAAGTATTCTCTCCAAAATTCATTAAACTTTCATTTAAAATGCCAATATCACTGATGTAAGAAAAGACTATGCTAGCATAGCGTGAATTCAGTACAAAATCTATAAAGAGCAAAATACAAGTGACGTCTCTGCAAGGTTTCTTTTCACATTTTAAATGCAGTGATCACATATATATATATATAACACTCAGAGCATTTTAATTAAAATTACCGACTGATCTATGTTACCTACACCTAGACTACTTCCATTTGAGGAGAAATAAGGAGTTTCCAATACTGGATAAAGGAAGCAGTCTCTAAATGTCATAGGGGCAGGCACAGTACCAAGCTGTCACTTTTTTGAAACAGACCAGTGTGCTTTATCTGTGTATTTTTTGCAATACAAGTGGTATGCAGTCATGTGGATTGATAAAACAAGAGATGAAAAAGCCCTGCATGCAAAAAAATATTCTTATTATTATTGAGAAATACAATGTTTTAATGGCTTAGCATGTTTAATATTGCGTAACTTTAGTATTTTAGTCGAGAGCATTAGATTGCCAAGAAAAGCTGTTGTAAAGGGTCTTTAAATGTACAGTATAACTTAAATTGCACCTTGATACATATCTTTTTGACCAGATGCTGGACCAGCAAGTTTACAATTTCTTCCGGATTTAAGCTGGTCCTTAGAGCCTCTGAATTACTGTCCTTTTCTAGCGTCCCTTTTGAATGTACAGCCCCGTCTGTTGTCAGGTTCGGTGAAAAACAAAATTTGTAAATTTCCTTTTCATTTGGTGATTTTATCCCAATTCGATTTTGCATGAAACATTTACCTTTGATGAATTACGGCATGGATTATTTTTGTGAAGTTAACATCCCGGCTATGCTTTTCCTGTAAATAATAAAATAAAAAAAGAATAAAAAAATAAATAAAACAAAATGTATGAATATGTAGAAATCCCATAATAACGATAATGTGCTATTTGGCTTGAGTTATTGTCTCAGGCAGATGTAAGCTGTTTTTAATTTATTTATTTCTGTTTGTTTTACTTTTGTTTAGGGAATACATATGGTTGTACTACTCAGCCGTCAATGCACATCTGAGAATTGTATAAATATGGGGATGATATTAAACTGTGATTAAAACAAAACAAAAAACCTAAAGCAATTTTACATTGTTGGATTTTATGAATAAATTGATCGCCTGTTAATGTTCTCGTGTTGCGTCTTTACTTTAACACTACACTAGAATTTATTAGATTCATCACATCCAATCAGGGCAGCCATCAGAAATTTTGGGGCCCCTTACTGACCCTCAGAATGGGCCCCCCTCCTGTGATCCCCTCTTCCCATAGGAAATCAATATTTACAGGGTTATTCAGAGAGCGGTGAAAAGCAGGAGAATGACTGGAGAATGGAAAATTCGAGGTCAGAATAGTCAAACCAGAAAAATGCTCCTATACATCTCACTTTCCAAATCGGCTATTTTGACCTAGAATTTTCCATTCTCCAGTCATTCTCCTGCTTTTCACCGCTCTCTGAATAACCCTGCTAGTGTTAGACCACATATCTTAAAATCACACATATTGCTCGCACACCAGCACATTTAACATAAATAAGTATCTATCTGGTTCGAATAATTTAAAACAGTATGAAATTGTGATTAAAAAAATAATATGAATCTAGATTGTATTACAGAGTGTTGCTCCCAATACCATAAAAGCACATAAAATGTGTATTAGTGCAAACAATGTAGCATAAAAGTATAATTATATTATTCCACTGGTTAAGCATATCACACAGAGCACCACAGCAATGGAAATCACAGTAATGCGCATTGTGATGAGCAAATCAAAGCACCCCAGCAATAGACCTCTGACGGTAAAGGCAGTGAGTATGATCGTACGCAGAATCCACAGCAACAGAGCTCTAATGGTAAAGGCAGTCAGGGTTATTCAGAGAGAGGTGAAAAGCAGGAGAATGACTGGAGAATGGAAAATTCTAGGTCAAAACAGCCGATTTGGAAAGTGAGATGAATGGGAGAATGTTTCTGGTTTGGCTATTTTGACCTAGAATTTTCCATTCTCCAGTCATTCTCCTGCTTTTCACCGTTCTCTGAATAACCCTGAGTGAGTATCTCCTTTTTCATGTCCCCCTCCCTTTATCATGTCCATCCCCCCACCTCCCTTTGTCATGACCGTTTTGGAGTCTCTGCTCGCCGGCAGCCGGGCCCAGGTAGGCCACAGTACCTCCTCCGAGGCCTGCGGTCTAAAATAAACACAGCCACCGACAGCGGACCCCTCCAGTTCCCAGACCCCTAACTGTGTTATGGTTACAATGCCTTGATGGCGGCCCTGCATCCAATATACTGTACAACTCCATGTGTCTTAAATGGGTATTCTACACTAACAGGGTTATTCAAAGAGATTTGAAAAAGTCACCGCACGTTCGGTGACTTTTCGTTCCCCGCACTTCGGGGCGATTCGGCCATCCTAGTTCGCCGAGCCTTTGGTGTATTCAGCAAGCACCGCAGGGCCCCCCGTAGTGCAGGGAAAACTCGCCGCAAACACACTGAACACTTACCGAACACCCGCTGAACATTCACCGAAACCCACAGAAACAGCTCGATTAACCCCGCCAAACACACTGGAAAAATCCGAGTAGCCACCGATCACAGCGCAGAGCAGCCGCCGGAAAAAGCCGACACGCAGACGAACGAGGTGAAGAAAAAAAAAACAGTACACTTGAAAGTTTGAAAAGTGAAACGCTGTTTGCAAAAAAACTACTGAACGAAAATGTCTGAAATTTACATATAAGATCCAATGAATGATAATAAAAAGGGCTGTTACAGAAAAATGAAAAATCTATGTAAAAAAACGGAAAAAAGTTTGCCAAAAAACCTAAAAATGCCTAAAAGATCCTAAAAAATCTATGAATAAAGAAACATTTAACTGCATAATATAATAATAAACGGTTTATTAGATATTGAATTAAAACTGGAATATTTTTAACATTGAAGCCTATGGGATTCTCCTGAATAAATCTGTCGAATGAAACCACCGAACAGCAGGGCATTTCGTCAACTTTTCCCTGCTGTTTTGTGTTCTCTGAATAGACGAACCATTGCTTCTTTATGGGGGAGTACACTGCCCTCGAACAGGCACCGTACGTGCAGGCAATTTGCCGACATTGCCTGCTCTCAGAATAGCCGAATGGCCAGGAAATGTAGCCGTATGCTGAATTTCAGTGCCCGGTTACATGTCGGGGCCAGAGCGGCTCTCTTTGAATAACCCTGTAAATGGCCAGAAAAAATGTCACACACTAATATTTAGTTGCCCTGCCAATTGCTTTGATTAAGACACATGTTCATTGTGGCATCATTCCGATAAGCTCATGCAATGTCACAATATTTATTTCCGCCAAGAGTTGCATTAATTTTGTCAAGATCTTGTATTGATGATGGGAGAGTCGCAGCGCTGCGTAAAGTCTTCTTCAGCACACCCCAAAGTTTCTCAATGGAGTTAAGGTGTGGACTCTGTAGTAGCCTGTCCATGTGTGAAAATGATGTCTCATGCTCCCTGAACCACTTTTGCACAATAGGAGCCTGATGAATCCTGGCATTGTCATCTTGGAATATGCCCAGACCAACATGAAAGAAATAATCCATTGATGGAAAAGCCTGGCCATTCAGTATATTCAAGTAGTCAGTTTATCTAATTTTTTGCCAGCTGAAACATAAGGGTCTATTCGTCCCTTTTTGGCGATTCCATTTCTCCAAAAAAAAAAGTGAATTCACCATTTAGCGAACGGTTACCGTATTTTGCAAAAATTGAGTCACCGAAACCAGCGAAAACCGCCGAGGTGCACTGATAACCGCCGAATTGGCACCGGCAAATTCCACTGAACAAAAGTCTCCTGTTCTCCTAATAGGGGTATAAATCAGTATAGATGTAGTAAATGTGTCCAAATAATAAAAAGTCCTCTAAAATAAGAAAAAGGTCTGTTACAAAAAGTCTTTTAAAAAAATAGGAAAAACTAAAATGTTGTATAAAAGTACAAAAATGTGTTCTAAAAAATAAAAAAGTTTTTGCTGAAAATGAAAAGAATAAATCTCATCAAAAAGAAATTAAAAGTCATATTACGTTTTTACATTGAAACCTAAGGGATTTGCCTGTTCTAACCTGTTGAATTGAAACCCTGAAAATCAGGGTATTTCCCTGGAATTTCGGTGCAATTTGGCGTTTTGTGAACAGAAGACACAATATAGGTCTATTCCCTAAAGGGTGAAGTCAGGAGAATTGGCAGGAGAAGAGAAAATTCTAGGTCAAAATAGCCAAACCAGAAAAATTCTCCCACTTATCTCACTTTCCAAATCGGCTATTTGGTCTAGATTGTTCATTCTCCTGCCAGTTTCCCTGAGTTTCACCTTTAGTGTATAGACCTGACAGTCTTCTATGGGGAAATTGTGATGCCGCTGAGTTAATCTATTGAATAAATTAAATGGCCCAAAATTGCACTGAATGGTTAAATTCACCATGCACCCAATGCAGTTACTGTTTAACCTCTATAATGAAGGCCTGAAGCAACTCAGGCGTAGGGCCCTTAAGTTGCCTCTGATGCCAAGGAGCAAGGAGGAATTGTTTCTCACTCTGTGAGGCTTAGCGCGCGAGGTGTTAGAGCGGGAGTTTGAAGGGGCGGGGTTGTAGGAGCGTACTTAAGGCGCGTGCTGGGTTCCTCTGCGCGCCTTTTTCTTCTGAGGTAGATCGGTTAAGAAATCCCCACCCTCCCTCCCCTTTTTTATTTATTTATGGGGTTGTGTTTTTGTGGGTTGGGTCTTTTGGGTTTGGTTATTCCCCTTTATCACAGCGGGGGTTTGTAGGCAGTGCTGGGTTAGGGGTTCCTTTATTTAGGTGGTATTGGATGGATCAGATGGATGGGAGATGGAGCAGAGTTTTAGTTGGTTGGTTTGGAGGAGGTGTGGTGGTTGTGTGGAGTTCCCTGTCAGCACTGTCCATTTATTATTATAATTTTATATGGTATTTGTATATGTTTGTTTTTTTTTAGCTGTGGGCTATATATATAATAAATATATATATTATTCCACAGTTTTGTATCCGTGTCCTTTTTTGTGTGTGTCTTGTTTTTATCTCCTTGCGGACGGACGGTCATCAGTAGGCAACTTATAACTCACTGCAGTAATTATCCAATGGAAGGCTCACATATTTGCTTAGGTAAATCCAGACAGTGACTATTTTGTCTATGCAGTGTATATCCTAGCTACTACCAACTGCACCGTGATTCTCTTTACATGTTTAAAGATGCTCTTCCCAAAAAACAGAACCAATGCGCTTCCTTTAAACAAAACAGCTGAAACTCCCACACAATACTGAACAAGGAAGATAAGGAGCAGAAAGCTGAAAGTCTGTAGTATCCTGCAGGATGCAGAATAGTTAACTGCTTGTAGGAAGAAAATAAGTAACTCCTCTCATTTGTTAATAAACCTCTTCCACCAGACTGGATTTATTAAGGCTTAATTTAAAACCCTCTAGATCAGCTATGGCGAACCTACGGCACATGTGGGGCCCTGTCTCCTGGCACGCGAATCATAACTTCTCCATCACTGTTACTGTCAACGGCATAACTCTTCCCGCTGATGCTGAGGCTGGCCTTTGGCCCACCTACCTTGGGTGCACACTGATCGCGTCATTGGCTGCCATGGGGCCGCCGTCCCGCGGCAGCCAGTGACATGATCGGCACGCGCAGTGTGGGTGATACATTTACCTTTGTGGTGTGGTAGTAAGTGACATGTTCCATTGCATCCAACTAAATTACTACTACAATTGACATCAACCAAATATGTAAACCTCTGTACTTACCTAGAGATGAAGCAGGATTTTTAAGCAAATAAAGCAGGTGCCTTCGGTAACGCTTTCTGTCGTGTCTTCACCACAATTATCTTTTTAGTAAATATACCCCTAATTTGTTACTTCTTACTGTTGATGGTCAAGTTATTTCAATACAAAACTGTTTGTATGATTAAAACCTTTTGTATTGTATTTTTCTTCTAAGACTTAAGCACATAATTAGCTCAGACACCCGTATGAAGTGTTTTTCTAAAAGAAATCAGTATTCAGGTCTAATTGCATCACTGTGACAGAGTGTTCCTTTTAAATTGGCAGATGACCTTAATTTTATTTCGTAGGAATCACATACTAAAGGGGAATTGCTTTAAGTACAAAACCTTCCATGTGCCATTGCATCAGTTTTAGCACTGCAGTTTGATTCTAGTGCTGGTATAACGTTTAAATAAAGAAAAAAGAAAAAAATCCAAGTGCAAAAAAAATGAAAATCAAAATATGGTAGGAGACGCCTTGTCAATGAAGGTCTTCCTGACTCTTGGGGCACTATCGCGTGCCCTGAACTAAAACCGGGATGCTAAGGGGAAAAGTTGGCAATCGTTTATTTCCCCTTTGCGACCCTGTTTCACCAGCAGATCAGCAGTGTAGCGTGGGTTGTCAGCGCCAGGGGCAAGGCAAGAATTGTGCGCCCCCCCAACATGTGGACACGGTAACACACCCTGATTCCCTTCCACCAGTAGAGTATTGACTCCCTTACCCCACAAGCACATGTATTATATATTAACAAAATACTGATATAAAAAAATTAAACACACATGCCCCCCCACGCTACACCACTGCTACCAGTCACCCTGTCCCAGTATACCCTAGCATAGTTCGACTCTCATACTATACCCAGTCACCCTCTTCCAGTACCCCCAGTCACTCTCGGTACCCCCGTCACTCTCTCCCAGTACCCCAGTCACTCTCTTCCAGTACCCCCAGTCACTCTCTCCCAGTACCCCCACGTTTTCCCAGTACCCCCAGTCACTTTCTCTCTCCCAGTACTCCAGTCACTCTCTCTCTCCAAGTACCCCAGTCACTCTCCCAGTACCCCAGTCACTCTCTCAGCAACCCCAGTCACTCTCTTGCAGTACCTTCACTTTCTCCCAGTACCCCAGTCACTCTCTCAGTACCCCCAGTCACTCACTCGCAGTACCTTCACTTTCTCCCAGTACCCCAGTCACTCTCTCTCTCTCTAAGAACCTCCAGTCACTCTCTCCCAGTATCCCCAGTCACCCTCTCCTTGTACCCTCAGTACCCCCTCACTGTGTTGGTCACGCTGCTCTGGTGTCACACAGGGTCGTCTACCTGCATGGAGTTGCGGGGGGAGCTGTCCAGGGTTCTTAGTGGGGACCGGATTTTAGATGTGCTGCAGGGCAGGCGCCGCCCTGGCACAGGGCTTCAAGGGAAGCTGACAAGCGTGGTACAGGGTGTTCCGTCGAATAATGCTGCGCTGCTTCATGTGACTCATGTCAGCGTTAAGGAGGAGTCAGGACAGGACCAGAATTTTCTGTCCTGGTCCTCCCTTCTGGACGCTGAGTGCCAAGTCACCGCTGGTGCCGCAAAACTGGAGGCTGCCTGTGCAAGGGCCTCTCATGGACACCAGTGCTGATCCCTACTGGAAAATATTAGTCGTTCAAATATCTTTTGAAATCTTGCGCCCCCTAAGAAAATTGCACCCGGGGCGACCGCCCCTGAGCACCCCCCCACGCTACGCCACTGCAGCAGATTATGGGGCAGGCACTGAGTCCAGTAGGTCTGCCCCATAGCAGCCGCTAGGCTCACGGATGCTGGGGCAGTGCTAGCGTCCCGCGACCAGCATCTGCTCCATGGAGTCCATGGGTCTTGCGAGATCCTGCTGGTCCGCGGAGTGATTGCAGAGGGAGACAGGGGACTTTTTTCCCCATTTTGCTCCCGGCGGCAAGAAGCAGCTGTTCTTGCTACGGGATAAGATGTGAGTATTGGATTTTTTGGGGGGTTCAACTGCTGCTGATTTTGCAGCAGCGGAATCAGTTAGCAGCAGCTCAGAGCTGGTGTTAACTTTTTTAGGTAGCGCTGGCTCTTAGTAACTAGCGCTAGGACCTTGTGCTCCTAATGCTAGTTAATCTCTGCTTGCACTTTGCGCTCCCCATGTTAAGTATAGGGGGCGCAAAGTACAGTAAACTCATGTTACAAATCGCAAATTAACGAGCGCTAACTTTTTTTAAACTCATTAGAGAAACAGAGATGGTCTGTGCGGCACACTATGACCTCCTGTAAGCTAGCGCTAATGTGAGTGCTAGCGTTAGCTTGAAGGAAGTGATAGAGCCCTTGGAATGTTATTTTTGTGAAACACTGGTGTTTGCAAATGTCTAAAACTTGACAAACAACAGTGTTTACTGAATAACGCCTTCAATCTTGTCTTAACTAGACATGTGTATTCGTTTCGGAAAAATTAGGAATTTGGAACGAAATTTGATCATTCATAGTTCGGAACGGAAGTACTTCCGAATAACGAATTTATACCATACGAATTCGAAACGAAACGGTACATAACGAATTTATTTTGTTTTACACTGTGTCATCATCATAAAAGAAAAAATTGAATAATTGATATCAGCTATCGAATTTGAAATGAACTATCAAATTGATATCAACTATCGAATTGATCTTAACTTAAAATACAAGTAATAGTCAGCAAAGGACTTTATAAAACAAATTAATTTTGTTTCACTATTTGACTCAAATACTAAATCTGTGACAATAAAATTTAACCCTAGCTCTTCTTTTAACAGCAAAATTTGATTAATTGGGGTTTTATTTAGTGATCCAATATTCGAATTGATATAAACTATCGAATTGATATATCAAATTCTAATCGATTCAAAATTTCAAATCGATCCAAAACTAAACGAAATACGAAACAAAATTAGCTACAAAATTATTTAAAAACGTAACGAAACAAAACTATCTGGGTTGCTGGACCCCAACCTAAATTATGTATGGCTCAGTATTTATCAAAAACCTGAATTCTTCACCTGGAGATTTCCTTATGCGTTCCAGTGACACGGTGACTATGACAGTCAACTCAAACTTCGAATGTTGATCACAGAAAAATGGGTATAAAGAAGCAGGAATTGTGTGTCCTCCATGATAAGGAATAATGATGACCATTTTATTAGCTTTTTTTTCTCCTTTTCCTATTCTGAGAGGTGACTGTATCCTGCAACAGTGCCGATTCTGGTTAATGAGCAAATTATATATTTTTCTTCGTTTACGTACACATTTAAAATCCAAAGTATCCAAATTAAGGTGGAAAATGTCTAATTAAAAGTGCACTGATTGTGGCAGTTACTTTTGTCGGAAAATGCAATTTTAATAAAATAGTGTAAGGTTTTCAATAAACTCTGTGTATGTAATGTATATGTATATGCATAAAGTATAGACATAGGCCCATATTACAATATTCGCGCTAAAATGGGGACGCTAAGGAGAAAAACCTGTGCCTGCAGGTTTCTCCTTAACATCCCCGTTTTAGCGTGATATTACGATGCAGGTGCTAACAGCAGCCTGCACCATAACTCGGCACTAAGCCTTGGGATGCTCGTGGCAGCATTAAGTGCCGCTGCCAGCATCCCCTCCGTGGTGTCCATAGGACTCCATTGAGGCTGACGCTGCCAGTCACATGACCTGCAGGATCTCGCCTCACCTCGGACCCTGGTTTCAAGTGATTGCGCTTCTGCGCAATCACCTAACACTTTACTGTAACCACACTTAGGATTCACATACTCAGCTTAGATCCCTCTGTGATGAGAGCGGCAACAAGTAGTTCCCAGTGTTCCTCTGCGTATCACTCCACCGCCCAGCCTAATTACAGCTTGCGCAAAATTGCACCTATTGTCATGGGGTCCTATAGACTCCTGGAGCTGATAACATCATGGCACTTTAGCATCATAGCATTTTAACACCTCGACAGGATTACGGCTGGAGTTGCTGAGAAAATGGCTCCTTTGTAATACGTGTGTTAAATGAAAACGGCAGACACTCAGATATTCCATTAGCATCAGTCATTTAACAAAAACACTGAAATTGGGCCTCTTTTGTAGAATAATGTTCTTCCACGATTGACAGAAGAAAATTAAACAAGCCATAACGCAAAAGAAAAAGATCGTTTAATGCGATCAAGACTATTTACTTTCCATTATAATCAAAATCTAATGATGAAAAGGACTTTATTATTGTGCTTTCTTGAAGATCTGACTCATAACCCATATTACTGGTTCAGTTTTAATTTCAAAATAAGAGCAAGCAATAAACCTGATGAACAGTAGGGATGAGCCGAACACTCCCCGAGTTCGGTTCGAGCCCGAACCCGAACATCCCATTTGTTCGGGACCGAACCCGAACCCCCATGCAAGTCAATGGGCCTGAAAATTCGGTTTTTTAGAGTGCCCTCCAAGAGGGCATATATGCTACATATTTGCCATAAAAGGTGTATGGGGGTCTGGGTAGTGCCCTGGGGGACAGGAAACAAGGACAAAAAGTTTTAAAAAAAAACGTTTTTAAAGGGACAGTGAGTTTTCCATGAAATAAGGGTTAAAAATAAAAACCAAAAATTCCTTCAAATATCGTGCCTAGGATGTCCCCATAACCTGCCCGTGAAGTGGGGGATTTCTAGGATGTATAGAAACACTTAAAAACAAAAAAATGACGTTTCATATGACGGTAAATGCTTTTCCTTTAATCTATCCATAAACAACTGCTTGGGGCGGCAGCCTGTATGAAAAGACATTTTAGGACGCACAGAAAAAGTTTAGTGCTTTTTTTGGCTAAATTCTGGTGAAACTTATGCAGGCTTTGGATGAAAGTAACAATAGGTGCTTTAAAATTGGGCTTTTAGCGTCGGCAACAGTGCCGTCACACCGTAACCCCTCTGAGGATATGAATCTGATACAGGCGTCAAAGGCAGTGCACCCAGATATTGTGCCTTTAGTGCCAGGCATGCAAGTACTATCATACAGTAACCCCTCTGTGGTATTGTGGAAGAGTGCAGGGGTGGACCATGCGGTCCTATATTAAAAAGATATGAATCTGGGAATGGGCGTCAGTGCACCCAGACATTCTGCCTTTGGTGCAAGACTGCCAGGCCAGCAAGTATCATCATACAGTAACCCCTCTGTGGTATGGTGGAAGAGTGCAGGGGTACACCATGTGGTTCTATATTGAAAAGTTTTTGATCTGGTAATGGGCGTCAGTGCACCCAGATATTGTGCCTTTAATGCCAGGCCAGCAAGTATCATCATACAGTAACCCCTCTGTAGTATTGTGGAAGAGTGCAGGGGTGGACCATGTGGTCCTATATTGAAAAGTGTTTTTTTTTTATCTGATAATGGGCGTCAGTGCACCCAGATATTGTGCTTTTAATGCCAGGCCATCAAGTATCATCATACAGTAACCCCTCTGTAGTATTGTGGAAGAGTACAGGGGTGGACCATGTGGTCCTATATTGAAAAGTTTTTGATCTGGTAATGGGCGTCAGTGCACCCAGATATTGTGCCTTTAATGGCAGGCCATCAAGTATCATCATACAGTAACCCCTCTGTAGTATTGTGGAAGAGTGCAGGGGTGGACCATGTGGTCCTATATTGAAAAGTTTTTGATCTGGTAATGGGCGTCAGTGCACCCAGATATTGTGCCTTTAATGGCAGGCCATCAAGTATCATCATACAGTAACCCCTCTGTAGTATTGTGGAAGAGTACAGGGGTGGACCATGTGGTCCTATATTGAAAAGTTTTTGATCTGGTAATGGGCGTCAGTGCACCCAGATATTGTGCCTTTAATGGCAGGCCATCAAGTATCATCATACAGTAACCCCTCTGTAGTATTGTGGAAGAGTGCAGGGGTGGACCATGTGGTCCTATATTGAAAAGTTTTTGGTCTGGTAATGGGCGTCAGTGCACCCAGATATTGTGCCTTTAATGGCAGGCCATCAAGTATCATCATACAGTAACCCCTCTGTAGTATTGTGGAAGAGTGCAGGGGTGGACCATGTGGTCCTATATTGAAAAGTTTTTGATCTGGTAATGGGCGTCAGTGCACCCAGATATTGTGCCTTTAATGGCAGGCCATCAAGTATCATCATACAGTAACCCCTCTGTAGTATTGTGGAAGAGTGCAGGGGTGGACCATGTGGTCCTATATTGAAAAGTTTTTGATCTGGTAATGGGCGTCAGTGCACCCAGATATTGTGCCTTTAATGGCAGGCCATCAAGTATCATCATACAGTAACCCCTCTGTAGTATTGTGGAAGAGTACAGGAGTGGACCATGTGGTCCTATATTGAAAAGTTTTTGATCTGGTAATGGGCGTCAGTGCACCCAGATATTGTGCCTTTAATGGCAGGTCATCAAGTATCATCATACAGTAACCCCTCTGTAGTATTGTGGAAGAGTGCAGGGGTGGACCATGTGGTCCTATATTGAAAAGTTTTTGATCTGGTAATGGGCGTCAGTGCACCCAGATATTGTGCCTTTAATGGCAGGCCATCAAGTATCATCATACAGTAACCCCTCTGTAGTATTGTGGAAGAGTGCAGGGGTGGACCATGTGGTCCTATATTGAAAAGTTTTTGATCTGGTAATGGGCGTCAGTGCACCCAGATATTGTGCCTTTAATGGCAGGCCATCAAGTATCATCATACAGTAACCCCTCTGTAGTATTGTGGAAGAGTTCAGGGGTGGACCATGTGGTTGGTCCTATATTGAATTTTTTTTTTTATCTGTTAATGGGCGTCAGTGCACCCAGATATTGTGCCTTTAATGCCAGGCCATCAAGTATCATCATACAGTAACCCCTCTGTGTTATGGTGGAAGAGTGCAGGGGTGGACCATGTGGTCCTATATTGAAACGTTTTTGATCTTGTAATGGGCGTCAGTGCACCCAGATATTGTGCCTTTAATGCCAGGCCATCAAGTATCATCATACAGTAACCCCTCTGTGTTATGGTGGAAGAGTGCAGGGGTGGACCATGCGGTCCTATATTGAAAAGTTTTTGATCTGGTGGTAATGGGCGTCAGTGCACCCAGATATTGTGCCTTTAATGCCAGGCCATCAAGTATCATCATACAGTAAGGCTGGGGTCAGACGAACGCAGTGTTAACGTCCGTGTTGCCCGCACATAAGTACGTCCGTGATATCATACAATTGTGTTAAATGGAGCCCCACACACGAAGTACATCCGCACAGAAGTGTGGGGCCTGGCGGACGCTGCAAACGGACGCAGGTTAGGCAAGAACGTAATACTGCTAGAACGGACGTGCAGAGTGCGCCACGTCCACAACGTCCGCATAGCTTTGTGTGTGAGTGATGCAACAAGGTCAGACGGACTGCATTTATACGTCCAGCATTTTTGACGGACAGAATGTTCTTTCATTGTAATTTATTTTCCCTGCTACATCAGTCAAAAAATATGTCAGTGAAAAAAACCGACTGTGTGTGGCCACTACCTTGTCATCAGTCAGTAAGTACGTCTGCACTGCACGGACACACAGTCCGTAGAAAATGCGCTCATCTGACCCTAGCCTAACCCCTCTGTGGTATTGTGGAAGAGTGCAGGGGTGGACCATGTGGTCCTATATTGAAAAGTTTTTGATCTGGTAATGGGCGTCAGTGCACCCAGATATTGTGCCTTTGGTGCCAGGCCAGCAAGTATCATCATACAGTAACCCCTCTGTGGTATTGTGGAAGAGTGCAGGGTTGGACCCTGCTGTTCAAAAAATTAAAATGTTATAAATCTGGCACAGGCGTCAGTGCAGCCAAATATTGTGCCTTTCATGGCAGCAAGTGCATTCACACCGTAACCCTTTTGTGGTATTGTGGAAGAGTTCAGTGCTGGAGGTTTTGTGCATGCAGAAGACATACCCGATCTATTCCGTTACTTCAGCATCAGGGGATTGATAGCTGCTGATCCAGGACTGATTCATTTTTATAAATGTCAGCCGGTCTACAGAGTCGGTGGACAGACGCACTCTTTTGTCTGTGACAAAATCTCCAGCGGCACTGAACGTCCTTTCAGAAAGCACGCTAGATGAAGGGCAACCTAGTAGCTGCATAGCATTTTGGCTAAGTTCTGGCCAGTGATCCAATCTCAACACCCAGTAAGCCAGTGGATCATCTGCTGGAAAGGTATCCAGGTCTGCTGTTGCCCCTAGGTAGTCCTGCACCATATGGTGAAGACGCTGGCAATGGGTGCCTACATTTGACGTCCCTGGGCGTCGAGGACTAAAAAAATTTAAAAATGCATCAGTCAAGAGGCCCTGGCCTTCACCGCTATTCCTCTGATCACCTGCAGCCTCAGAAGCACGTGTGTCAGCACTTGGTAATCTAACAGTGCCTGGAAAGGTGTTACACAAGTTTCGCTTTAGAGCGTCCTCAAGTTTTGTCATCCTGTGCTCCCTCTGTGCGGGCAGGATGAGCTCTGCAACTTTCCCCTTGTATCGTGGATCAAGAAGGGTTGCCAACCAGTAATGATCCCTCTCCTTGATAGCACGAATCCTGGGGTCCTTTAGCAGGCTTTGCATCATTAGGGAGCCCATGCAGCGTAGGTTGGAGGTGGCATTAGCTGCCGAGTCTTCCTGGTCAATGAGGATGACCGTATCGTGCACTTCCTCCTCCCAGCCACGCACAAGCCCTTCTGTTTCTGGGCACACAAAACCCTGCCTTGAGGAATCCCCACCTTCAATGCCCCCACTACTTAAATAGTCCTTCTCCTCCTCATCCTCCACCTGTCTGATCTGAGTAGGACCCGCTGGAATGCTGTCTGCGGAAAGACTGGGGCCTTGAGAGCTAGGGAAGGCCTCCTCTTCCTCCCGCTGCTCTGCCTCTAGAGCCACATCTATAATTCCCCGCAAAGTGTGCTCCAGCAGGAACACTAAAGGAATTGTGTCACTGATGCATGCACTGTCCCTGCTCACCATCCTCGTTGCCTCCTCAAATGGTGACAGTACAGTGCATGCATCCTTGATCATCAGCCACTGCGGGGGGGAAAAAAAACCAAGTTGACCTGAACCTGTCCTTGTGCCATACTCACACAGGTACTCGTTGATGGCCCTCTGCTGCTTGTGCAGACGCTGCAGCATTGCTAATGTCGAATTCCACCTGGTGGGCATGTCACAGATCAGACGGTTTGTCGGAAGGTGGAATTCTCTTTGAATTTCTGCCAGGCGAACACTTGCTGGGAATGACCGTCTGAAGTGGCTGCAGACTTTTCTGGCCTGGATGAGAAGCTCTGGCAGCCCTGGGTACTTGGTTAGGAAACGCTGTGCGTAGGGCGGAGAGAAGGTTGCTGCCATTATCGCAGACGATCATTCCCAGCTCAAGCTGGCGTGGTGTAAACCATCTCTGCACCTGCCCCTGCAGAGCTGACAAAATTTCTGACCTGGTGTGGCTCCTGTCCCCTAAACAAACCAGCTCAAGCACAGTATGGAATCTTTTTGCTTGAGCCATTGCGTAGACCCTGTCAGGTGTGGGTTTAACTGCCACTTCGCCAGAGACAGAGAAGGAGGAGGAGGAGGAAGAGGTGGTGGTGGTGGAGCAGACAGACCTCATACAAGCAGCTTTCTGGAGGCGTGGTGGATGAACAAGCTCCAGCACAGAGCCCTGTCTTGGATCCCTCCCAGCTGCAATCAGAGTTACCCAGTGTGCCGTGAAGGAAATGTAACGACCCTGTCCATGCTTGCTGGACCACGTGTCTAAAGTCACATGCACCTTGCTGCTGACTGCCTTTCCCAATGACTGGATAACATTGTCTTCCACGTGCTGGTATAGTGCTGGAATGGCCTTGCGTGAAAAGTAATGGCGTTTTGGAATCTGCCACTGTGGTACAGCGCATTCAGCAAATTCACGGAAGGGAGCAGAGTCCACCAGCTGGAAAGGCAGCAGCTGCAATGCGAGTAATTTTGCTAAGCTGGCATTTAGACGCTGTGCTTGGGGATGGTTGGGACTATATTTTTTCTTTCGCTGCAGCAGCTGCGGCAACGTAATCTGACTGCGTAAATCTTCAGCTACTGGGATGATGTCACTTTGTGAGGAAGGACTTGCTGGTACATCCATTACTGTAGCATCATCCCTGTCGGTGGAGGTTGTAGGCAATTGCATGGCAGGACATACAGTGTGGGTAGAGACAGATGATGAGGAGGAGGACCTACGCAAAGTTTTGCCCCAACGGGATGTGTGGCACTTGTTCATATGTTGCCTCAAGCACGTGGTACCCAAGTGTCCGGTGTTTATCCCACGCTTCAGCCTCCTCTGACATAGATTACAAATAGCAACGGTGGGGTCTGCTGCACATTTCTTAAAGAACTCCCAGACAGCAGAGTTCCTGCATGTGTTCTTTGAGACAACAGCACTCTGCACCGGAGCAGCTCTGACATGTGATGCCTTGGACTGGCTAGTGCTATGGTTGGTCACAGAGGATGTTGTGCCTCGTGTTTGCTGTGCCTCCTCCTCCTCCCCCTCCTCCTCACTTGATTCCTCAGTTCGATCTGGCACCCAGGTGGAGTCAGTGACCTCATCATCATCAATGTCATCTTCACCCCCTATCTCCTCGTCACTGGAGCCAACTTGGCAGTATGCTGCAGCTGCTGGGGCAACATGAGTGCCAGTTATTTGTGTTTCATCACTGGCACCCCCTTCCTCTAGGTTGATTATACTCCCTTGCTCAACCTCAGAGATTGAATCAGAGCACTGTACTTGTGCTGCGCATCCTCAAGCAGCATGTCACTCTCATTGTTGTCAAACAATTCAGCTGACTCCTCCGTGTGTGATAGCGAGGCTACGGCAGGAGTAGCTGTGGACATGGAGGCTGCATTAGATGCTTTGCCAGCTGAGGTGGACTGTAAAGCACTAGAAGCCTGTCTGGCAGAGGACTCGGAGGATGAGGATGGCCTGGTTAGCCAATCCACCAAATCCTCTGTATGTTGCTGCTGCTTAAGAAGACGGCCAGCACCAGTTAGAAAGGACAAGCGTGCCCCTGCAGAGGATGCACCACGTCCACCACGACCAGAGGCACAGCCTCTCGACACAGGGGCTGCTTGCCCTCTTATCTGTGTCTGGGAGCGTCTGCCAGTCCTTTTTGTTCTTTCAGACATGGTGAGTGATATATAGATTATTATATACAGAACTCTGATTCAACTCTGGTATAAAGATTTAAATAACTCTGGTATAACTCAGTGAGACACACTGATAGCTGGCAGCCAGTGACAAGAGACAGATCACCTTAATTCACAAATGTTTTAAAGAAATTAGTGAGCCCCAAAATAATGCGTGATACTGTTTGTGTGACAAGACACAGATCACCTTAATTCACAAATGTTTTAAAGAAATTAATAAGCCCCAAAATACAGCCTGGTACTTTTTGTATGACGAGACACAGATCACCTTAATTCCCAAGTGTTTTAAAGCATTCTCCATCACAGACTGACCTCCATTCCTCCCCTCTGTTGCCCTGAACCAAGCATTCAAGCATTCTCCATCACAGACTGACCTCCATTCCTCCCCTCTGCTGCCCTGAACCAAGCATTCAAGCATTCTCCATCACAGACTGACCTCCATTCCTCCCCTCTGTTGCCCTGAACCAAGCATTCAAGCATTCTCCATCACAGACTGACCTCCATTCCTCCCCTCTGCTGCCCTGAACCAAGCATTTAAGCATTCTCCATCACAGACTGACCTCCATTCCTCCCCTCTGCTGCCCTGAACCAAGCATTCAAGGTATCCACCATCTCAACAAAGGCGTACGACATCATACCCCAGGCTGCTATGATCTTGGAAATTTATTTTTATGTCTGCATTTATTATTTTCTGACTAGTCTTTTGAAATATTTTGAATCTCCCTCCATTTCAGATAGAAAAAATATGTGTTTCCCTCCTCCCTCCTCCTCCTCCTCCCCCTCATGTTTGTTTAATTGGGGCTATCTGCATTATCACAAACCTCATTCACTTTCCACAGCATTCTCCATCACAGACTGACCTCCATTCCTCCCCATCCACCCACCCAGAGCTGGTCCCTAATTTCAGGCATCCTTTCCAGCTGTCTCCACTTCTCTCCCTAATCACCCTTACTAAGCCCAAAAAAATTTGATCCATTTCATGCAATCCCTCTGACCACCAGTTTTTACCTTCCCTCTGCTCCCATTTGTTTCTGTTACCCTAGTCCCTTAGAGTGTAAGCTCATGGGATGTCTGCCTGAGCTTTTTGTTTAAAGTGATATATAACCTGGACAGTTATCTGATGTCCAGGGTTATTTCCTCTTGTATCATGTAAGTCTGCTGTTTGTGCATCCCCATTGTAAAGTGCTATGGAATTTGTTGGTGCTGTATATGTACTTGTAACTGTAACTTTGTATTTCTGTAACCACTCAATGTTCTTGAACCCAGGACATACTTGAAAACGAGAGAAATCTCAATGTATCCTTCCTGGTAAAATCCTTTATAAATAAATAAATAAATAAATCTCCTCTGAAATGCGTGCAGAAGCGCTGCGTTGAAACCTTATATAGTGTGCTGCTAGACTTAGCTCTGTGAGCCCATGATTGGGCAAAATTTGCCCAATCAGGACTCTGAGCGGTGATTGGCATAGTGTTCAACCAGTCTTGCACCAGACTTGTGGTCAGGTGCAAGGCTGTAGCCAATTACGAGCTTCAGGCAGTGGGAAAATGCATTGTGGTCCATTGTGGTCGAACATGCGGCGAACACCCGGAAATGTTCGGGGTTCGCGATCTGCTCGAACAGGCTAAGTTCGGGTCGAACCCCGAACCGTCCGAACCCGAAACAGCTCATCCCTAATGAACAGCACAAATCTTCAATAAAACATTTTTTCCAAATACTTGGTCACTGTCTATGGGTATTTTACATATTTCAAAAATCAATTTCCCACACCTGGTGCACTGTGCATAAATAATAAACACCACCACATGCAGCTATTTCCAAGGTGAATACCTGAATCCTTCACTTATAAAGCATACACAAAAAAGAAGAGCATATAGGTACAGCGCATGTGGGGTGTAACCAAGGAAAGCAGAACCACACCACTAGGCACCCCTAGTGAAAATCCTAATATCAGATAAGTACAAAATTAGTTACCTTTTAAATATAGGATATATGTCCTGAAGAGGTTCCACATTGAGTTTCTCATGATATGCAAGAGAAAAAAAATACACACATATCCAATGGTACAGCATATCAATAATCACTCAAAATTAGTGTACAGTGATATTATGAAACTCAAATTCTAATGAGTCATTGCTTCTTATAGGCTCATTATAAGAGCGATGGGTTCAAATTCCAGGGTTAACTATTTACCTCTTCTCCAAGATGTGGTAATCTCCAAAAGATTTTTAAAAAAATGGATAGTATTCACTGATATATCCCCAACAATAAAATATAGTAGTATCCATCTCAGTGATCTAGAGCCTACGTATATAATGGCTCAGTATGTGCGCCGAATAACCATCTCAATCCGGGGTCAGTATTACTCCACGGTATCTACCCCAGTGGTGCTATAAATAGACGGAGTATCCAGTAGAGCACTGTTTCCCAAACCTGTCCTCTAGGCCCTCAACCAGGCCAGGTTTTAAGGATTACTTTAGGTGAACGCAGGCTACACCCTGCAATCACTGAGCAGCAAATCATATCACCTGTGCTGTGCTTCAGATATCTGGCAAACCTGGGTGTGTCAGCGGGTCCTGAGGACAGGTTTGGGAAACACTACAGTAGAGGAATCAAATACCCGGTTTATTAGGGATAAAAAACAATCAAGATGCATTTCGCTTTAAAAAAAGCTTCATCAGTCGATATAACATCAAGGTCCCCTTCATACTAATAAATACATCAAATTCCTAATAAAGATAACGCTGATGTCGCCATGGAACGCAGCGCTTTGAGTTGCTTCCTTTGCTTTCACATTCAGCAGATATGTCATATCCATTGACGTCACTTCCTTATGACTCCAACTCATCACGGCGCCCATACTCGGCTGAACGTTCCAGGATAAAGCCCTACCGGATGTAATTCTTCTATTCTTCTATATTATATTGTCTCACACACGAAGGGGGAAAAATTTGTATATACGGATATTACACATAAGCCGGGTTAGAGTGTGGCACTACTCCACTCCATATCCCCACCCAAATATATAGATGACATAATATATATATATATATAATATATATTAAAATAAAATCTTTAATAAACCATTAAACCAGGTATTTGATTCCTCTACTGGATACTCCATCTATTTATAGCAGCACTGGGGTAGAGTCCGTGGAGCAATACATACCAGCAATTGAAATGGTTATTCGGTGCTCATACTGAGCCTGTATATACACAAGCTCTAGATCACATGAGTTGGATACTCCTATATTTTATTGTTGGTGTTATTTCAATGAGCACTATCCATTTTTTTTTTTCATCCTTTGGAGATTACCACATCTTGAAGAAAAGGGATGACCCTGGAATTTGAACACATTGCGCTTATAATGAGCCTATAAGAAGCAATGGCTCATTATCCCCCTCTAAACTCTGTATTTGTTTCATCCACCATTTTTCCTTCTGCTGTCCCACCGACCTACCCACCCAGCCCCTATCCTAATTATATAGCCTCTTTTTCTCAGCTGCTTCAATCCTCGCTCGGTTTAACCTCATCATGGCCAAGCTCTTGGTCTATCATTATGCAGTGTATGCTATATCCTCTCTGGTAATTATCTCCACACTCCCTCTGCTCCCTTTTGTTTCACTTGCCATAGTCCCTTAGATTATAAACACACAGGATGTCTGGCTGAGCATTCTTATAAAGTGCTGCATGAGCAGGGCAATTATCCTACGGGCAGAGCCACCTGTTCCTTATGTTTTATTATTTATTATTATGTCACCTGTCTGTGCTTCCCCATTGTAAAGCGCTACAGAATCTGTTGGCGCTGTATAAGTACTTGTAACTATAACTGAAGAATGTGAGTTTCATAATATCGCTGTACACAAATTTTGAGTGATTATTGATATAATGTACCATTGGATATGTGTATATTTTTTCTCTTGCATATCACAAGAAACTCAATGTGGAACCGCTTCAGGACAAATATATACAGGGTTTTTCAAAGAGAATCAAAAAGTCACTGCACGTTCGGTGACTTTTCGTTCCCTGCAATTCGGTGGGATTCGGCGATCCTAGTTCGCCGACCCTGCGGTGTATTCAGCAAGCACCACAGGGCCGCCGTACTGCAGGGAAAACCCACCGCAAACCCGACGAACACTCACTTCAACACTCGCTGAACACTAACCGAAACCCGCAGAAACAGCTGGATTAACCCCGCCAAACCCACTACCCGACCAGCCACCGATCACAGTGCAGAGCAGCCGCCGGAAAAACCCGACACGCAGACGAATGAGGTGAACAAAAAAAAAAAAACAGTACGCTTGAAAGTTTGAAATTTGAAACGCTGTTTGCAAAAAAAACTACTGAACGAAAATGCCTGGAATTTACATATAAGATCCAATGAATGATAATAAAAAGGGCAATTACAGTACAAGGAAAAAAAAAAAAACAGGAAAAATGTTTTGCTAAAAAAATCCTAAAAAATGCCTAAAAGATCCTGAAAAATCTATAAATAAAAGAGAATTTTTACTGCAGAATATAATATTAAACGGTTTATTAGATATTGAATTAAAACTGGAAATTTTTTAACATTGAAGCCTATGGGATTCGCCTGAATAAACCTGTCGAATGAAACCACCGAATAGCAGGGCATTTCGGCAACTTTTCACTGCTGGTTTTTGTTCTCTGAATAGACTAAGCATTGCTTCTCTATGGGGATTTCACTGCCCTCGAACAGGCAACGAACAGGCACCGTATGTGCAGACAATTCGCCAACATTTGGCGAACTGCCTGCTCTCTGAATAGCCGAATGGCCAGGAAAGGTAACCGTATGCTGAATTTCAGTGTCCGGTTACCTTTCGGCCACAATTCGGATCTTTTTGAATAACCCCCATAGTATCTAAAAGGTGATTTTGTATTTATCTTATGTTAGGATTTGTGCTAGGGGTGCATAGTGGTGTGGTTCTGCTTTCCTTGGTTACACCCCACATGCGCTGTACCTGTATGTTCTTCTATTGTACATATTTATCTAATAGATTTTGCAAAAAAAAACAACAAACAGACTGAACTATATCTGTCTATGGCTGCCAATGATAACGACGGTAACTCATAAACCAAATGTTTGGATAAAAAGACTGCTTGTGTTTTAATAAGCCAGATTGTGGCCAGAAACAAATTCAATCACTTTGTGACATTTTGCTAGCAAAATTCCACATTTGAATGACAATGCCCCTGTTCCGTTGTGAAGAATGGCACGTTGTAAAGCAAGAAATATTATGATTTATTTGAATATTCAGAAGGTAAATGTAATTTTTAATTTGAGGGACAGAACTTTTTGCCTTATCACTGTGTGAAACCTTGCGATTGTTGGCCAGTCGTCACAAAAGGAAGGATCACTCAATTGTTACAAAGTGCTTTTAGTTGAACACCAGTGAATACATTTCCCAGATAAGACTAGTAATGACAGAATTATACACCGTATAAACAGAAAATGACCTTTTAAAGTAATGTATCATGCCATACTGATGAGAGAGACAAAACTGAATTGTCATAAGTAAAACCTTTTCATCTCATCTCTCAGGACCTCCAATACTTGCCCTACTAAATTCATTCTACATTCGTTTGTGAGGGATGAAAATGACTAGACATGATCAAGAAGAAGAATTACTTCTCACAATTAATTTTCATTTAATAACAATCATTTTGGTACTTAAAAGGATAGTCTTTCAGTTTTCAGTCCCACTTTGTTGAGAGCCAGCAGTGACATCAGAGGAAAGGGCGGCTCTAAGCGGGAGTACCAGGAAGACAGCTCGGAGAGAGGACGCAAACCGGGTGTCTCCCCTGCGTTAACTACTGAAATAAACCCCCGTTGTACCCAGCTCGCTGTGTTATTTGGATCTCATGACATGGTGTCAGAAGTTCTTACCTGTGCATCCATTTTGATCTGTGAAGATGTCTAAGTTCACTCCACTGGAGCCTTTTGATTTCTCTCAGCCTGCAGCATGGCCTACCTGGAGGCAGAGGTTTGCACGCTTTAGGATTGCGTCTAAGCTGGATAAGGAGAGCGGTTAAGTACAGGTTAACTCGCTTTTATATTCTATGGGGAAAGATGTGGGGCCTGTGTACAATACGTTTACTTTCCGTGAGGGGAAGAATTTGACTTTGGGATAGTCATGGATAAACTCAGCGCTTATTTTGTGCCCAGGAGAAATGTGATTCATGAGAGAACCTGTTTCCACAAGCGAGCACAGTGTGTGGGTGAATCAGTGGAATCATTTGTGCGCAGCCTGTATGAATTGGCGGAGTTCTGTGAGTTTGGTGCTGCGAACGAGGAGCAGATCAGAGACAGAATCGTCATAGGTATTGCAGACTCAGAAGTTTTGCTGAAGCTGCAACTGGAGTCTGCGTTGACGCTGGATGAGGCTATACGGATAGCGCGCCAAAGTAAAGAAGCAACGTGCAGAGATGAGCTCTGAAAGCATGGTGGAGGAGGTGCAGCAGTTCAGGAGAGCTGCAAGTGACAGGCAGAGTGTGAACAGCAGACCGCAGGTGACAGACAGGGTCAGAAGCGGTGGGATGCTACAGGCTCGTTGCACGTGCTGTAACCGCGCTCATGGAATGAAGATGTTATGCCCTGCGAGGTGCAGAAAGTGTAACAGAGTCGGCCATTTTGAGGTGGTTTGCAAATCAGAGTCTGTTAAAGAGATGCATCTGGACAGTGACCAAGAGGCTCAAGAGGTGTCCTTTGTAGGGTCTGTGATTAATCAGTCCGGCTCAGAAGAAGATTGGCGTGTTACACTCTCATTGATGGGTGCAAGGATTGCTTTTAAAATTGATACGGGAGCAGACATTACGGTTATTTCTTTTGCAACGTTAATGGAACTGCCACGACGACCGCAGCTTGAGAAGGTTTTGATAAATGTTCAGGAGGAGGTCGCATCGATTGTGCCGGGAGATTTCTTGCAGGCTCGTGGAGTCAGACAAGGCTGCAGCTTAAGTCCAACCCTCTATAACATCTACATCAATGGACTGGATGAAGCTCTAGAATCCTCCTCAGCACCAGGACTAACTCCATATGACACCGAGGTGAAGTTCCTGTTGTATGCAGATGACCTTCTATTACTGTCACCAACAGAGAGAGGTCTACAAGACAGCCTGGAAGTGCTGGAAAAATACAGTGCGGCATGGGCACTACCCATCAACCAAAAGAAAACAAAGGTCATGGTTTTCCAAAGGAAGAACGCAAAAACCAAGAGTTCCTCTATGACACTTAATGACTGCACTCTTGATGAAGCCAACAGCTACACATACCTCGGTCTAGAAACAAACCGATCGGGAAGTTTCAAACCAGCCATAGAGGCCCTAAGAGACAAGGCGTGTAGAACCTTCTATGCCATCAGAAGAAAACTCTACAAACTAAAACCGCCTGTAAGAGTCTGGCTTAAAATCTTTGATAGCGTCATCACTCCAATCCTCCTTTATGGCAGTGAAGTATGGGGCCCCATCACCTACCCTGAACAACCCAAATGGGACACCAGCCCAACAGAAATATTCCAACTGGAATTCTGCAAGCACCTCCTCCAAGTCCATCGGAGCACCTCTAACAATGCTTGCCGGGCCGAGCTGGGCAGACACCCCTTACTTCTTGCAGTACAGAAGAGGGCGCTATCATACTGGGACCACCTAAACATCAGCAGCCTCAACTCATACCACCATAAAGCCCTACTGGCCAATAAGGACCACCCCAAACCATGTGGGCTGCAACAACTCATATCCACCCTGATCATCCAAAGCCCCCATGAACGCAACCTGAAAAAATATCAAATAAAGGCCCTAATTAACAATTCCAGGGAAAACTATATCAGAGAATGGAGACATGATATAGCAATCTCTCAGAAACCCACCATTTACCAATCCTTACAGAGGGAATACAAACTGGCCCCATACCTGGAGGTACTACAAGACCCCAAGGACAGACAGATCCTGAGCCGGTACAGACTGAGCGCCCACAGCCTGGAAATTGAATCAGGGTGGCATAGACAGACCTACAAGCCCAGGGAGAATAGACTGTGCCAGCATTGTGACCAGGGGGCCCTGGAAGATGAGGTCCACTTCCTCCTACAGTGCCCCAAGTACTCAGCACTGAGGGAAACTCACTTCCAGAGACTCTCCGCTCATCCCGGACTTCACCTCTATAGAACAGACTAGGAAACTCCACATCATACTGGGAGAAGAGGAGCCAGCGGTGAAAATATCTGCCCAATATGTCACAGAATGTCACAGACTGAGAGGAACATGAGAGATCCCGGACTTATAAATCCCCAACACGGACTCACCCCATCCCACTTCACATTATCCCTTACCCCTGATAATGTCCATGGACTTGCCCATTCCCCCCCATATATGTCCCACTACCCACACACCCCTCCATCCCATATAACCTCCCCATATGCTTTGGCAATGCAAAAATGTATTTGGTCCTGCCAATAAAGCTTATTTTGATTTGATTTGATTTGAGTACAAAAGAAAGAAATTTACCCTGTGGGTGTACGTGTATGTGTACGTTAATAACCTATTGAGCCGGAATGCAGCCTGTAGCCTGGGTCTTGTTGTGCGAGTGCATGAGATCACGGAGGACATGTTTGGAGAACTTGGGCTGCTGAATTGTGAGCCGGTCCGCATAGAGTTAAAAGCGGATGCTATCCCGTACAGTATCGCTGTGCCTCGTAGGATTCCATTTCCACTTTTGCCCCGGGTTGAGGCCGAACTTTTGAGGATGAAGAGCATGGGTGTTATTGAGGAAGTTACTGAAGCTACTGACTGGTGTGCTCCTATTGTACCTGTTGCTAAGAATGGGAAAGTTCGTATATGTGTGGACTTGAAACGCCTGAACGAGGCTGTAAAGAGGGAGAGATTTGTACTGCCGACATTGGAAGACATAGCTCCGAAGTTGTCAGGGGCTAAATTCTTTTCCACGCTTGATGCTTCCAGCGGTTTCTGTCAGATACCCCTCGACCCGGAGAGCCGTAAGCTGACTACTTTCATTACGCCGGTAGGTCGATTTTGTTTCCGCAGACTCCCCTTCGGGATATCTTCCGCACCAGAGATCTTCCAAAGGGAAATGAGTTCCCTCCTGAGGGGTGGTAGTTATGGACGACATCCTCGTGTACGGGTCCACTCTAGAAGAGCATGATCAGCGACTGCAGCGTGTACTGCAGACCGTAAGAGAGTCAGGATTGAAACTGAACAAAGATAAATGCCACTTTGGGAAAACAGAACTGTGCTACTGTGGCCATATTATCAGCGGAGACGGTATTAAGCCAGATGCTAGTAAAGTTCTCGCTATTGAGCAATTGAAAAGCCCTTCCGATGTTCATGAACTGAGACAAATACTGGGCCCTGTGAACTACGTGGGCAAGTTTCTGCCGGAACTGTCCTCAGTGTTGCATCCTATTACAGAATTGTTGAAGAAAGACGTTGCTTGGACCTGGGGACCTCCACAGGCGGAGGCCTTTGCACTGGTCAAGTCCATGTTGGGGTCCACCCTGGTGCTGGGGTTCTATGACCCTTCTAAGAAGACTGTGATTAGCGCGGACGCTAGCAGTTATGGGCTAGGAGCAGCCCTTCTGCAACTGACTGACGACAAGCTGCAGCCCATTGCCTACTGCTCTCGTACATTAACTGTGGCAGAAACAAAATACGCTCAGATAGAAAAGGAGTGTCTGGCTGGAGTTTGGGCCTGCGAGCACTTTCAACGATATCTGGTAGGCTTGGAAGGTTTTAGTCTGGAGACTGACCACAAGCCACTGGTTCCATTGATAAACTCCTATGACTTTGACAAGGCACCTCTGAGATGCCAGAGACTTCTGATGCGGCTGCTCAGATTCAATATTCGGGCTGTGCATGTGCCGGGGAAACAATTGGTAGTGGCAGACGCACTCTCCAGGTTCCCGCTGGCTGCAGCTGAAGAGTCATCCACAGAATCAGATTGTGCCATTACAGGGACAACTGCTCCATATGTAAATCAGACTGCTTCACCCAGAAAGGGTGGCCAGTATTGAAATGCCAAGGACATCATCCCTGCACGAGAGTTGCAGCAACCCCCGACGATCGTTTCGGCCTTGTTACGCCTCGTCAGGAGGGTATAGCTGACACTCCTCTAGGCACATTGAGCAAGGACCCTCGCAAACCTCTCTTTTTCTCTCTCTATAAGTTTACAGGGTAATCCAGCCGTGGATCCCTTACTCGAAGTGCCTAGAGTGGTGTCAGCAATACCCTTCAAACATAACTTAAACTCATGTTACCACAAACATATGATGAATTTTAAAATGAGTCCTCAACCCAGGCTGATTCAGTCTTCAGTCTTCTGAACTGAATGGCTTTCTTCGATCATCCCATAATATTTGGAAGTATTCTCAATGTATTTTACTGTAATAACCTATTTTGCAGGCAGATGTCCCCATCTTCTGGCCAACAGGAGTTACTGCATTTAAACACAAGCACAGAGCTCCGTGCAGGATCAGCGGGGGGGGGGGGAGTCCAATACAGGAATTCCCCTGCTGGTTGTTAACAGTGTTTTCTCAGGCATCATGGCTATGGTTCTAAAGGTTTGGGCGAACCTTGTGGAGTCCAAATGCAAACAAAATTAATTTGCAACAAATCAATTCCATCATGTATACATAATGACAGTAGTGAAGGTGTTAATGGCAAATTTAGATAAAAATAGGGGATAGCAGGGGGGGTCAAGAGAAGCTAATACTTAACCCCCTCCCATTTTTGCCTTCTGATGTTCCTGTAGAACTGAGATGCCATTTTGTCACTTATTCAGGAACACAGCGTTCTACTTTATTCTATCAAAAGCAGGTTAAAACATGATTTTTTTTGTTAATTATAATCACATTGTTTTTTTAAACACTCTAATAAATGATTCATGGTACGGCATTTGTAGATGCTGCTTTGTACTATGGAATGGTTTTCAGGGCCCAAACTATAAAAACAGGCCCTCCAGAAAATACTAGAATGCAAGGAATTGATAGTCTTTGTTGAAAGAGGAATACCCAGCGCACTTCAGAGATAAACTAGCTTTCATTTTTCCTATGAGCCCTGTTAAAAGCTTTATCGCTCTCTTTTCTTTACGACAAAAGGTACAGTAATAGAAAGCTGTAATTTAATATGACAACAATATTCTGAGCTGTGTTACGAATTAATCTAGGCCAATAATCATGGCCTAGATTCTCTAATGGTCATGGTGAGAGTCATCATGTTGCATGGAGAAACTCCCAAATCACTATGCATCCTATACCACGTACGTGTGAGCTGTGTGCTAGTTGGCATAACAGCCTGGTTAATTACCTCCTTCCCTACCAAGGGATTTTCCAAAAATACCCTGTCAAGAATGATTTTGGAAAATCATTTATTTATGCAGTAAAAAAATATAAGGCTATTTTGCAAAGTTATTCCTTACATTAACCCTTTCTAGCCGCAGGACGTACTATGCTGTCCCTGTAGCGGGTGGGCTTAGAAGACGCAGGGCATACTAATTGCTCTGTTGACTTCAATGGGCCGCCTCAGCCCCTCCCCCTCGCGCGCGCAAGACGCGTGGCAGTGGCTGCTGCGAGACAGTCTGAAATCAGGGAGTCTCACTGCAGCCAATGCCGCGCATTGCACGTTAGCTGCATGGGTGGGCCGAAGCAGAGGCCCGATGCAGAACCTGGTGATGGGGTGTACTAGTATGCCCCGCTGGCGGAACCCCCTCCCGACAGTCTCCACCCGCCTGTTGTTAAGGGGTTAATAACAGGGGTCAAGTCCTGGGAAAAAAAGTGAGGGAACTCACCCACGAATTCCACAACCCCCATTACCTGAAGAAAATATATATATATATATCACGAGTATAGCAGCGCGTGCCGGTGATACCATTTTAATTGGGTTAACTTTACATTTAAAAGACAAGCTTTCAAGAGTGTAAACTGGAAACTATACTGATCAGTGAAAGGTATCACTACGTATAGGTATACTCGTTATTGTGGCAACTGGACTAACGCATTTTATATACAAATATATATATATATCTCTATCTCCAGGCACTGAGCCCCCAGAATAATATACACAGCACTGAACCCCAAGAATAATATACACAGCACTGAGCCCCCAGAATAATATACACAGCACTGAGCCCCCAGAATAACATACACAGCACTGAACCCCAAGAATAATATGCACAGCACTGGTTATATGGATATATTTTCCCCAGTTCACATGGATATAATTGCCCCAGCTCATATGGATAATGCCCCCAGGTCTCATGGATAATGCCCCAGCTCTCATGGATAATGCCCCCAGGTTTCATGGATAATGCCCCAGGTCTCATGGATATTGCCCCCTGGTCTCATGGATATGCCCCAGCTCTCATGGATAATGCCCCAGCTCTCATGGATAATGACCCCAGCTCTCATGGATAATGCCCCCAGCTCTCATGGATAATGCCCCCAGCTCTCATGGATAATGCCCCCAGCTCTCATGGATATTGCCCCAGCTCTCATGGATAATGCCCCAGGTCTCATGGATAATGCCCCCCCAGCTCTCATGGATATTGCCCCAGCTCTCATGGATATTGCCCCAGCTCTCATGGATAATGCCCCAGCTCTCATGGATATTGCCCCAGGTCTCATGGATAATGCCCCAGCTCTCATGGATAATGCCCCAGCTCTCATGGATAATGCCCCAGCTCTCATGGATATTGCCCCAGGTCTCATGGATATTGCCCCAGCTCTCATGGATAATGCCCCAGGTCTCATGGATAATGCCCCCAGCTCTCATGGATATTGCCCCAGCTCTCATGGATATTGCCCCAGCTCTCATGGATAATGCCCCAGCTCTCATGGATATTGCCCCAGGTCTCATGGATAATGCCCCAGGTCTCATGGATATTGCCCCCTGGTCTCATGGATAATGCCCCAGGTCTCATGGATAATGCCCCAGGTCTCATGGATAATGCCCCAGGTCTCATGGATATTGCCCCAGCTCTCATGGATAATGCCCCAGGTCTCATGGATATTGCCCCAGCTCTCATGGATATTGCCCCAGCTCTCATGGATATTGCCCCAGCTCTCATGGATATTGCCCCAGGTCTCATGGATATTGCCCCAGCTCTCATGGATATTGCCCCAGGTCTCATGGATAATGCCCCAGCTCTCATGGATAATGCCCCAGGTCTCATGGATAATGCCCCAGGTCTCATGGATAATGCCCCAGCTCTCATGGATAATGCCCCAGCTCTCATGGATATTGCCCCAGCTCTCATGGATAATGCCCCAGCTCTCATGGATAATGCCCCAGCTCTCATGAATAATGCCCCAGGTCTCATGGATAATGCCCCAGCTCTCATGGATATTGCCCCAGGTCTCATGGATAATGCCCCAGCTCTCATGGATATTGCCCCAGCTCTCATGGATAATGCCCCAGGTCTCATGGATAATGCCCCAGGTCTCATGGATATTGCCCCAGCTCTCATGGATAATGCCCCAGCTCTCATGGATATTGCCCCAGGTCTCATGGATATTGCCCCAGCTCTCATGGATAATGCCCCAGGTCTCATGGATAATGCCCCCCAGCTCTCATGGATATTGCCCCAGCTCTCATGGATATTGCCCCAGCTCTCATGGATAATGCCCCAGCTCTCATGGATATTGCCCCAGGTCTCATGATAATGCCCCAGCTCTCATGGATAATGCCCCAGGTCTCATGGATAATGCCCCAGCTCTCATGGATATTGCCCCAGCTCTCATGGATATTGCCCCAGCTCTCATGGATAATGCCCCAGCTCTCATGGATATTGCCCCAGGTCTCATGGATATTGCCCCAGCTCTCATGGATAATGCTTCAGGTCTCATGGATAATGCCCCCCAGCTCTCATGGATATTGCCCCAGCTCTCATGGATATTGCCCCAGCTCTCATGGATAATGCCCCAGCTCTCATGGATATTGCCCCAGGTCTCATGGATAATGCCCCAGCTCTCATGGATAATGCCCCAGGTCTCATGGATATTGCCCCAGCTCTCATGGATATGCCCCAGCTCTCATGGATATTGCCCCAGCTCTCATGGATAATGCCCCAGCTCTCATGGATAATGCCCCAGGTCTCATGGATAATGCCCCAGCTCTCATGGATATTGCCCCAGCTCTCATGGATATTGCCCCAGCTCTCATGGATATTGCCCCAGCTCTCATGGATATTGCCCCAGGTCTCATGGATATTGCCCCCTGGTCTCATGGATATTGCCCCAGGTCTCAGGGATACTGCCCCAGCCCAGCTCACCTTTGCTGCTGCTTCTCCACATTGCCAGCGGCCGCGTGCTTCCTGCTTCAGTGGCCGCTGACAGGAAGTGCAGCCGCTCGCCTGGGAACTATGAAACAGCCAGGCGAGCGGCTCCACCTCCTGTCAGCTGGCCCTTGTAACAGGAAGCACGCCGGCCGCCGGCAATGTGCGGCGGCGGCGTTCGGGCTCGGGCCACAGCGGGAACGCTGCGTTCCCGCAGCGTTCCCGCTGTGGGAAAAGTGCGGGAACGCCGTTCCTGCGCGTTCCCGCTCGACTCGAGCCCTGGTTAATAACCTATTTGACATGCAGATGTTGCCATCTCCTGGCCAAAAAGAGTCACTGCTTTTCTGGTCTTATTCAGGACCTCAGAATTGATGTCAGATTAGACACATCCCTAGCAGCTTTTAAAAAGTGTTAGCACCTCGGGTATCAAACCTATGGTGCAAAAACTTTAGGATCACATTCTGGAGCCCAAATCCAAATAAATTTCTTTAACAATAAATTAAATTCCTTTGCATTTCTACTATTTAACACCTTATTGACTGTACTCAATATTGGGGAACCAAGAGGTGCCTTGAAGATTTAGAATAGTCATTCAAGATATTGAAGTGGTTAAGAGGCAACTAACAACCAAAAAATGATCCCTGAAATATATATAAAATAGTCAGGTTTTCTAATTATTATTCAGATATGTCACAGTAGGGACAGAAACCATTATAGATATCAGGTTAATCCTCAGTATAATAACCAGAACAGATGATGGGCTCTATTCCACTGATGTTGATAAGATAACTACAGTACAGGAAACTTTACACATAACATCTCTTGTAGTTATCCTCGGGAATCGCTATTCTACTCCTCCCACAAACTGAGTTTTCGTCTTGAATGTAGCATTTCCCAATGCGATGTTAGAGTACATTAACATCTCCTATATTTATTAAAGGACACATTAGTTTTCATTCCGCGTGGAAGCACATGCTATTCCAATGTAGCCTGTACTTCCACCCGGGAGACCTTATTTCACAGTGAAATAACGTCTCCTCGAAGCTGGTGTTAAGTGATATTGCATTTGAAGAATCACATAACACACTATGGAAACATCCCACTAAATCCCATACTCATCTCTCATCCCACGGTGGAGAGGGTGGCACGTTTCCGCCATTTACTCACATTGTGAGCAGAGTGAGACTGGGAACACATAGCTCCAAGTCTCCTTTTGCGATTCATTCACAGCACTGTGAGATCTCGCGGCCGTAATGTGCAAGGCTCCATGGATTCCTATGGACTCTATGAGCTGATACTTGTGGCGGCACTCTGCACTGCAGCTAGTATCAGGCAGCCTTATGGTTCGTTCTGGAGCCTGGCACTAATAAAGTGCCTACTCCGGAATACGAATGGTAAAATGGAGACGGGAAGGGAAATCTGCAGGCTCAGATTTTCCTGCTTACCTTCTTCACTTTGCCGTCAGCTATGAAATAGGGCCCCATATCTGTTATTTGGTCTACTGGACAGGGCCAGCCCGTCCATGGAGCCGGATGGAGCGTTGGCTCCAGGAAGCCCTTTGCCACCCTGTCAAAGGTCGCTGCATGAAGCGACAAACGTGGACATCGACCAGGCCAGCCCAGGTTTTTTTTCTGCTGGTATGCGCCGGTACTCAGTACTGTCATCTACCAGCAGGGCAGATGATCCTCCACTAGGATTCGGAGGACATCTGCAGCCCACAGTGAAAGTTCTGCTGATCAGCCGCCAGCTTGGCAGCAGTCGGCCCATCGGCCCATCAGCCCTCATGGAGCTGACATCTTGGATGGTCAGCTCCACCTGCAGGACCTATCCTCACCCACTGACATCATTGCGCATGGGCATGATGATGTCAGATGTGGGAGTTCCCCTCCCGCCAGTCAGTGAATGCCCTAGCCTCTATGGAGGAGATTCAGGGGTCACTTGGACCGTTGTACAGTATCTCTGGACACATAGAAGCTAAAGGGTCATACAAGGTGTTATTGGAAAGGCCAGAACATAGCCTTTCTAATGATAACAAATATAACCAGGTTTCATATACAATTAAATAAATAACCATAAAATGTTTCACATAACAATATCAAAAAAAATGTAAATACGTTTTTGTCCTAATGCAGCACTATTGTTCATTTTCAATTATTTATTTATTTATTTTATTTATTTATTTATAAAGGATTTTCAATTATAAAGTGAACAATGCTGCTGCACTGTGGAGCTCTGTGATACACTAATACACAGTGCACATTACTGTGAGTTTAATTGCTGTGGAGCTCTGAGATATACTCATACAAAGTGACCATTACTGTGACTTTGATTGTTGTGGAGCTCTGTGATACGCTCATACACAGCGCACATTACTGTGAGTTTTATTGCTGTGCAGCTCTGTTATATGCTCATACACACCGCACATTACTGTGAGTTTTATTGCTGTGGAGCTCTGATACGCTCAAACTTGCCACATGTTTTTTTGGGTGGACCATGGCTTCAGGTAGCAGAGTGGCTTGTGCCGGTCCTGCAACTGGATAGTGGATACAGCTTAGCTGCACTATAAAATAGTTAGGAATTTGTAGTGAGTAAGCCTCCTCGAGTAGGATTTTGGTTGTTCTTTCTTTTGGTATGTCTGTCATAAAACCAGTAGTAAGGCCTGAATGCTGAATAAAGCATAACCTGTTTTGGCCACAACACATGTGTTTAGGGTGTATGAGCCAAAGATATGGCCATCCTGCCAAACATATATACTGTATATGAGAGAGGTGTTTTATACATTTTATACACAGTGAAAAAGAATAGAATATATCACTGCAAATGACTTTTAAATTAACTTAATGAAGAAATGGAAAAAAAACACTAGAAGTAGTGTTTGACAGATGAACTTGCTTGTAACAGGAGGTAATCCGAAAATACACAGCTATCATATTTTGTACCAGCTACTTTGCGCACACTGCCTCCAGCTTGCCTCTAATGCAACACATATGTCTCCCTGACCTACTTTGTATAAAAGATTATTATCTTTGGGAAATAAATTATAATAGACATCATAGTTTTTACTTGAAGAACGTGTTCAACAAAGTAGAAATGTTGAATTTTGTACTAAAGGGGTTATTTAGGAAGCACTGAAATTTCACTGAAATTTCGGTGCTTTCTGGTTCGGCGCACTTTGGTGCGCTTTGGCGATTCAAAACATGGAGCACCAGACATGGAGCAACCAAAGACCACCGCTGACCGCTACACAGACTCCCGAATGCCGCTGAAGACAACTGAACAGACCTCCAAACGCCGCAGAAGACACACTGAACTGCAGAAAAACAATTGGGAACTCTGCTATTCTTCGAATTGGTGTTTAAACCAATAGAAATACATGAAAAGGTCTGTTGCAGAATAAAAAAGTAATTTTTTTTCAAAAAAATTTGGGATCATAAATTTTGCCTAAAAATCCCCATAAATATAAACAATACTAATGTATGTTCCAAAAAATAAATAAATAAAAAGATGGTTTGCTGAAAATGAAAAAAACCAAAAACCAGTTGAATAAAAAAATAATTAGAAACGATAATATGTTTTTAACATTGTTCAAACCTGTCAAACGGACTCATCGATAATCAGGGCATTTCCCTGACACTTTGGTGCATTTCAGTGTTCTCTGAATAGATTGACCATTACTTCTCTATGGGACAATTTTGCTGCCGCCAAAGATCGCCGATCTGCACCATATTTCGCTGTCATTTCGCCAGTATTTGGTGAATTGACAGTTTAGTGAATAGCTGAACTGCAACGAAATTGCACCGTAAAGGTGAAATTCACCGTTCAGTGCAATTTGGAGGCAAATTCAGGGCTTACTATTTATTTATTTATAAACTATTTTACGAGGAAGGACATATTGAGATTTCTCTTGTATTCAAGTATGTTCTGTGTTCAAGAACATTGAATAACCTCTTAAGATACCAAAAAGATGCACATTCACCTAATAAAACGAAGAGTAATTGATACATTTTTTTTATACATTTCTCTTCTGTTAATGTTTCCTGATTAAGTAAATCATGGGATATTTGTAAGTGTTCAAATCCTTTGCGAGGGACACCACGAGCACTAGCGTTACATTATTGTTCTATTATAAAAAAGAGATTTAGGTTTCATTACACTCAATCCCTTAACCAAAGCTCCTCTCCACTAGGGATGAGCCAAACACTCCCCGAATTCGGTTCGAGCCCGAACCCGAACTTCCCATTTGTTCGGGACCGAACCCGAACCCGAGCCCCCATGCAAGTCAACGGGGCTGAAAATTTGGTTTTTTGGAGTGCCCTCCAAGAGGGCATATATGCTACATATTTGCCATAAAAGGTGTATGGGGGTCCGGGTAGTGCCCTGGGGGACAGGAAACAAGGACAAAAAGTTTTTAAAAAAACGTTTTTAACCACTTCACTGCGGAGGACGCGCTCAGCGCGTCCACCCGCAGTATCGTTCCTTGCGGAGGACGTGCTGAGCGCGTCCTCCCTTTGGGGCCAGCGTTCGGCCGGGTTCCGGCCGATCGCTGGCCCCCCTGGTGCGGGCTGACATCCTCGATGTCAGCCCAGCACCCGGAACCGCCGCCGGAGTAATTAGGTGTCATCGCGGGGGCGTGATGACACCTAATTCAGGCGCCCCCCCGCATGTGTGGAGGAGGCGCCTGAAAGGGAGGGGGGAGGTCCTTCGGACCTCTCTCCCTCCCGATCAGTGGCGTGCAGGGGGTTAACCCAGGCACCGTTTGGAAGGGCACAGCCTGCCCTTCCAAATGGTACCTGGCATTAACCCCATGGGGGCCGGATCACGAATCGGCACCAAAAAGTGCCGGTTCGTGATCCTTTCCCGGAGCTGGCCGACATCTTGGATGCATAGCACGATGACGCCAGTCCTGGAGTTAACCCCTAACTGCCACCAATGGTGGAGATAGGGGGTTCCAATTAACCCCCTATCTCCCGATCCGTGGCAGTTAGGGGTTAATGTTTGGTATTGTTGGATCGGCCAGAGAATGGCCGTTCCAACAATACCAAACATGAGTATGAAAAAGTTTTTAAAAAAAAATTAAAAAAAAATATATATTTTTTTTAAAAAAAAAATTATAAAAATAAAAATAAACAAGTTTTTTTTTCTTTTTTTGGTTCCTTAATGCAGCAATATTGTTCCCATTTCAATTATAATGTGAACAATAATGCTGCACTAACGATTTTTGTATGCGGTGCGTTTGTTAAAAATCGCGTAATTTTCCCCAAAAAAAAATGTAACGAGACCCCATCTCTAATTTTTTTAACAAGCGCACCCCATACAAAATATAACCGCAATTGCTCGCATGTTAAAATGTGAAAAAAAAACACTTTACACATTGTAAATTATTGAAAATTCATATTTTATTGCATTTTTTGTTATAATATACAGACAGGTCATGACGTATACATATAATAATGACATATTATGAATCTGCCGAGTCTGACAGAACTACTAAAATAAGCCTTCAAAACACGTTTAAACATGATGAGCAAAATCGGTAAAAATGACCTCAGCAAAGAGGCGGGAAATGCCTCAGCAGCGAAAGGGTTAAAGGGACAGTGAGTTTTCCATGAAATAAGGGTTAAAAATAAAAATGAAAAATTCCTTCAAATATCGTGCCCGAGAAGTGGCGGATTTCTAGGATGTATAGAAATAAGAACCAAAAAATGACATTTCAAATGACGGTAAATGCTTTTCCTTTAATCTATCCATAAACAACTGCTTGGGGCGGCAGTCTGTATGAAAAGAGGAGACATTTTCGGACACGCAGAAAAAGTTTACTGATTTTTTGGCGGTGAAAAGCAGGAGAATGGAAACTTCTAGACCAAAAAGCCGATTTGGAAAGTGAGATAAATGGGAGAATTTTTCTGGTTTGGCTATTTTGACCTAGAATTTTCCATTCTCCAGTCATTCTCCTGAGTTTCACCTTTCTCTGAATAACCTGTCAGGGTTATTAAGAGAGCGGTGAAGAGCAGGAGAATGACTGGAGAATGGAAAATTCTAGGTCAAAATAGCCAAACCAGAAAAATTCTCCCATTTAGGCTAGGGTCAGACTAGCGAATTTTTAACGTGCGTTTAGGCGCACTTAATCACGGCCGCACTAGCAGCAAATGACGGGCAATGACGGCCAATATACGAAGTATGGTCGCACGAAAGTCCGGCTGCGCAACGCAAGTGGAAAATGAACGCATTTTTTCGAGAACGCAGAACCGCTAGTGCGGATGTACAGAGTGCGCTGCGTCCACTAGCGGCGTGTGTGTGTGATTTGGAGACGTCAGACCCTGCTCATGTCCGGCCAACATAACGTCCAGACACCCAAAGTTTCCTGGTTTGGATCCGTAAAAAATCACGCACAAAAATGCGTATCGTATGACCGTTTTCGCGCAATCCGTGAAAAAATACGGCAATGCATTCGGACGCACTTTTTGACGGTCGCTGCGAAAAATGCGTTAGTCTGACCCTAGCCTTATCTTACTTTCCAAATTGGCTATTTGGTCCAGATTGTTCTCTTTTCCTGCCATTCTCCTGGTTTTCACCTTTCTCTGAACAACCCTGAGAGAGAGGTGAAAGCCAGGAGAACTGGCAAGAGAAGAGAACAATCTAGACCAAATAGCCGATTTGGAAAGTGAGATAAATGGGAGAATTTTTCTGGTTTGGCTATTTTGACCTAGAATTTTCACGTCTCCAGTTATTCTCCTGCTTTTCACCACTCTCTGAATAACCCTGTGAATTTTTAATCCCGAGGTGAAAAATAACATTGCTTTAGATTTTTTTCAAACACCAGTTAAATGCAGCATATTAGGCTGTTTTAGGGAAATTAATTCTCAAATCTCAATCAGAAGCAGACACCACCCCACCCTCAGTATATTGTACAATGTATCAAATTGATTACCAGACTAAAAACACCTGGTGTTATGCCCGTTTGTGAACACAGGTCATTTAGAGTTGATAATCTTTCCACGTACACATTAGTTTTTAATTCAATATCTAATAAACCTTTGCTTATAATATTCTGCAGTAAAGAGTCTCTTTATTTCTAGATTTTTTTGTATTTTGTTAAGCATTTTCTATACTTTATCGCTATTGCATGATTGGTGCTAAAACGGGGACGCCAACAGGAAAAACCTGTGTCTGCAGGTTTCCCCAGAGCGTCCCCGTTTTGGCACCTTATTACAGGGCAGGTGCTGATTCAGCAGCCTACTCCATAGTGCAGCGCTATCCTCCCTGATACTCAGGGCAGTGCTTTTGCGCCGGCGCGAGAATCACTTCCTGGATTCCATAGGACTCCATGAAGATTGGTGTTGCCGAGCCACGAGCCCTGTTCAATCTCGCTCTCGCAAGGTCGTGCAGGGCCATGGACTGATTTGTGGAGAGAGACTGGGGACTATTTGTCCCCAGTCTTACTCTGCTCCTGTGGGCCAGAAGCGGTGAATAGGGATGAGCCGAACACCCCAGTGTTCGGTTCGCATTCGAACTCGAACAATTTCAAAAGTTTGAGTTCGGACGCGAACACGATCCGAACTCAATGTAAGTCAATGGGACTCGAACGTTCGATTTTTAGAGTGCCCTTCAAGAGTGCATATATACAAGATATTTGCCATAAAAGGTGTATGGGGGTCCAGGTAGTGCCCTGGGGGACAGGAAACAAGGAAAAAAAGACTTTTCCATGAAATAAAGGTTAAGAATAACAACGAAAAATTTATTCAAATATCGTGCCTAGGAGGTCCCCATAACCTGCCCGTGAAGCGGCGGATTTGTCGGATGTATAGAAACATTTAAAAAGAAAAAAATTACATTTCAAATGACGGTAAATGGTTTTCCTTTAATCTATTCATAAACAACTGCTTGGGGCGGCAGCCTGTATGAAAAGAGGAGACGTTTTAGGACACACAGAACAAGTTTAGTGATTTTTTGGCTAAATTATGGTGCCTCTTATGCAGGCTTTGGATGAAAGTAACAATAGGTGCTTTAAAATTGGGCCTTTAGTGTCAGCAACAGTGCCTTCACACCTTCCGTAACCCCTCTGAGGTATTGTGGATTCTGTGGAAGAGTGCAGTGGTGGAGGTTTAGGGAATGCAGAAGAGATCTCCGATCTATTCAGTTACATCAGCATCAGGGGAGTGATAGCTGCTGATCCAGGACTGATTCATTTTTACAAATGTCAGCCAGTCTACAGAGTCGGTGGACAGACACACTCTTTTCTCTGTGACAAAACCTCCAGCGGCACTGAACGTCCTTTCAGAAAGCACGCTGGATGAAGGGCAACCTAGTAGCTGCATAGCATATTGGCTAAGTTCTGGCCAGTGATCCAATCTCAACACCCAGAAAGCCAGTGGATCATCTGCTGTAAAGGTATCCAGGTCTGCCCTTGCCCCTAGATAGTCCTGCACCATATGGTGAAGACGCTGGCAATGGGTGCCTACATTTGACGTCCCTGCGCGTTGTGGACTAAAAAAATTGGAAAAGGCATCAGTCAAGCGGCCCCCTTCACCGCTCTTCCTCTGATAAACAGCAGCCTCAGAAGCACCTGTGTCATCAGTTGGTAACCTACCAGTGTCTGGAAAGGTGTTACACAAGTGTCGCTTTAGAGCGTCCTCAAGTTATTTCATCCTGTGCTCCCTCTGTGAGGGCAGGGTGAGCTCTGCAACCTTACCCTTGTATCGTGGATCAAGAAGGGTTGCCAACCAGTAATGATCACTCTCCATGATAGCACGAATTCTGGGGTCCTTTAGCAGGCTTTGCAGGATAAGGGAGCCCATGTAGCGTAGGTTGGAGGTGGCATTAGCTTCAGAGTGTTCCTGGTCGCTGAGGATGACCGTATCGTGCACTACCTCCTCCCAGCCACGTACTAGTCCTTGGGTTTCTGGGGACACAAAACCCTCCCTTGAGGAATCCCCACATTCAATGCCCCCACAACTTAAATATTCCTCCTCCTCCTCCTCATCCTCCTCCTGTCTGATCTGAGGACCCGCAGAAATGCTGTCTGCGTAACGACTAGCCTTGAGAGCTAGGGAAGTCCTCCTCTTCCTCCCACTGCTCTGCCTCTAGTGCCACATCAAAAATTCCCCGCAGAGTGCGCTCCAGCAGGAAAACTAAAGGAATTGTGTCACTGATGCATGCACTGTCCCTGCTCACCATCCTCGTTGCCTCTTCAAATGGTGACAGTACAGTGCATGCATCCTTGATCATCAGCCACTGCGGGGGGGACCAAGTTGACCTGAACGTGTCCTTGTGCCATACTCACACAGGTACTCATTGATGGCCCTCTGCTGCTTGTGCAGACGCTGCAGCATTGCCAATGTCGAGTTCCACCTGGTGGGCATGTCACAGATCAGATGGTTTGTGGGAAGGTGGAATTCTCTTTGAATTTCTGCCAGGCGAACACTTGCTGGGAATGACCGTCTGAAGTGGCTGCAGTCTTTTCTGGTCTGGCTGAGAAGCTCTGCCAGCCCTGGGTACCTGGTTAGGAAACACTGTACCACCAGATTTAGGACGTGTGCTATGCTAGGCATGGTACATGCGTCAACTTACCCAGGTGTAGGGCGGAGAGAAGGTTGCTGCCTTTATCACAGACAACCATTCCCAGCTCAAGCTGGCGTGGTGTTAACCATCTCTGAGCCTTCCCCTGCAGAGCTGACAGAATTTCTGGCCCGGTGTGGCTCCCGTCCCCTAAACAAACCAGCTCAAGCACAGTATGGCATCTTTTTGCTTGAGCCATTGCATAGCCCCTGCCACGCATCGGTTTAACTGCCACTTCGCCAGAAACATTGAAGGAGGAGGAGGAAGAGGTGGTGGAGCAGACAGACCTCATATAAGCAGCTTTCTGGAGGCGTGGCGGATGAGCAAGCTCCAGCACAGAGCCCCATCCTGGATCCCTCCCAGCTGCAAGCAGAGTTACCCAGTGTGCCGTTAAGGAAATGTAACGGCCCTGTCCATGCTTGCTGGACCACGTGTCTAAAGTAATGTGCATCTTGCTGCTGACTGCCTTTCCCAATGACTCCATAACATTGTCTTCCACGTGCTGGTATAGTGCTGGAATGGCCTTCCGTGAAAAGAAATGGCGTTTTGGAACCTGCCACTGTGGTGCAGCACATTCAGCAAATTCACATAAGGAAGCAGAGCACTGGAGCACTGGAGCACTGGAGTTGCTGCGCATTCTCAAGCAGCATGTCACTATCACTGTAGTCAAACAATTCAGCTGACTCCTCCGTGTATGATAGTGAGGCTACGACAGGAGTAGCTGTGGACATGGAGGCTGAATTAGATGTTTTGGCAGCTGAGGTGGACTGTAAACCACTACAAGCCTGGCTAGCAGAGGACTCTGAGAATGGCCTGGTTAGCCAATCCTGCAAATCCTCTGTATGTTGCTGCTGCTTAAGACGGCCAGCACCTGTTAGAAACAAGGACAAGCGTGCCCCTGCAGAGGATGCACCACATCCACGACGACCAGGGGCACAGCCTTCCGACACAGAGGCTGCTTGCCCTCTTATCTGTGTCTGGGAGCGTCTGCCTGTCCTTTTTGGTCTTTCTGACATGGTGAGTGATATATAGATTAAAGATATACAGATTTTGCAGAACAATGCTATACATCAGTGATACACCCTGGCTGATAGCTGGCAACACCCAGATTCTACTCTGAATAGATAAACAGATGAACTCTGATTAAACTGTGTTATTGTATGGTATCTAGAATTAGATTAAAGATATACAGATTTTGCAGAACTATGCTATACGTCAGTGATACACCCTTGCTGATAGCTGGCAACACCCAGATTCTACTCTGAATAGATAAACAGATGAACTCTGATTAAACTGTGTTATTGTATGGTATCTAGAATTAGATTAAAGATATACAGATTTTGCAGAACAATGCTATACGTCAGTGATACACCCTGGCTGATAGCTGGCAACACCCAGCTTCTACTCTGAATAGATAAACAGATGAACTCTGATTAAACTGTGTTATTGTATGGTATCTAGAATTAGATTAAAGATATACAGATTTTGCAGGACAATGTTATACGTCAGTGATACACCCTGGCTGATAGCTGGCAACTCCCAGATTCTACTCTGAATAGATAAACAGATGAACTCTGATTAAACCGTGTTATTGTATGGTATCTAGAATTAGATTAAAGATTTACTGATTTTGCAGAACAATGCTATAAATCAGTGATACAGCCTGATAGCCAGGCAGCAGCTGGCAGTGCCAACACACAGATTACAATTCCCAGATATCTGCTAGAAGTAGGTGGGACCCCCTGATAGCTGGCAGTGAGAAGACACAGATTACAATTCCCAGATATCTGCTAGTCGTCTGTGAGACCCCAATAGCTGGCAGTGAGAAGACACAGATTACAATTCACAGATATCTTCTAGAAGTCTGTGAGACCCCAATAGCTGGCATTGAGAAGACACAGATTACAATTCCCAGATAATTATCTGCTAGAAGAAAGTGAGACCCCAATAGCTGGCAGTGAGAACAGACACAGATTACAATTCACAGAAATCTGCTAGATGACTGTGAGACACACTGAAAGAACAATCTCCTCTCACTCCTGCAAAAAAAAACATGTGCTGGGGCTGAGGGGAAGCCTTATATAGTGTGCTGCGGGAATTAGCTCTGTGAGCCCATGATTGGGCAAAATTTGCCCAATCAGGACTCTGAGCCCTGATTGGCATAGTGTCACGGATCCCTCTGATTACCAAAAGTGTGGTCCCTTTACGCAGACCGCTCTCTACCCTTCCGATCCTTGAATGGTCGGCAAAACTAGGAAGACAATTAACCAGACAATAGATAAACAAGGGGTAACACCAGACAGAGGTATGGAATAGAGTATTGTCACGAATCCTTCTGACTACCAAGATATTGATCTCTTTATGTAGTTCCCTTTCTACTCTTCCGATCCTTGAATGGTCGGCAAAGCTATATAGACAATGAAGCAGGTAACAGATAAAGAAAGGGAAACACCAGACAGGGGTACAGAACAGATCACAAGTCCTCCCTAGGACTTTAGTAATAGCAGAGGTAATCTGATGCGTGCTTAGGGTGCCACATAGACTGACCTCGGTACCAACGTTAAGGGCAGAACCTAGAGCAGAGTAAATGCCAATACCAGGGGTTATACACAGGAGGGTTCGTTTGCCAATGCCAAGAGTCATACACAGGAGGGTTCGTTTGCCAATGCCAAGGGTCATACACAGGAGGGTTCGTTTGCCAATGCCAAGGGTTATACACAGGAGGGTTCGTTTGCCAATGCCAAGAGTCATACACAGGAGGGTTCGTTTGCCAATGCCAAGGGTCATACACAGGAGGGTTCGTTTGCCAATGCCAAGAGTCATACACAGGAGGGTTCGTTTGCCAATGCCAAGGGTCATACACAGGAGGGTTCGTTTGCCAATGCCAAGGGTTATACACAGGAGGGTTCGTTTGCCAATGCCAAGAGTCATACACAGGAGATAGCCAAATACACAAGAGCTCTGCGGGAGGTGAATACCACGTCAGGGCATCGGTGTAATGGTGATACTGGGTTTTAAACCCGGCGGGTCCGCGCCACAACGCCAGGCCCCGCCCCTCGGCGTCCCACGTGAGCGCACCCGGAAGCGTTTACATTCGGCGCCTGGCCAGCGAGCAGCGAGGAAGCTGCTGCCAGGCGCCCCATCCCCTGACCCACCGTGACAGAACCCCCCCTCCAGGGGCGGCCACTGGACGACCCCCAGGGGCACGTGGGTGCGCCAAATAGAAGGCCCTCACTAGCCTAGGAGCATGGACTTCCGCAGCCGGTACCCAAGAACGATCCTCCGGACCGTAACCCACCCAATCGACCAAGTACTGCAAAGACCCCCTAGACATCCTGGCACCCAGAATGGCCTTAACTTCGAATTCCTCCTCGCCCTCCACAGAGACAGGAGGCGGTGGAGCATGGACTTTGGTGTACCGGTTACATAACAACGGCTTCAAAAGGTTTACATGGAATACATTGTGTATCTTAAAATGGGGGGTAACGCCAAAGCATAGGAGACAGGGTTGAGTCGCCGTAGAATCTTATAGGGACCGATATACCTAGGAGCCAACTTCATGGAAGGCACTAAGAGCTTGATGTTACGTGAAGACAGCCAAACCCTGTCCCCAACTTGATACACGGGTGCCTGCCTCCTGTGTCTGTCGGCCTTAGTTTTCTGGATGGCACTACTCTCCTCCAGTGCCCGTCTCACTCTCCCCCAAGTCTCTTTCAATGATGCCAGTTGCTCATCTAAAGCAGGAATCGTGGTATCAGGAAACGTGGCGGGGAGCACGGGAGGATCAAAACCATAAACAGCGAAAAAAGGAGAATGTCCTGTGGATTCACTCACTGCGCTGTTCAAAGCATATTCTGCCCATGGTAGCAGGTCTGACCAGTTATCTTGTTGTTCTGAGATAAAGCACCTGAGATATTTCTCTATATTTTGGTTTGCTCGTTCTGCTGCTCCGTTGGTCTGGGGGTGATAAGCCGAAGAGAAAGAGAGGTCTATCCCTACGTTCTTACAAAACCCTCTCCAGAATCCGGAGATGAATTGGGTCCCCCTATCAGAGACAATCTCCAGAGGGACACCGTGTATGCGGACCACGTTGGCAATGAATATGGGCACCAGTTCAGCTGCCGAAGGTAGTTTCCGAAGAGGAACATAGTGACCCATCTTGGAAAATCGATCTATGATCGTAAGTATCACTGTATTCCCTCTTGACTCAGGTAACTCTACTATAAAATCCATGGCTACATGTGACCAGGGTCGTTCGGGGATCGGCAAAGGCTGGAGTAAGCCAATGGGTGCTGTTTTGGGACTTTTCTGCCTTGTGCACACTTCGCACACGGCAATGTAATCTTTGACATCTCGGCGCAACGTGGGCCACCAGAGGAGTTTACTGATACTAGACACAGTCTTGGTGATACCCATATGCCCGGAAGTTTTATTATCGTGATAGATGTTAAGTACTTCCTCTCTTTCGTTCTCAGGTACAAAGAGTCTCGCAGGAGGTTTTCCCCCAGGAGCTGCGCCCTGGACTGTCTGCAACCTTTTCATTAGAGGAGACGAGACACTAATCGTGGTAGCGGCTATAATCCTTTCCTGGGGTACAATGGGATGCTGATCTTGGATATTATGTTCATAAGACTCATATTGTCTCGACAATGCGTCTGCTTTAATGTTTCTGGACCCAGGTCTATAGGTAAGCACGTAATTAAAACTTGAAAGAAACAATGACCATCTCGCTTGTCTGGAATTTAAACGTTTGGCATCTCCAATGTACGTGAGATTCTTATGGTCGGTTATGATAACGATGGGGTCCTTAGACCCCTCTAATAAGTATCTCCATTCGGCCAAGGCCGCGATGACTGCTAACAATTCTCTATTTCCAATGTCATAGTTCTTCTCTGCCGGGGACAACTTCCGAGAATAGAAGCCGCATGGATGCAAGGGTTTGTCAGGAGCCTCCCTTTGGGACAAGACTGCACCAAGACCTAGTTCGGAGGCGTCAACTTCTACTTGGAAAGGCAGAGCCGGATCTGGATGTCGGAGAACAGGGGCAGTAGTAAAAGCTTGCTTTAGTGCCTCAAAGGCTTGAGTGGCTTGAGGTGTCCATTTCTGATTTCCCACCCCTTTCTTTGTCATAGCCGTGAGGGGGCCACCAAGGCCGAAAAATCTTTAATGAACCTTCGGTAATAGTTCGTAAACCCCAGAAACCTCTGAATGGCTTTAAGTCCTTGGGGTAGAGGCCAGTCAAGAATAGCTGAGAGCTTCTTAGGATCCATTTGAAAACCCCCAGGAGTTATTATATAACCAAGGAATTGCACAGTTACTATGTCGAATAGACATTTTTCTAGCTTACAGTACAATCCAGCCTTCAATAGTTTTTTCAACACTTGTTTCACGTGGACATGATGAGTGTCCACATCAGGAGAGTATATCAGGATATCATCCAGATATACTATGACGAATTCTTGCAGAAATTCCCTTAGAGTGTCGTTTATAAGGTCCTGGAAGACGGCTGGCGCATTACACAACCCAAAAGGCATCACCAGGTATTCATAATGCCCGCTACGTGTATTAAAAGCCGTCTTCCATTCGTCTCCCTTTTTAACCCTGACCAGGTTGTACGCTCCGCGTAAATCAAGCTTCGTATAGACACGAGCCCCTTTTAATCGGTCGAACAATTCTGTTATGAGAGGTATGGGATATGCATTTCTTATAGTGATCCTATTCAAACCCCTATAGTCGATGCAAGGTCGCAGATCTCCCTCTTTCTTGGAAACAAAAAAGAAACCTGCTCCTGCTGGAGAGGAGGACCGTCTAATGAATCCTCGTTCCAGATTCTCCCTTATGTATTCCTCCATAATGTCGTTCTCTCTTTGTGATAAAGGGTATACGTGACCCCTAGGAGGCATCGTACCAGGGAGTAAATCAATGGCACAGTCATATGGACGATGTGGTGGTAGGACCTCAGTCCTGGCTTTAGAGAACACCTCCTTTAATGCCAAGTAACATTCAGGAACCTCTGTGGACAAAGGAGGGGCTGTGGCAATATTGAGGCTACCAATCACATTAACTCTGCCTAGGCACTTAGACTGACAACTCTGACCCCAACATTTTATGTCTCTCTGGACCCAATCGACAACTGGGTTGTGCTCTGTTAGCCAGGGAAACCCAAGAACGACAGGACATGAGGGTGATTCAATAATTTGAAATCTTATAGTTTCCTGGTGCAAAACTCCTGTTTTCATACATACATCGATTGTGTCATGAGTGATATGTGGACATGACAGGGGTTTACCATCTATGGCCTCCACCATTAGAGGTCTTTCCTTGAGAACCAGAGGTAGGAGGTTTTTGGCAGCAAAATTCTTATCCATAAAATTGCCTGAGGCCCCAGAGTCTAAGAACGCCTCAGTCTTGAGGTGAACCCCCTCCCAGGTTAGGGAGATCGGTAACAGAATCCTGGATTTTTTTTTTTCATTATCCACAAAGGAGGCGTACAGAGAACCGATAACCTGGGTGTTTCCTGTTCTGAATCCTACTTTGCTATGTTCAGCCCTGCTAACCCTGGGTCTCTGAGGACATTGAAGGCGGAAGTGATCTGCCCCTGCACAATAGAAGCAGAGCCCCTTTTCTCTTCTGTGCGCTCTTTCTGCTTCTGAAATACCTGTCTTCCCTATTTGCATGGGTTCAACGACCGGCAAATCTGTTTTCACATTCTCCGAACCACCTGACGTACTGGTGTGTCTGGGTAACGAGGGTAAAGGAGGCAAGACCCTTCTGGGTCTATCTCTGGGGTGTCTCCTTTCCCTGATTTGATCGTCCATGGCTATACAGAAATCTATCAGGTGGTCCAGACTTTCTGGTAATTTTAAGGGAGCCAGCTCAAACATGAAAGCCTCGTTCAAGCCTTCGGTAAAGGCTAAGGTTAAAACGTCGTTCGGCCAAAGTACCTCAGAAGTCAAAGTTTTAAACTCTATGGCATAATCGGCGACCCTCTTATTACCTTGCTTGATGTGAAACAAGGCCCTACCCGCATTGGTAGCCCTTCTAGAAGGATCAAAGGTACGTCTTAACTCAGAGGTAAAACCCTCATAGTCATAAATGATGGGTTTCTTATTTTCCCACAACGGCGTAGCCCACAATAAAGCTTTTTCTGTTAAATGATTAATCAGGTATCCTACTTTGGCTTTATCAGACATACAAGAACCTGGATTGTTCTCAAACAAGATCTCGAGTTGAGTCAAAAACCCCCGACATAGGCTTGGTGTACCATCATAGCGTAGGGGTGCCTTCATACTAAGCCTATGTCCTTCAGGGGGGACGGAACTGACCCTAGGTAACACTGGATCTGGAGGGTTTGTGGTACCTGTATTGGACCGATTTAACAGGGTTTGCAGAGCGAGAGAAATCTGGTCCATCCTATGGTCCTGTTCCTCTTGTCTGGCTGCGATACGTGCCAGCTGGTTAGAGAGGTCTGCGGGATCCATAGGCCCTGACGTAATGTCACGGATCCCTCTGATTACCAAAAGTGTGGTCCCTTTACGCAGACCGCTCTCTACCCTTCCGATCCTTGAATGGTCGGCAAAACTAGGAAGACAATTAACCAGACAATAGATAAACAAGGGGTAACACCAGACAGAGGTATGGAATAGAGTATTGTCACGAATCCTTCTGACTACCAAGATATTGATCTCTTTATGTAGTTCCCTTTCTACTCTTCCGATCCTTGAATGGTCGGCAAAGCTATATAGACAATGAAGCAGGTAACAGATAAAGAAAGGGAAACACCAGACAGGGGTACAGAACAGATCACAAGTCCTCCCTAGGACTTTAGTAATAGCAGAGGTAATCTGATGCGTGCTTAGGGTGCCACATAGACTGACCTCGGTACCAACGTTAAGGGCAGAACCTAGAGCAGAGTAAATGCCAATACCAGGGGTTATACACAGGAGGGTTCGTTTGCCAATGCCAAGAGTCATACACAGGAGGGTTCGTTTGCCAATGCCAAGGGTCATACACAGGAGGGTTCGTTTGCCAATGCCAAGGGTTATACACAGGAGGGTTCGTTTGCCAATGCCAAGAGTCATACACAGGAGGGTTCGTTTGCCAATGCCAAGGGTCATACACAGGAGGGTTCGTTTGCCAATGCCAAGAGTCATACACAGGAGGGTTTGTTTGCCAATGCCAAGGGTCATACACAGGAGGGTTCGTTTGCCAATGCCAAGGGTTATACACAGGAGGGTTCGTTTGCCAATGCAAGAGTCATACACAGGAGATAGCCAAATACACAAGAGCTCTGCGGGAGGTGAATACCACGTCAGGGCATCGGTGTAATGGTGATACTGGGTTTTAAACCCGGCGGGTCCGCGCCACAACGCCAGGCCCCGCCCCTCGGCGTCCCACGTGAGCGCACCCGGAAGCGTTTACATTCGGCGCCTGGCCAGCGAGCAGCGAGGAAGCTGCTGCCAGGCGCCCCATCCCCTGACCCACCGTGACACATAGTCTTGCACCTGTCTTGCACCTGACCTGTGGTCAGGTGCAAGGCTGTAGCCAATTACGAGCCAATGTTCGATTCGAACTCATGTTCGGAGCGAACCGCCAGCCCATCCCTAGCGGTGAAACAGGAGCAGAGTGAGACCAGATTTTGAATTTTCCAGCTGCAAGTCACCAATTTGCGGATCCTACGCTACGCAAGTTGAGTTGGAGCACAAATTGCGCAGAAAAGCTTCAAGGATTTCTGGGTTCGGGAGTTCCTGAGTCGAAGAGGAGAAGCAGCACGCACCAAGAGACAAGCGGTGAGTAAAGTCGTCCCCCAAAAAAATTTAAAGTAATTGGGTAGAGGCTGTCAGCATCATTTGCCCAATTACATAACGGCACAAAAAAGGGAGCTCTATTCATAATAGAGAATTCCTTTAATAATCGCAAACCTGCAGTTTCAAAATTCAGGTCAAATCATATTCTTGCTTAGCAAAGACCAGAGAATAAGTTCATTTTAATGCTATCTATCTTCAACTAGATAATAAACTTAAAGGGGCTTGAATGGCGGGCAAGTAGGACCAATTCCTCCAGTATTACTATAGGTGTGTCTGGCCCACATGTCTCAAAGGCCAGAGCACTCCATAAGATCTATTACTGTCATGGACATGCAGGTATGATATACTGTACCCTAGTACACAGAAAGCAAGAAATGTTGCCCAGGGTAAAGAAAAGCAACCCTAAGGGGAATATCCAAGAGTAGTCAGTAAAACCAAAGGTTAATTCCAGAGTTCAATCACAAGTGATAGTGTGGAGACAAAAAACAAAACCAGGATATCAGAACAAGAGAAATGCACAGCTCAATCCAACCAAGGATAACAAACAACCGAATACCTTCCCAGAGGAAAAACAAGAATGTGAGAGTACTGAGAATGAACAACACGATAAGCGTGGGTTCACGCTCAGGTCTTCTAAGGTCTCCCATTTTATATAGGGAGCCATGAACAAACACACCTTCTCTGCCAGCACATTTGTGAGACCAACTTCGGGATGCCTTCAAGCTGCTCTGGAATGAGCACATCCTGTCTGAGAGGTCCAGCTGTCAGCTGCCTCCTCCTCATGCCCTTCAAGGTTGCCTGGACCCAACACCATGCTTTAGGAAATGGGATAGGGATGTGCATGACTTTTTTTTCTCGTTTCGGTGGTTTTTTGGGTGGTTTTTTTCCGTTTCGGATCATTTTGGACAGTTTTTCTTTTGTTTCACTTTGGATGACTTTGGTGATTCGGATCAGTTAGTTTTTCATTTTTAATGAGTTATTTCTTTTTTTTTTTGTCCCTATACTAGGGGAGTAGATTACTACCAATAAAATGATATGCTGCATTAATTATAATGCAGAGAGGCGCTCAAAATTCCACCCAAAAAAATTCTACAAAAAACCCCTAAAATATAAATAAGTAAAGAAACTTTCATTCTATTAGTAGTAAACTACTTCCCATTCTTAAATAACCCATAAAAAATTAAATAACTCCTAAAAAACGAACAACTAACTGATCCAAATCACCCGAATCGATCCGAAATGCCGATCCAAATCACGCCGAAATTTTCGGATGCCAATATTTCATTTTTGGAAATGCTCCCTAAATACAAAAATGGTGATTTTTGTCCGAATTTGTATTCAGAACGAAACGAATTGCACATCTCACACACATATGGGATGCCAGCATTGCAGTGGTCCCCGATGCAGAATACTTTGGAGGTTAGGCCTGACAAAGATTGATGATTCATGGCCACAAGGCAAATGAAAAATAGATTTTCGAATGGAAAACAAACTTAAACTTCCATGACCCTACAGAAATATAATTGGTAAACATAGTATGCGGAAATGCTAGCTCAATGGAACCACTGAATAAATGTAAAAATGACCTCTTGAATATGTGATGAGGTGTCGGTATAGATGACTGAGAGTGACATCACATTTCTCACAGGCGCCTGCAAACAAGCCAGAAAATAAGCATACATTCTATATCACACATTCAGTACCCCAGGAATGAAGGAGATCTGGCAAGGGAATTGCAAATAGTAGAGCACATTCCATGGCCTGGTAAACAAGCTGGGAAAACCGTAGGACTACTTATTTTTCAATTTGGCTATTTAGCACAGCATATTCAATTTCCTTATCAATCCACCACAATTCCCTGTTCAGAAGAAAACTCCTGATTCTAGTGCCTCTAAAATAAATAGTACAGATCACAGATCTTATCTGATATCACACTAAATGACTGTATTCACCGTTTATAGGGAAAAATAGGTTGGCAGAAGAAAAGACAGATATATTCATAGCTTCTCAAGTCCCGGATTAACTATATTGATTATTTAATGGTCTTCTGTTGCTAAATTTAAAAATCTGGTCATACTTTTAAAGTATAAAAAAAACAGCATTCACTCTATAAATTCCATTCAATCCACAATGGGATCAACACAAAACACACAAAACAAACCACAGGTCTGTCATGAATAATGTAAATTAAGATACCTGTATTTATTTATTTATTTATTTATTTATATTTGCTAAATGCTTATTCAGAATGATGAGTGATTATGTCTTTTCCGTATGTTAGAAGTTTGACAAATCTCTGGTGCCTCATTAATGGTGTCCAAAGAAGAACATAAACCGCTGAAAGTCTTAGTATGTAGATTAAGTTCCTGTGGAAGCAATAAAGTTACAAAGGAATGAGTATATTTTAATTCAAAGCAGTTTCAAATGGAAATTACATTATTAGTTTAAAGCTTGCCAACTCTAAGGTACTTTGATGATATACCAAGATTTTCTTTTTTCTTTGGCGATCATTACTTAATTAAAGGAACACTCTATTATTCTATCTAGTATTCTTATTTAGTATTTTGTAACTGGTCATAGTGAGCTATGGGTACCCCCCTTATTGGGTGTCTCAGCATCGGATTCAGATTTCCAATGCAATGTCTTCTTCTTCCTGGAAGGTTTTCATTCAGTCCATGTTGGACAGCCTTCCAGAATTTTATTTGGCAACGTACAACTGTTTATTGCCAAGTAGCCATTGCTTTCCAAGGATTTGTATCTAACCCACTGACAGTGCTGCTTCAACAGAGAACGCAGGCTGTCAGACCGGATCAGCAAAGATGGAGACCCTAGTACTGGAGATAAGATGAATTTTAAACTATGCTTTATAAATATTTAGCCATCCTTCTCCCCATTTTTAGATTAGAGTATCCCTTTAAATTTTACTTATATATATAGCTATATCTATAATATCGATAGCATTGTGTGAAAATAAATAAAAATTGGAGTATCTTACTGCATACCAGTATCTATCAGGGTTATCCAAAGAGATTCGAAAAGTCACCGCACGTTCGGTGACTTTTCGTTCTCTTCAATTCGGTTCCTTTTGCCGATTGCATTTCGGTGACCCTGCGGTGTATTCAGCAAACAGCACAGGGTCCCCGAATTGCAGGGAAAAGCTGCCGTAAACTCACCGAAAACTAACCGAATGCACGCTGAAAACAAGCAAAAACATCTGGATTAACCTTCGAAGAGGAGCCGAACAGGAGCCGAAAAGGAGCCGAATCACACAGAGCCGAAGCAGCTGTGACGTAGAGGAGGCAGTGAATAAATTAGAAAAACCATTTGTATGAATCTGGGAAAATGAAACGCTGTTTGCAAAGAAACTACTGAGCGAAAATGTCTGAAATTTTCACAGGAGGTCCAGGGAATGATAATAAAGAGGGCTGTTACAAAAAAAATAAGTAAACTGAAAAAAAAATCAAAAAAAAAATCGGACTTTTTTAAAAAAAAAAAAAATTCTGAAAAATGCTTAAAGTATCCTAAAAAATCAATGAATAAAGAGACTTTTTGCTGCAGAATTTTATAATGAACGGTTTATTAGATATTGAATTAAAACGGGAATATTTTTAACATTGAAGTCTATGGGATTCTCCTGAATAAACTTGCCGAATTAAACCACCGAATGGCAGGGCATTAGGGGAACCTTTCACTGCTGGTTTGTGTTCTCTGAATAGCCGAAGCAGTGCTTTTTCATGGGGATTTCACTGCCCTCGAACAGGAACCGAACAGGCACCGTATGTGCAGGCAATTCGCCAGGATTTGGCGAATTGCCTGCTCTCTGGATAGCCGAATGGCCAGGAAAGGTAACCGAACACTGATTTTCAGCGTTCGGTTACCTTTCTCAAGCAATTCGGAGCTCTTTGAATAACCCTGTTAGTATCATTTGGCTAATACCTGTCAGAACTAGGATATTCAGAATATATAATAGACAGTGTGGTATAACAGCAACTTGTTTATTGTTCTAATGGAATTCAGAGACTCAATGCTGCTCTACATAGGGTTAGAGGGTAGTGGCACTACCAAAAGGTTTCAGGAAAGTGTATAAATTGGAAACTAAAATAAACCCTAAGCGCGAAGATCATTGAATGAAATTGTGTTATAAACTCATTCTATGTGAGCCATACAATGTTATTAAATATGAGCAAACATTATCTCAGCATGAGGAAAAGGGGGTTTTGTGAGGGTCCTGAGAACGAGCAACAGCACTAGTGGCCTGCTCTAAGGTGGGGCCTGCTCAGGTCTCACAAGGATTTAGCTTGCTTGTGCCATTACAGGGATGAATTCTCCATATGCAAATCAGCCTGCTCTCACCCAGAAATCTCTCACCAAGAAAGAGAAATTCATCCCTGTAATGGCACAAGCAAGCTAAAACCTTGTGGGACCGGAGCGGGCCCAACTGTAGAGCAGACCACTAGTGCTGTTGCTCGTTCTCAGGACCCTCACTATAAGTTTACAGGGTTATCCATTCCAGATGTGGACCCCTTGCTTGATGTGCCTAGAGGGGTGTCAGCTATACCCTCTTGACAAGGCCTAATAAGGCCAAAACGATCGTCGGGGGTTGATGTACTTGGCAATCAGTACTGACCACCCTTTTTGGGTGAGAGCAGGCTGATTTGCATATGGAGCATTCATCCCTGTAATGGCACAATTGAGCTAAAACCTTGTGAGACCTGAGGGGGCACCCACCGTAGAGCAGGCCACTAGTGCTGTTGTTCATTCTCAGAACCCTCACAAACCCCCCTTTCCTCACTATATTATCTCAGCATACTGTTATGCCCAACTTCAGTAGCTCCCATGCATGAAACACAAAAAACAGAAATACAAACAGATGTGTAATACTGTTGGGAAGGAGTAAGGTGAGTATGATCTAGATTTCTAGAATACTCTTTCACTCACATGCTCAGGAGCCTGCACATGCATTGACTCGGTAGGGTAGCAACGTGTCAACTTCTGTGGAGTGGCACTGGCCCACTCTGATGACTCAAGGGAATGTATAAAAAAAAGCAGCAACCAAAATAAGGTGATAGTAAAAACAATCTGATTTATTGGTATACAAAAGAAAAGACTACTTCAAATGTGGGAAAAGAACAAAAAGTGCAATATGGTGTTAAACCAGATATCTGATCTATTACACAAGAAAAAAAAGGAAAAACAATATAAACCGAGATTTTAAAAACCCTAAACAGGATAGGTGATCATGTGCACCGTGTACATATAATATACAGTTGATAATTTAATATGCAGTCGATAAAAAAAAAATATTTAAAGACTGAAACTACCACTGGAAAAATAAAACTGGAAAAAATAAATAAGTAAATAAATAAAATAAATTAAGTAAAAAATAGTCAAAACCAAAAGGGTTAAAACCAAAAAAGAAACCAGCTCTATCTACAATAGATAGATATTTGGGCCAACTGCTACCCCTAATAAGTAGCTAGTAAAAAAGTCCATCTGGTAATAACGCCAAAAATGACAAAAAGGCAGTGGAATAATAGAAAACAGACTATGTCCATATAGGTCCGACCTGTTGCCGCTTCGACAAAGGGTTAAGGCTCGTGTTAGACGAGCGCACTGCAGAGTGGAAGGAACGTCTGTGAGAGTGGACGTTCCTTCTACTCTCTGCTGCCGCTGAGTGCGCTCAGCTGTGCAAATCGCGATCCTCCTATGGAGGATCGTGCTTTGCAGCCCTGTCGACGCACTTTCTAGCGCATCAACGGAGAGATTCGCTACACGGACACTTGCTGCGCGTGCAGTTCGTGCGCGCGCACAAACATGTGACCGGCCCCATCGCTGCATCATGCGGCTGCGCCGTGCACCGGTAAGTGCGGGCACATGGGCGCACTAGGTGCACTCGTCTGACATGAGCCTAAAAGTGCTGGGGTGGTGACGCATTTCAATTAAACTCCTCATCCGAAGCGCCTGAATGACTTCATCACGAGGAACCAGGAAGTCGCAAAGAGGACCAGGTGTAGAAGATCATAGGAAGATTACAGTTCTATTTAAAAGCTCCCTGGATAGACTGCACATTCTAGGACTGTGGAAGCCAAGATGGGCTTTGGCAAAACACATGTCCACAGTTGATATGCTGAAAATGTTTGGAAAGCTTTGAGATCCATTTTTCTAAAAAAAAACAACCATGGAAACCAAGTTTTAATGTATATGTAGGAGCACTTTTTGGTTGGCTGTGGGGCCCTCTACCTGTCAAACAAGGTCTAGTGTCCGTGGAAATGTACAGTAAAATCGTTTCTGTAGTTCACTGTTTGAGTAATTTATTTATTTATTTAGAAAGGATTTTACCAGGAAGGATACATTGAGATTTCTCTCGTTTTCAAGTATGTCCTGGGTTCAAGAACATTGAAGTGTTACAGTTACAGAAATACAAAGTAATACAATGCAAGATATTAAAAAAAAAAAACCACAAATATACAGATTAACAGAAAATAAATATGTAGGAAATATAGTCACTAGGTTACATGTTTACAGGTGCATTCTGTATTGAGGTATGTTAGTAAGGAGTTCTTGAGTGACTTAAGACTGGGGGAAGATTTGATGGTGTCTGAGAGGTTATTCCATAATTGTGGTGCTCTGTAGGAAAATGAGGACCGAGCCACTGTCTTTTTGTATTGTGGAGTAATGACAAGTGTTTTTTCATGAATCCACTGGGTTCTGTACAGCCTATTGTGTAAACTATAATTAGTATTATACAGGAAGAAAGTTGAAAACCTGAATGACTGGCAAAAAAATCAAAGTGTTGCAATGGCCCAGTCCAGACCTCAAACTGATTGTAGTGCTATGGCGGGACTTTATGAGAGCTGTGCACAGACAAATGTCTGCAAACCTCAATGAACTGAAGCAACATAAAGAAAGGTGGGCAAAATTCTGTACAATGCTGTGAGAGACTGAAAAAATGATACAGAATAAGATTACTTCAAGTTATTGCTTCTAAAGGTGGTTCTGCAAACTATTTAATGGCAAGGTGTACTTAGTTTTTCACACATCAACGGCTTCTCCGTTTTCTGATACTTAGACATGGATGCAAGTTACAAATTGCTATCAAGGTTTAATGGTATGGCAACCTTGGGGAGTGGCGATGCATAGAGAGAAATAAAACGGAAAATAGGGGGCAGCCTCCTAACGAAACACACAGCGGGGGTAACCCAAAACAATGATATCATTTTTTTTATTGTTATTTTTGTCCTAACGATTGGCCTGGCTTTTCCTACTGTTTGTTTGCTTTGTGACTCCAAGGTATCCATTCCTTACACCTTGAGTTTTTTTAAAGCTTTATGGTAAACATAGAGTCCATACACCATTTTTATAGTATTTTCTATTAAAAGGTACGTTTTAGACTCACATCCACTCTCTCAGAAGGAGATTTGGCCTTTGCAACATCCAACAATAAATAAAAATATTTATCCATTTTCCCCTAGTTTTACTTAAATAAATATTGTGTCAGGGATTATTATTCAATAAGAAATTTATATGAGACACAAATATCAATCGTTTATATTTCCTAGAAATTCTCCTAAATTCTTTTAATTGTCTGTGTTTTGCTTTGAAGAATACACTAATCAATAATCGGATAAAAATATATATATATTTATTACGTATACAAAAAAGTTTCAAATCTCATATCATAAACAAAGATTTATAAACAACCACAAAATCCATCAGCACATAGACACTAGCTTCCCAATATATGTATCACCTGTTAGTAATTGCATATATGATTAATATCATTTACCTTATCAGTTAGTAACTATGCACGAATGGTTAATAAACATTTCTGCTTAACGAAACATGTATTTCCCAGCAAACCAATGTTTAACAAGCTAGATCTTGTAGAGATATATGTATCTCTCTATGCTACGTGGATCAACAAAAGATGAGCTATGAGTTATTCTATTTTTAGAATAAGTAATAAAAACTTATTTAGTGAATCCTCCCCTAATATCGAGAATTAAACTTCTAATCTTCTGCTTTTTATATTGTAGTTATACAATTCCTTGCTTATTAATTTCAATCACAGTAATTTCCAAATTCAATATATATATTTGTATATCATCTTTGCAACAGTGTCTTTAGGATAAATCCTTATATCCGATTCTTCTTCATATCTCTATCTGCAGAATAGAAATATTTTAGATTCTGGATCTAACAATATCTGAGAAATCTCAGTCTATCTGTTGCAAGAACTACTCCAAATATATATAATTTATTAACCTTAAATTTGCTCTCTCATACATTACCTGTCCAGAGTTACAGCGGCAATATTCTTTGATTGTTTTGGAATATGTGAAAATTATCAATGTCAGATAATCAATGCATGTGAGTTAGAGACTTGGTGTGAAATCTTGAGTGCATTGTGTCCTGGGATGGTTTGCTAGCGATGGTCTGCCTACGATGGTCTGCTTGCGTGAATGCATTATGTCCTGGAATAATGTGACTGCATTGTCGTGTAAGTCTGAATGAATTGTCGTGTAAGTCTGAATGCCTTGTAACGAACAGTGCGGCTCCAATTATAGTCATTTTGACGTCACTAACAATCTATTCTCTATATTAAATATAATATTTACTATCCTCAAGAGGGCAGTGTTGCACTTCAGATTAATTCCACCATTTAATTTTTATATCTCTTATCTCAGATCAAGAGGTCAATCTGACTTACAAAGACCCTCTATTTTCAATGTAGACTCTGAGTCTATCCTGTCCAAATTAGATTTATTTTTCCACTCCTCTCAAAGTTTTTACTAGGTCTCTTTATCAGTTGAATTCCTTTCTCTGTTAAAATCACAGAATCTATTCTTCAATAATTATACTATTTACCAGTTATACTCAACAAATACTTATTGGAGCATCTATTTTCTACTGTAAATATAATAAAATATACCTTGATTATAAGAATATATTTCGTGAATATAATCATACATTTGCAAAAACTTTAACTTTTATTCCTATACCCAAAGAGAAAATATCTTTTTGTTTTAAAGACTTAGTACCGGCTGGATGGAGTAGAGGTAATGTCACCGCTCTGCATGGAGAGAGCCTGTGGAGTCATGGGTTCAATCCCAGCGAGCAACCTCTCCAGTAAGTGTCCTTGGCAAGACACCCAACGGTACATACTCGCCACCCAGGACATACTTGAAAACGAGAGAGATCTCAATGTATCCTTCCTGGTAAAATCCTTTCACAAAAAAAAACAAAAGAAAAAAAAAAAAAACCAATAAATTTAAATATGACATGTCTGGCACTTAGCTTCAACATTATATCACACAAAGACATTTTAAGGTTCCCTCACGTCTGGTATTTCTAAAAACAAAAACATAAAATTTCACCTAGCCGTGAACTATTTAAAAAAAAATCTCTGTTCATTTCTAAAACTAGGGAAAATTGAAAAAGAAAAGACTTTTTATTTAAAACAAGATGGCTACAGGCATCCATTTAAATTTTTCCTTCTAATATACCCGACAATTGACACAGTGTAATATGTCACGTGTTGTTGCTAATCTGAGGTTGTATTTACCTAATTGTAAAACCTACTAAGGACCAGATGATTTATTATTATGTTCTGATATGTAAAACCATATAATTCAAAGAGGGTGTACTTTCTTTTTCACATAACCGTAACTGTTTTACTGTGTCTGAATTGAAATGTATTGTACACAGAGAATGGTGAAGCGCCACACAAACATGCATCCACCACCAAGGCACCCCAGGTGGCCAGTACCAGAAATTAGAGGTTTCCCCTGAACCAAGAACACACAAGAAATAAATTTATATGACCTGGTACGGCGCAAATATGCTGTAAGGGGTCCTTGGGTCTCCCGAGTACATGGAAAATACAATTGTACAGAATGATACAGTATAACTAGTATAAATCAAGAAGGTTCAGATGTTATCTCACTCACAAATAAAGAGCCCAAACACTGACTCAGAGTGGGTCCACACGTGCGGGTTGATTATCTTCAAATTTCTCAGATGACCCCCCACCTTGTTTAGGATACCTCATCTGCCAATATGCAAGTGAAAAGCAGAGAAAGGAACACTCCTTGCGTAGATCAGTGTGGACTCACAGGTAAGTATTATCCAGATTTTATACTTACATTTGGAGGAGCCAGATGGCTCTAACGAGAACGCCCATGGGTTTTTGGGACTGGAAAACGCAAGTGAAATCACTATCGATCAAAGGATTGTAATCGAAGACAGGATAAGGAAAACCAAAATAAAATTTATTAAAATGCAATAAAATAAGCCAGAACGCGTTTCGCCGCATGAAAGAGCGGCTTCATCAGCTGGTGTACTCTCAAAGGACTAACAGTTCTTATATAGCATCCCTAAATTAGATGATTGTACCCACATCCTGTCCGAAATTGCTTCCTCTGTTCTTACGTCTCCGTCGTACGTGTTCGGCGCTGGGCACTGCCATTTTGCACATGCGCAGTTGGTTTCCGCGTTCCATACACTGATCACTCACTTCCGGTTGAGGTTTTCCCAGCCGCAGATGGAGTGATGGGTCCAGGTGACACCTCGGCAATCCCATTCGCGTTTCCACTGCATCAACCTCATGAAACATTGATTCTCAAAACAAGAGACACGAACAGTTAAATGCTAAACGATGGCATTATATCACATCACAATATACTCTGCTGGATCTCTATTAATTACATTTCCCTACGTTATTCTGCATCTAAATTAAAACGCTCCTATTAATTTGGAAAAACACTTATCAGTGTGATATCCCAATTTATTATTGTTATTTGGAGATGTATATGAATAAGGTGGCAGTATATGAGCATTACAAATCGCAATTTCGTTCATTAATGTAATAATAAGAAGTGCATATTTTATTCGTATGCGTCCATATGATTGTAGACCGGCTCCATCTAGCCAGGTATAATACCTGGATGTAAACCTATATACATTAGGTGTCAAAAATTAAAAAGGCAAACATTCAATAATAATGTGTTATATGTGTGCAGTGTTGAATGTGACTTACTCAGGGTTATTCAAAGAGATCCGAATGGCTGCCGAAAAGGTAACCGAACGTTGAAAATCAGCGTTCGGTTACCTTTCTTGGCCATTCGGCTATCCAGAGAGCAGGCAGTTCGCCAAATGTTGACGAACTGCCTGCACATACGGTGCCTGTTCGGTGCCTGTTCGAAGGCAGTGAAATCCCCATAGCTTCGTCTATTCAGAGAACAAAACCCAGCAGTGAAAAGTTGCCGAATTGCCCTGCTATTCGGTGGCTTCATGCAGCAGATTTATTCAGGCGAATCTCATAGGCTTCAATGTTAGAAATATTCCCATTTTAATCCAATATCTAATAAACCGTTCATTATAATATTCTGCAGTAAAGAGTCTTTTTATTTATAGATTTTTTAGGATTTTTTAAGCATTTTTCGGGATTTTTATTCAAAACAAATTCCGATTTTTTTTATTATTTTTTTTAACTTTACTTCTTTTTTCTGTAACAGCCCTTTTTATTATCATTCATTGGACCTCACATGTAAATTTCAGACATTTTCGCTCGGTAGTTTCTTTGCAAACAGCGTTTCACTTTTCAAACATTCAAGCGTACTGTTTTTATTTTCTCACTCCATTCGTCTACGGTGTCGGCTTTTTCTGGCAGCTGCTCTGCGCTGTGATCGGCTCCTGCTTGGGTTTCTCCGGCGTGTTCGGCGGGGTTAATCCAGCTGTTTTGCGTTTTTTCTGTGTTTTTCGGTGCCTGGTTTTGCAGTGAGTTTTCGGCGGGTCATTGCGGCGGCCCTGTGGTGCTTGCTGAATACACCGCAGGGTTGCCAAAATCGGATCGCCAAATCGAACCGAATTGAGGAGAACGAAAAGTCACCGAACGTGCGGTGAGTTTTCGATTCTCTTTGAATAACCCTGACTATGTTAGCAAAAATATATATATGTTGTAAAATATAAGCAATATATATGCAATGATAGTGATATAAGTACTATTTATAAAGTTGTGCTTATTTTATTAGTGTAATGGATGTAGAGGGAAAAAATAAATAAATAAAAAAAATACATAAATATATTAGTTAAAATTCCTATTTTTATATAAAATGCTGGTGGTGACATTAATTAATATACAGTATATGTTACAGGTAAAGCCCGAAGTTACATAGTTACATAAGCTGAAAAAAGACATGCGTCCATCGGGTTCAGCCTCTCCCACATAACCTACTGCTGTTGATCCAAAAGAAGGCAAAAAAACCAGTCTGAAATATGCAACATACCGGGAAAAAATTCCTTCTTGACCCCAGAATGGCAGTCAGATTTCTCCTTGGATCAAGAAGCTTTTACCCACATATTAAATATTATAACCCTTAATATTCTGTGTCTGCAGGAAGTCATCCAGTCGTTTTTTAAAAGTCTGTACAGACTCTGACCCAACCACCTCAACAGGCAGAGAATTCCACAGCTTTATTGTTCTCACCGTAAAATAACCCTTCCTATGCTTTAAGCTAAATTTTCTTTCTTCCAGTCTAGATGGATGACCCCTTGTCCTGTGTATAGACCTGTTAATGAATAGGTTATCAGACAATGGTTGATAATGGCCCCGTATATATTTATATAAGGTTATCAGATCCCTTCTAAGGCGCCGTTTCTCTAAACTAAACAGGTTTAAGCTTGTTAGTCTTTCCTCATAACTTAACCCTTCCATTCCCCTTATTAATTTAGTTGCCCGTCTCTGCACTTTTTCTAGCGCTATAATATCTTTTTTTAAGACAGGTGCCCAAAATTGCACGGCATATTCAAGGTGCGGCCTGACCATTGATTTATACAGAGGCAAAATTATGTTTTCATCCCGTGAGTGAACTCCCCTTTTAATGCATGCCAATACTTTGCTGGCCTTGGTGGCTGCTGTTTGACATTGCACATTGTTACTTAGTTTGAAGTCTATGATTATTCCCAAATCCTTCTCCTGCTTGGATTCCCCTAACTCCGTACCATTTAGGGTATAAATTACTTGTGTGTTCTTCACTCCAAAGTGCATAACTTTGCATTTATCTAGATTAAATCTCATCTGCCATTTAAGTGCCCAGTCCCCCAATTTATCTAAATCCCTCTGCAGCGAAGTAACATTCTGCTCACATTGTATTACTTTTCCTAGTTTTGTGTCATCTGCAAACACTGATACATGACTTTCAATGCCTATCTCAAGGTCATTTATAAATAAATTGAATAGTATTGGTCCTATAACAGACCCCTGAGGGACACCGCTTACCACTGGTGTCCATCTTGAAAATGTACAATTTATGACCACTCTCTGTACCCTATCTTTTAGCCAGTTTTCTATCCAAGAACAAGTATTTTCATCTAGACCAATTTTTCTCATTTTAATTAGTAACCTTTTGTGTGGAACTGTGTCGAAAGCTTTGGCAAAATCTAAGTAAATCACATCCACTGCGACCCCCTGATCTATACTTCTACTTACTTCCTCATAGAACGTAATTAGGTTAGTCTGACATGATCTGTGTTTCATGAAACCATGCTGATTTTTGCCAATTACATTATACCTCCCAATAAATTCCTGAATATTATCCCTTAGTAACCCCTCAAATACTTTCCCAGCCACAGATGTTAAGCTCACAGGTCTATAAATCCCAGGCACAAATTTTAAACCTTTCTTAAATATAGGGACCACGTCAGCTTTTCTCCAATCCTCTGGTACTATTCCTGAAAGAAAAGAATCTTGAAAGATTTAGAACAGAGGTTTACATATTTCAACACATAGCTCTCTCAGTACTCGCGGGTGAATTCCATCTGGCCCTGGGGCTTTATTCACATTCACATTGTTTAATTTCTGCAAAACCTTGAAGTGTGGTTAATCCTAGCATTACCCAGGCATCATTAGCAAAAGTCCGAAGTGAAATGAAATTTCGGACTTTACCCGGGTAATCTGCAAAGTATCCAGAGACCTCTGGGTACTCAGGTTTTCTGTTCTGTTTTAACTGGGTAAATCACACATTACCCTAGTGTTGCTGGATAAAGTGTGATGTGCAACAAAACATCTTTATCCGGGTATTCTGCAAAGTATCCAAATGCCTCTGGGTATTCCGCTTTTCTTGGGTTTTCAGCAGGTTACAGTTGACTGAATTCCGAGGATTACCAGAGTAAAGCTGCAAACTGCTATCTGACTGATAACAAAATTGTGTTTTTTGTTATTTTTAATGAAATTGTAACCACAGTCACAAACCACACTAAATAACTGTCATGTAACGCTCTGCATTAATTGTCTGAAAATTTATTTATGAAGATAAAGATATTATATAAAGAGTAACCTGATGGTTATTATGTTTTATAAATGATATACTGTATAGACACGACACATAATAAAGATCATGTAACTCTTTCACATTCATATAAGAAACATATGCTGTTACTCTGTATATTCATTATATCTGCAATACATTTTAATGTTTGTCTTTTGCCATTTCCATTGATAATATCCACAGATAAAAGCAAAATTCACTTTTACCCAAGTGGGGTTGGATGTTCTGCAGATTACCCATGTGAAGCTGTGGATAGTCCTCAGATTACCCGGGTGAAGCTTCAGACTTGTACATTATCCAGGTAAAGTGCGCATTTTTCAGCTCTTCCAGACTGTTACCCAAGGGCAGTTGGTTAGTCCTAAGATTACCCGGGTAAAGTCCGAAATTGTAATTTTTTTGCAGCTTTACCCAGCGGTTTCGGGTAATGTCAGGATTACCCAGGTAATCCTAGGATTAACCGCACTTCTGGCTTTACCCGTAACATACTGTATATAATAAGTGTAATATTTAAATCTAAAAGTGTAGGATAAATTAATATGTTGAAAGTACATAAAGTATGATAAATAAATCAGTGCTAAATAACTTATGTGTGGGGAATAGGGATGAGCTGTTCGGTTTTATCGGTTCGGAGTTCGATTCGAACATTGGCTTTTCGAATGTTCACGAACTTCAAACTTTTTGGGACGTTCGCCAAAAGTTAAAAAAAAAATAATTTGAAAAAAGTATAAAAAATGCTTAAAAAAATACTAAAAAATCTAGAAATAAAGAGACTCTTTACTGCAGAATATTATAAGCAACGTTTTATTAGATATTGAATTAAAACGGGAATATTTTTAACATTGAAGCCTATGGGATAAAACATTCTTGTTACTAAAACATCAGGCAGACACGGCCCTCTAATCAGGCACTGTAGAGGGCAGCCTGCAGGGGTCTCCCAATGATCCCCTTGAGGAGCATGCGTCCGCCGGATGACAGAGCTGTAACTGTGCGGGCTAGCCGCCCGGGTGCACGTGGCAGAGACAGGCAGCGCAGGGAGGGAGCCACTGCACCTGCGGCCACGGCAGACCCCCCCACAACCAGGATCCAGGCAGCCCCCACTGACCACCAGGCTAAGGTATGGTGACACATTTCCAAAAAAATTAAATCCGAGGACATTTTTAAATATCCATGGGAACATAAAATAAAACTTTTTTTTTCTTTCTCTAACTGGCTGAATGTATTTAATTATATATATTAGATACATTCAGTCAGGTAGAGGGGGGTGGCATGTGGGCTGCGCGGGGTCTCAGGCAGTGGTTTTTTTTTGTGTGTATATCTTTAGCAAATTTATAGGGGAAGGTAAAGGCAGGTATGATATATATATATAGATAAGATTTATATCTATATTCTTATAAATATATATATCCAGACTTGTATTACACACACATTTTGGCAACTAATTCCCCCCCCCATTTGGCTGATCCCTCCAGAAGAAATGTTGAACCCGATAGAGCAGAGAATAATATAGATATTCTCTGCTCTGTCGGGTTCAACATTTCTTCTGGAGGGATCAGCCAAATGGGGGGGGGGGCGCATTTAGTTGAGATTGTCCACATGCCACCCCTCCATGTGCGTATGTGTATATAGGTCTGAGGTCTGTGGGTGGGTGTATATATATATATCTGCGTGTTGATATATAGGTATATATAGGTCTGCGTGTTGATATATACGTATATGTCTGTGTATGGTATCCAGGGCCAGTGCAAGAATTTTTGTTTACTCAGGCGAAGTTGCGTTTTGGTGCCCCCCTCCACCCAATCCGTGCCATGCTAATCGGGAGTGTGTGGTGTCCTCACGCATTGCCAATCTATGCTGTGCCTGGTGCCCCTCCTGTGCCACAGGGCCAATCTACAGAGTGTGCGGTCCCCTCCTTTGGCAATGTGGCATAGGAGGGGCACCAGGCACTGCACAAATTTGCAATGTGGCCTGGTGGTGCCCCCTGGTCTTGGATGTGTCAATAAACCCACATATTTCAAACTGCCTGCCACTCCCAGTGTTTCCCTGTGATCCTGCTACCTACCACTCTCACTCTGTTGCTTTGGTCCACTGTCTGACTCCAGGTCTCTAGAAGCAGACTGGCAGCAGGGTCCTCGTCCTCTAATTCAATTCACTCCCCCTTAATTCATTTTTCCCCATTAATTACTTTCACCCCCTCCCCCCTTAAATTAATTTCATATAGCGTATGACAGAGCTCCACAGCAATAAAACTCACAGTAATGTGCAGGGTGTATGAGCGTATGACAGAGCTCCACAGCAATAAAACTCACAGTAATGTGCACTGTTTATGAGCATATGACAGAGCTCCACAGCAATAAACCTCACAGTAATGTGCGCTGTTGTATGAGCATATGACAGAGCTCCACGGCAATAAACCTCACAGTAATGTTCAGTTTGTGTGTATGAAAGTATCACAGAGCTCCACAGCAATAAAACTCACAGTAATGTGCAGTGTGTATGAAAGTATCACAGAGCTCCACAGCAATAAAACTCACACTCATACACACTGCCCATTACTGTATCACAGAGCTCCACAACAATAAAACTCACAGTAATGTACCGATATCAGTTTACTCAAACTCCCCAGCAGAACATTACACACACACACACACACACACACCCAGCAGAACATTACACACACCCCAGCAGCACATTACACACACCCCAGCAGAACTTTACACTCACACACCCCAGCAGAACATTACACACACACCTCCCCAGCAGAACATTACACCCCCAGCAGAACATTACACCCCCCAGCAAAACATTACACCCCCCAGCAAAACATTATACCCCACAGCAAAACATTATATACCCCCCAGCAGAACATTACCCCTCCCAGCAAACCATTACACCCCCCAGCAGAACATTACACCCCCGAGAAGAACATTACACCCCCCAGCAGAACATTACACCCCCCTGAGCAGAACATTACACCCCCCGAGCAGAAAATTACCCCTCCCAGCAAAACATTACACCCCCCTGAGCAGAACATTACACCCCCCCAGAGCAGAACATTACACACACCCCCTCCCCTCCCTCAGTTTATTCAAACCTTTTAAAAATCTTCTCTCGGCCTCTCTGCCCAGTCCTCCTTCACACTACAGTGGAAGCACACAGGCTGACTCTGCTGCAGGGCCGCACCCTAAGCTTTGGGGTTTGTCCTCCAGGCTTTTCTGCTGCTGCGTGCCCTGGCTATGCATGTCACGTGAGGGGGCGGTGCCAAATTATGCAGTATGCCTGCTCATGTTTAGAATGTGGGACTGAGGCAGGCACACTGCATCAGTTTGAGAGTGCGCGGCTGGGCCCCTGGTTGATGTCTGAAGGACATTCATAGCTCCGCTTCCGGTATTTTAAAATCAGAATTTTTCTGCCCCTCAAACTGACAGCAAGCCAGGACAGTAAGGCGACCGCTTGTGCCGCCTTACACTAGCGCCGGCCCTGGTGGTATCAATGCATCCGTACTCTATACACAGCGCTCCGTTGAAAGGAAATTGAAATATGGTAGCTAATTCACTGAATACATATTTCTATATTCTAGTAATATTTGATAGCTATATAAATATATAGGGCCGGATTGACTGCTCAGCAAATACATAATGTGTTCATGAGGTAATGCTGAGTATGGTCTTTCTCTTGGCTTCCTGTTTTTTTATTAAGGAGTGCAAATTTTCTATTCAACTCCATTTCCTCTAGAAACTAAGAGAGGCCGGCTGGCCGAGAGGAAGGGAGGGACACAGATGGTTATTGTTAATGCATCCTATGGAATATTCCTATTTCTAGAACAGGATATAATTGATATATGTGACGTCAATTTAGGCGTGCCTACTAGGCAAGGACAGGAAATGTTTGTGTAAGTCTAGGTACTGCCCAAACTAGAAAAAAACATGTTCCTATATTACTGACGTATTGGTTTGTAATCCATGAATTTGTGACGCTCCTATTTTTGACAAAACTACTGAATGTATGAAATTTACTCCAGAGTAAAAGAACCACCCAAGACAGCACTTGTGTCCTGGTCTATTATTCTCACTCGAGTTGTTTCCTGTATGATCACTGGGTCCTGTTAGAATGGCCCGCTGACCGGAAGTGGAGCCGCTCGGCTTCACTTCCTGTCAGCGGCGTTGAAGCAGGAAGCACGCGGCCGCCTGCACTCGAGTTGTTTCCTGTATGATCACTGGGTCTGGTGACAAATCAGCTATCTCTCATCACTGGACCATGGCCATTCCTGTGATGTTCTTGCAGTATACATATCAATTTGGTATCAGAAGTGCGGATTTGAACTAATCAACTTGTCTTGGTGAGTATAGGTTACATATTTATTTTATTAATATTTATTGAACCTAATATTCATCATAGGCAACTTGCTTGTTCAAATTTTCGAACTCGCATTATTTGATTTGATAGTGCAAGAGTTTCTTTTGAATGATTTGATTGTTTAAGTGATGGTGAATGAAAAATAGGATTTTTTACAATCGTCTGGGTAAAGAATAGTGATCCTTTCTCTTTGTTTCCTTGATCAATTGTTGGATGTCCCTGCTGTTAGTGACTCACATTTGAATTGTGTTGTAAAGAGTATTATATTTTAAAAGATTAATACCTTTAAGTTTCCCGCCCCCGAGAATTGGGTCTCTATTTACCTGACTACTTGTTATTTCCTATTTGTGCGTGTTCTCCCTAATAGTGTAGTTAAAAAGATTTTAAATAGAATGGAGATTGCTGTTTTGTGATTTGGCTCAGTGAGAATAGAGGAAACTGCACATTTTTGCGACCCTTTCCCTCTCACCCTTTTAATTGCGCTGGCCCTTCTCCTTCCCCCCTCCACCGCGCCTTTTTTTGCGATATGGGTGCCAAAAAATCCTCCCATATAGATCCAAAAACAACGGGCAAATTAGATAAGCACTTCAATAAGAAGTTAAGGCCCCAAAATGGCCCTGCTGAAACGCCCGCCGATTATGTACAACGTGTTGCTGGCGGATATTTCACCACGCCCTTTATAGATTGTCTCGCTGGCTGGACTATAGCCATGCATTCTTTTGATCCATTCCCAAATTCAGGAAGCTTCTCTTCCTATCATATGTCGATGATAAAAAGGCTTATGTCTTGGCGACCAGAAAGCTTTCCCATATTTCCAACCTGACTCAAATTGGGATAGAAAATATATGAAGGAATGTGGTAAAGTGTGGATTCACTTGTCCTCTTCATATAACCCCATTTCTAAAACTCCTAAAGATGTATCATGGTCCATAGATAATCCCCCGCCTTACAATTCCTCTCCTCCTGCCCTTTCACAACCTGCTCCCAAACCCTCTTCCCTTTATCCCAGCCTTGACCCTAAGACTTTGGCAGCTGTGATTACAACTATTGAAACCACTACTAATCCTCTGCCTTCCCCCGAAGCCCTAACACAAAATATAGGTGTTTTAGGTGCTATCGTAGGAATACCCCATGTTGAAACAGAATCTGACACAGAACAAGATGAAACTAGCACATATGATTGGCAAAATAAAACCCCTATGTCTAAATTCAGTAACATCTTCATTTGTATCCACTTCCAAACCCAACCGTGTAGGATACTCTCCCCAAATGCAATCTTTTATTGACCAATTTGAACCCCAACTTCAGAACATAATAACTAGGACCCAATCTGGCAAAACTATCAACCCCCCTGCTAGATATCAGATGCCCTATTTAATTGCAGGAAATAATGTCGTTATTATGCCCCTGATATAGGAACCTTAAATTCTATAATTAAGGGTTCTCCTAGTCCCAGATTTCCCCGACTGCGACAACACAATATCTTAAACGGGCGACACGAGGATTGCAATTAACTCAGGAAGATTACAAGTTGATCATTAACGGTGTCATGGGATATGCTGATGACAACTGGTTTTGATTGGACTCGTGTTCTCTCACTTCAACCCCCATGTTCCCCTAATAGGTGCCCCTTACACCCCAAAATTTGCCTTTACAAACATCGGTCCAGATTGATGATATGTGGACAGAAGTTTGTGATGAATGGACTCGTAATTATGGAGCTCGACGTTCTATGGTCACAGCCATTGCATGCAAACAAAATGCCAAAGAATCTGTCACCGAATTCGTCCACCGGTTCCATAAGAACTGGAAGGAGGATGAAGGCATGACAATAGATGGAGATATGGGTCTCCTCTACACTCAAACTCTCATGGGTAATCTCAGAGATGATACCCAGAGAATTGCTAAACAGGTGATTGATAACTGGCCAACAGTGGTACCTATTGATCTTAATAATAGGCTCCTTGTTCAAGATTCTGCTGGTTGCTTTGACCTGCAGGATTCTAAATATATGTTAGCTGTTTTTAACAGTCCTTTAGGTCCCCCAGGTAATAATAATCCTCGCCCTAAACGGACTTATTATCGTCCTCAACACCCCACACGTACTCCAGGTACTTGTTTCATTTGTGGTGATCCAAATCACTGGCGTAATGAATGCCCTCATAATCCCAGGAACATTGGCAATACTGCTATGAACCCCCAGCCACGATCTCCAACAAGCAATGCTGTTACCTCTCCTAACAATGCCTGTGATCCACCTCGTCATAAGATTGATTGGCAAAACCAATCAAATGCATGATGTGGCCCAGAGACATGCTCCATCTCATGTGTTCAGGTTTCAGAAACAGTTGACCATTTGCCCCTAATGATCCTTAATTTGGAGGATCATAAAACCCCATTCCTTGTGGATACGGGTGCTACAAATTCGACGCTTACAATAGAGTGGTGTTTGTGGTCAATTAAACCTGCTGAGATGCCATCTTTGGGGATTAATGGAGTCCTAACAGAAACGTTTGTCACCCCACCCATTGCTATTTCTTCAAATTCTTCTCCTGCCTCTGTGTTTCATTCTTTTCATGTTCTCCCTACCTGTCCTGTTAATTTGTTAGGCAGAGATTTGCTTTCTTTGCTTGCTGTGTCTATTATCTGCATGCCATCTGGATCTTTACATGTGGATTCTCCATTCTTTCTATTGAAGCTGCTCCCAGCACATTTCATCCCCCAACAGCCCCCACTCCTTGCTCTCCACCTAACACTTCCTCCCATTCCTTCTCTCCTCTTCACTGTGCTTTCCTTTCAGCACCTGATCTCGAATTGTGTGTACATCCGGATGTATGGGCAATTGACGAATATGATGTGGGTTCTATCTCCTGCACCCCATATTCGGCAAAATTAAAAAAATCTGCAACTCCTGTCTATCACAAGCAATATAATCTGTCACCTGCTAAAATTGAAGGAATACGGGAATTCATTCACCGCTTCCTTGCTACTGGCATTCTGCGTCCCATTGTAAGTTCGTACAACACTCCTGTAAATCCTGTGCCTAAAGGAGATGGATATCGCTTTACTCAGGATTTCAGATCTCTCAATGAAATCATAATTCCTATTTCTCCAATTGTACCTGACCTCCCAACCCTTCTCACCTCCATACCCCCAGACTCCACACATTTTACAGTCATAGACCTAAAAAATGCCTTTTTTTCTGTCCCAGTACATCCAGATACACAACACATTTTGGCCTTTACATTTGAAGGTAGTCAGTTTTGTTGGTCAGTATTACCTATGGGATTTATTGACAGTCCTGCGACTTTCGCACGTGCCCTGCGTGAGACTCTGTTGAGTTACAGTCCGCCGGAAGGCTTCACCTTACTACAGTATGTGGATGACCTCTTCCTTTGTAGCCCCAGCCAAGCTGCATGTCACACTGACTCTGTTGCTCTCCTCAACCATCTACACTCAGAAGGCCACAAGGTGTCCAGAAAAAAGATGCAATTTTGCTCCACCTCTGTTGAATATTTGGGTTTCGTTCTCACTCAGGGATCTCGTGTCCTCTCACCGTCCCGCATTCAGAGCCTGCTCCAGCTCAAGCGTCCTGCCTCCAAAACAGACATGTTGTCCTTGATAGGGATGGTGAATTTTTGTCGTCACTGGATACCAGACTGTTCCTATTATGACTCTGTTCTTCGTGCATCTGCTGCGCGCACAGCTCCGGACCAAATTGTTTGGTCTCCGGACATGGTGTCTGCCTTTGATACGTTAAAGGAACTGTTGGCTACTGCACCAGCACTGGGGCTACCGAACTATAAACTGCCTTTCCACCTCTACTGTAGGGAGGATGGGCGCACAATGGTGGCTGTTCTTGCACAGGTCCATGGGGGGCGCTGCGTCCAACTGCATTTTTGTCAAAAGTCATGCCACCTGTTGTTCAGGGAATGCCAAATTGTCTCCGCTCCTTGGCTGCCTGTGCCATGGCTGTGGAAACAGTTCAGTCCTTAACCCTAGGTACTGACACGATTCTCCATACACAACACAATGTCTTGCATGTACTTCGTAACCTTTCTACCCAGCACATTTCTTCCAACGTTTGTCTGGTTATGAAACTGTGCTAACTTCTACCTCTAATTTGTCTGTCAAATACTCTTCTGTCACTTCTGGTCCTTCTGTTGTTCTAAACGCTCTCCTGCGTCTACGCGAAGACCAAGAGGAGCCTCGTGAATTACATGATTGTCTTCCGCTCATTCAACTAACGACCTCTCCTAGATCTGATCTTTCTGACACTCCTCTAGAAGGTCCTGATATTCGTCATATCTTTGTTGATGGCTCCTGTTCTCGTCCTTCTGATTCACAGTATCTGACTGGTTATGCTGTGGTTGAATTGCCTGACATTGTGCATGAATCTGCTTCCATTCCTTCAAATTCTTCGCAAGCTGCGGAACTCTTTGCTTTAACAGCTGCATGTAAACTTTTTAAAGATCTCCCTGTCACCATTTATACTGACTCTCGTTATGCATTTGGTGTTGTGCATGATTTTGGTGCACTATGGCATCGCCGTGGTTTTACTACGGCTGATGGACGTCCTATTTCTCATTCTGATCTGATTTCTGATCTCCTGTCTGCTATTCTATTGCCTTCTCGTCTTGCTGTTGTTAAATGCAAAGGTCATGATCCTGTTGACTCTTTTGTTTCTCGTGGCAATCACTTTGCTGACGCAAAGTCTAAAGCTGCTGCTCTTTCATCTCCTACCATTTCTCTTGTTCCTCACCCTCCAATTGTCACCTGCTACCTTTCTCCTTTTCTGCTGACCCAGAAATGGATGCTTAAAGAACTCCAGGCAGGTGCTACTGAAGCTGATGTTTATCATTGGGCCTCAGAAGGCCTTGTGAAGTCTCAAGAAATTCCGCCTGATGTTAGAATTTATGAGAAAGGAGGGAGAGTGGGCCTACCTGCTGCAGCAGCGCCAATCTTAATTTTTTTTTTCATGGTCCTGGCCACAGATCTCCCAAACTCACATACAGCGAAATGGCTAAGCATTTTTCTGTTTGTAATCTTAAGGCTATGATTAATTCCCAACTTTCTCGTTGCCTTATATGTGCCAGAAATAATACACAGGGCCCAAAAATTAAAACTCAACACCTACCGCCAGCTAATGGTCCATTCCAGGAACTCCAAATTGATTTTACACACATACCCACTGCGAAAGGTAACCTGAAATACCTTCTGGTAATAGTTGACAAGTTTTCTAGATGGCCTGAAGCCTTCCCTACTGCAAGAGAAAATGCCAGAACTGTTGCCAAAATTCTTTGTAAAGAATTAATACCCAGATATGGATGCCCCATATCTATTGATTCAGATAATGGTTCTGCCTTTATCTCCAAGATCACACAGGAATTGGTAAAATTAATGGCCATTCAATGGAAGTTTCATTGTCCATACCATGCGGAAAGTTCCGGAATCGTGGAACGGCAAAATAGAAATATCAAAAATAAACTTAGAAAAGCTACTGAGGGTACCTTCAAGAACTGGCCGGATTACCTTCCAGCCATTCTTGCAGAAATAAGAATGACCACCCATTCTGTCACTGGCCTCTCCCCCTTTGAAGTTCTCATGGGAAGACCCTTTCCTACCCCATGGATTCCTAAGCAAGGTCCCCTGGTAATGTTACCAGGTGATCTGGATGAATTTAGAGAAGCATATGTTACTCAATTGCTTAAAACATTGCATGATTTCCATAGAACAGTCTTCTGCTCTTTTCCGCCTCTCTCCACAGATCCTACTCACCGTTTTGTTCCAGGAGATCGAGTACTCGTGAAGGCCCTGCATCGTCACAAAACCATTGATCCACCATATGGAGAGCCGACTACCGTCCTTGCTGTGACCAGAACCGCCGTGCTGACTGATGAATCACCTTCCTGGATCCATGCATCAAGGATAAAGAAAGCGCCATTCATCCCTGATGACTTCATTCCTGATCCACCTGTGACCTCAACCCCGACTGTGTCAATCGCTGACCCCTGCTTCTAGATGACCTCCTCCTGTGACGTACCCCACTGATGAATCTGGAGTGTGGGCCACAGCAGTTGTAAGCCCCTGCTAACCTGTTGGCTGGTTTCCCAGCTGAAGAATCATTTTCCCCCCCAATTTATTTTTTATGCCTATTAGCTGTCCTACTCAACCTGAAGAGTAGTACCTTTTTTCCTCATTTACACGAACTGTTTATTTTTTGATGAACTTTCCTTTTTCACAAAGTAATACATATTGTATTAACTCTGATTTTACACTTGCAGCGTCTATTGCTAGAACTACTACCAAGATGTTTTGCTCTTTTTCCAAGAACTGTTTTATTTGTTCGTCCCCCAGTTCTTAATATGCATTTGAAAAGAGACTTGCATCGACCTAATAACTATGCATATGCTGCTCAGACTATATATGAACTTTCAGGTTTCAACAAGTCCTGCTGGATATGTATGGCCAAACCGACTAGTTCTAAATATGGTATACCGTATGAAGGAGTTGCTTTGAATCTAAGTCTTTTTGATGATGATTTGTTTACATTGCCTACTTTCTCTAAAACTACTAACAATCCAGGTGCCACTTTTATACGTGCTCCCCTCTTACAGGAACATCGTGGTACTGCAGTGATACGAATGAGATTTAACATTACTGGTAGAATGCCTTCACCAGAACCTAACAGAAAGGAACCTCCTTGCCAGGTTATAATGGATCATATGTATGTTCCTAATAATTCTGAGATGAATCTACAAGCCACTTTTCGTGTTTCCTTTCTTTACGGTAATAGTTGTTCTTCCTGGTTCAGCACCCCTTGGCATTCTAAGTTAGTGTCCTCCTCCCTTTGTTCTAACCCAGGTATACCAGATAAATGTGTAAGTTTATGGCAATGGATGGATAAAACTTTCCCTGTAAGTGTTGGCAACGCCAACTCTGCTGATTTCATGTTTGGATGTATTAACGCATCCCAAATTAATGCCAAATTAATGTTTTGTTTAAAAATACTGTGTGGAATGTAGCATCTTTTGGGAAACTTAACTTACATGATTCCAACAGTCCAAAAGATTGGACTTGCAAGTGGAAGATGGCACATACTCTAGTATGATAATGGTTGCAACATATTATATTGATGCTTATGCTACCTTGCCCCTTAACCCCCCTTTTTACTGGTTATGTGGTAAATGGGCATATTTGGTAATACCTAGAACTTATGTTGGTGAATGTGTTTTGGGTCTTATTGGTCCATCTCATACTATTCACCCTTATGTTCCGTCTGGTATGCGCATTGATCTACATAACACTGTACATCGCTCTCGTCGCTCCTCCATATCTGTCAAAACCTCTGAGGCAGAGCGATTTGGTGGAATCTTGCTACCCGCATATGGTGTTGCTCGTTTGTATTCTAAAATGAACCTTTTTGTTGACTTAGTTGATGACATGTTTAATCACACTACACATGCGTTAGCAGTTCTTTCTGCTGAGCAACGTCAGATTAGAGATGCAGTAATTCAGAATCGTATGGCCCTTGATTATTTGTTAATGAAGGAGGGTGGTGTATGTAGTCTTCTTAATTTGACCCATTGTTGTTTTCACATTGATGACATGTCAGGTGAAGTTTCTCAAGATATACATGATATTGAGGAAATTCAAACCCAACTCAGGAAAGTATCAAGTCCCTTAGATGGATTTGATTGGACCTTTGGCTTTAGTTCTATTTTTGGTAGCCTAGGTTCAACTATTTTACATGGTTTAATGTATCTCGTTATGATTATTCTTGTTATTGCCATTTTTTACAAATTGTTGATGCTGTGCCTTGAGAAATGTTGCGTTTCTAACTCACCTATGATACCAGCCTATCCTATACTTCCACCCCCACCTACTTTAATTCCTCTTCAACGTTCCCCTCTTATGAGTAATTACTAATCTCTCTTTTTCTTTTTTTTTATTTCTACGTATTGGAATGATTTATATGTATAATATGATGACAATGTAACCCCACTTGTAATAGGTTCACTAGTTTAGTTTAGTTTTCTTTTTTAATTAATGATCACGTGATACATGATCAAAAGATGGATTGAAAGGAAATTGAAATATGGTAGCTAATTCACTGAATACATATTTCTATATTCTAGTAATATTTGATAGCTATATAAATATATAGGGCCGGATTGACTGCTCAGCAAATACATAATGTGTTCATGAGGTAATGCTGAGTATGGTCTTTCTCTTGGCTTCCTGTTTTTTTATTAAGGAGTGCAAATTTTCTATTCAACTCCATTTCCTCTAGAAACTAAGAGAGGCCGGCTGGCCGAGAGGAAGGGAGGGACACAGATGGTTATTGTTAATGCATCCTATGGAATATTCCTATTTCTAGAACAGGATATAGCTGTGACGTCAATTTAGGCGTGCCTACTAGGCAAGGACAGGAAATGTTTGTGTAAGTCTAGGTACTGCCCAAACTAGAAAAAAACATGTTCCTATATTACTGACGTATTGGTTTGTAATCCATGAATTTGTGACGCTCCTATTTTTGACAAAACTACTGAATGTATGAAATTTACTCCAGATAAAAGAACCACCCAAGACAGCACTTGTGTCCTAGTCTATTATTCTCACTCGAGTTGTTTCCTGTATGATCACTGGGTCCTGTTAGAATGGCCCGCTGACCGGAAGTGGAGCTGCTCGGCTTCACTTCCTGTCAGCGGCGTTGAAGCAGGAAGCACGCGGCCGCCTGCAATGTGCGGCGGCGGCGGCGGCAGCGGCAGCAGCCACAGAAGAAGCAGAGGTGAGCTGGGGACAATATCCATGACACTGGGGGGACAATATCCATGACACGGGGGGCAATATCCATGAGACCTGGGGGCAATATCCATGAGACCTGGGGGCAATATCCATGAGACCTGGGGGCACAATCAATGAGACCTGGGAGCAATTTCCATGAGACCTGGGGGCAATATCCATGAGACCTGGGGGCAATATGCATGAGACCTGGGGGGCAATATGCATGAGACCTGGGGGCAATTTCCATGAGACCTGGGGGGCAATATCCATGAGACCTGGGGGCAATATGCATGAGACCTGGGGGGCAATTTCCATGAGACCTGGGGTCAATATCCATGAGACCTGGGGCAATATGCATGAGACCTGGGGGCAATTTCCATGAGACCTGGGGGCAATTTCCATGAGACCTGGGGGCAATTTCCATGAGACCTGGGGGCAATATGCATGAGACCTGGGGGCAATTTCCATGAGACCTAGGGGCAATTTCCATGAGACCTGGGGGGCAATTTCCATGAGACCTGGGGGCAATTTCCATGAGACCTGGGGGCAATATCCATGAGACCTGGGGCAATATCCATGAGACTTGGGGCAATATGCATGAGACCTGGGGGCAATTTCCATGAGACCTGGGGGCACAATCAATGAGACCTGGGGGCAATTTTCATGACACCTGGGGGGCAATATGCATGAGATCTGGGGGGCAATTTCCATGAGACCTGGGGCAATATCCAGGAGACCTGGGGGCAATATCCATGAGACCTGGGGGCAATATCCATGAGACCTGGGGCAATATGCATGAGTCCTGGGGGGCAATAGCCATGAGACCTGGGGGCAATAGCCATGAGACCTGGGGGGGCAATTTCCATGAGACCTGGGGGCAATAGCCATGAGACCTGGGGCATATCCATGAGACCTGGGGGCACAATCCATGAGACCTGGGGGCAATTTCCATGAGACCTGGGGCAATATGCATGAGAGCTGGGGGCAATAGCCATGAGAGCTGGGGGCAATATCCATGAGACCTGGGGGGCAATATCCATGAGACCTGGGGGGGCAATATCCATGAGACCTGGGGGGCATTATCCATGAGACCTGGGGGTGGGCAATATCCATGAGACCTGGGGGGCAAAATCCATGAGACCTGGGGGGCAATATCCATGAGACCTGGGGGGGCAATATCCATGAGAGCGGGGGGCATTATCCATGAGACCTGGGGGCATTATCCATGAGAGCTGGGGGGCATTATCCATGATAGCGGGGGGGGCATTATCCATGAGACCTGGGGGCATTATCCATGAGAGCTGGGGGGCATTATCCATGAGAGCTGGGGGGCATTATCCATACGAGCTGGGGGCAATATATACCCATATGAGCTGGGGCAATTATATCCATGTGAACTGGGGAAAATATATCCATATAACCAGTGCTGTGCATATTATTCTGGGGGCTCAGTGCTGTGCATATTATTCTGGGAGCTCAGTGCTGTGTATATTATCCTGGGGGCTCAGTGCTGTGTATGTTATTCTGTGGATTCAGCGCTTTGTATATAATTCTGGGGGGGGGGTCTGTGCCTGGAGATATATATATATATATATATAAAATGCGTTAGTCCAGTTGCCACAATCACGAGTATACCTGTACGTAGTGATACCTTTTACTGATCAGTATAGTTTCCAGTTTACACTCTTGAAAGCTTGACTTTTAAATGTAATGCTAACCCAATAAAAATGGTATCACCACGTACTGCTATACTCGTAATATATATATATATTTTGTTCAGGTAATAGGGGTTGTGGAATTCGTGGGTGAGTTCCCTCACTTTTTTTCCCAGGACTTGACCCCTTGTTACTGACCCTGCTTGTGCTGAGGACCCAATCTGTTGCCGACTTTGCCTGCCATTTGACTATTCTCTCTGTGTATTCCCTGCCTGTTCTGTTTACTTCCTGCTGCTACTGGTGTGTGCCGATCCTGCTGCTACTGGTGTGTGACAGTAGCGCAGTACAAGTTCCTAAACATTACTGACCCGGTTTTGTTATAGCTGCTGATGAAACTGAATAGATCGGGGATCTCTTCTGCATTACCAAAGCCTCCACCACTGCACTCTTCCACAATACCTCAGAGGGGTTGCGGTGTGAAGGCACTTGGTGCCACCAAAGGCAAAATATTTGGGTGCACTGACGCATGTACCAGATTCATATCATTTTAATATTTGACCGCAGGGTCCAACCCTGCACTCTTCCACAATACCACAGAGGGGTTACGGTGTGACGGCACTGTTGCCGACACTAAAGGCCCAATTTTGAAGCACCTATTGTTACTTTCATCCAAAGCCTGCATAAATTTCACCAGAATTTAGCCAACAAAATCACTAAACTTGTTCTGCGTGTCCTAAAACATTTCTTTTCATACAGGCTGCCTCCCCAAGCAGTTGTTTATGAATAGATTAAAGGAAAACCATTTACCGCCATTTGAAACGTTATTTTTTGTTTTTAAATGTTTCTACAGTATACATCCTACTAATCCGCCACTTCACAGGCAGCTTATGGGGACCTCCTAGGCACGATATTTGAAGGGATTTTTCGTCTTTATTCTTAACCTTTATTTCATGGAAAACTCACTGTTCCTTTAAAAACTTTTTTTTTTTACCTTTTGTCCTTGTTTCCTGTCCCCCAGGGCACTACCCGGACCCCCATACACCTTTTATGGCAAATATCTTGCATATATGCCCTCTTGGAGGGAACTCTAAAAATCGAACTTTCGAGTCCCATTGACTTGCATTGAGTTCGGTTCGTGTTCGCGTTCGCGTTCGAACTTTTGAAATTGTTCGAGTTCGAATGCGAACCGAACACGGGGGTGTTCGGCTCATCACTAGTGGGGAATCAAGAATATATCCCCCATATAAAATAACATCTATAATCAATCTAAGTGGCTATAATGCCAGTATCAGTGAATATCGTGAAATTGGGGAGAAGAGAAAAAGAAATGGAAAAGGGTTATATACGTATAATAAACCATCCCAAGCTTCTTGAGATTCAGAGGGGTATAGCGTGATGGAGTACAGTCTACAAAAAATGGACAACCTCAAAATCACTGTTCAACCCGTGAGGGATCATAGTGCCCATCTCATAGATGCTACGCATTTCCTCCCGTCCCAATCGATTAACAATATCCTCCCCCACATCTACCCTATATATCTTTTTTATGGCCATAAATTTCAGTCCTATGGTCGAACCCCCATGCTTAAGTTTAAAGTGCAGTGAAACTGAATGTTTCTCATAAAGCTTCCTTATGTTTCTTACGTGTTCGGAGATTCTCACATTAAGGGCTCTTTTTGTACGACCAATATATTGGAGGCCACATGAGCACTCCAAATAGGAAATTACATTTTTAGCACAGCAATTTAACACTTCTATCATTTTTACTTTTTGATTACAATTCCTATTAGTGTATTCCATTCTACATTCTTTTCTGGTACCAGTTTTCCTACAGGCCAGACATAATCCGCAACAATAAAATCCATTTTTCAAATTAAAATTGCTTAAATCCCGTTTCTTGACCCTAGGTTTACTATGTACCAGATTCATTTTGAGATTTTTAACTCCTCTATATACAACTCTAGGTTGCCTCCCCAATATTTCTTTTAAATCTTTGTCTCTTCGTAGAACATGCCGATGCTTTTTAATTATCTTTTTTATTTTTTGGACTTGCTGTTATAGTCACAGATAAATAGGACTTCTCCCTCTTTAACCGCCTTCTTAGGTTTATATTTCAATAAATTCTCGCGTTCTTCTTGTTTGAGTTTATCAATCACTGTGTCTATCTCGAGGGCATTATTCCCCTTCTCTACAAAATCCTTCTTCAGATTGCTTGCTTGCTGTTCAAATACATTGGGGTCTGTGCTATTCCTCCTTAGTCGCGTGAACTGTCCTTTTGGGATACCTTTGAGCCAGGATGGATTATGGCAATTCGTTGTTTCTATATAAGTGTTCACATCAACATCTTTAAAATAGGTTTTCGATTCAATCAATCCTTCTTTAATGTAGATTTCTAAATCCAGAAATGTTACGCTCCCTACTCCATTTTCTACCAAGTGCTATACCCCAATCTTGGTTATCCAAACGATCCAAGAAGACACACTATCATTGCATATATATTGCTTATAGTGGCTTTGACCAGTTGCATAAACCTTATCTCTGCTACAAAGCCACAGTGTGGCATAGCACTGATTTTAGGATTCTGTGTAATAACAGATCCAGGATGCATAAAAGTGAGACAGATGTCATTTGCATATCCTACCTGGAATTCCTTGCTGCATATGGGGAATGTGGCACAGGAGCTCCGGGATACAATTCATCGAATTGCTGTGATGTGCAAGTGGCTTCTGCAATAATAAACACACTTATATTTTACAACATATATGTATTTTTGCTAACACAGTAAGTCACATTCAACACTACACACATATAACACATTATTATTGAATGTTTGCCTTTTTAATTTTTGACACCTAATGTATATAGGTTTTCATCCAGGCATTATACCTGGCTAGATGGAACCGGTCTACAATCATATGGACGCATACGAATAAAATATGCACTTATTATTATATTTGTAATGATGTGTATGCTTCATGTTATCTATTAAGTGTATTATAGTTATGCCTAGTTCATTCTGCATGTTAGGAAACAGTTAACAGTTAGTCATGTGATCAGGGAGCGGGGAGTGGCAGTCATTGTAAGATGGATGATGCTGAGTAAAGTCTGTTCTTGTCAAGCTCCTTGTTGTCTGCCAATACTTCAGTGGATTCATCACTAGGGATGAGCCGAACACCCCCCGAGTTCGGTTCGAGCCCGAACCCGAACTTCCTATTTATTCGGGACCGAACCCGAACCCGAACCCCCCATGCAAGTCAATGGGGCTGAAAATTCGGTTTTTTAGAGTGCCCTCCAAGAGGGCATATATGCTACATATTTGCCATAAAAGTTGTATGGGGGTCCGGGTAGTGCCCTATGGGACAGGAAACAAGGACAAAAAGTTTAAAAAAAAACGTTTTTAAAGGGACAGTGAGTTTTCCATGAAATAAGGGTTAAAAATAAAAACGAAAAATTCCTTCAAATATTGTGCCTAGGAGGTCCCCATAACCTGCCCCTGAATTGGCGGATTTCTAGGATGTATAGAAACACTTAAAAACAAAAAAATGACGTTTCATATGACGGTAAATGCTTTTCCTTTAATCTATCCATAAACAACTGCTTGGGGCGGCAGCCTGTATGAAAAGACATTTTAGGACGCGCAGAAAAGGTTTACAGGGTTATCCAAGAGATTCGAAAAGTCACCGCAACGTTCGGTGACTTTTCGTTCTCTTCAATTCGGTTCCTTTTGCCGATTGCATCGGTGAAACCTGCCGGTGTATTCAGCAAACAGCACAGGGTCCCCGAATTGCAGGGAAAAGCTGCCGTAAACCCACCGAAAAACTAACCGAATGCACGCTGAAAACAAGCAAAAACATCTGGATTAACCTTTGAAAAAGACGAACAGGAGCCGAACAGGAGCCGAACAAATGAGCCCGAATCACACAGAGCCGAAGCAGCTGTGACGTAGAGGAAGGCAGTGAATAAATTAGAAAAACCATTTGTATGAATCTGGGAAAATGAAACGCTGTTTGCAAAGAAACTACTAAGCGAAAATGTCTGAAATTTTCACAGGAGGTCCAGGGAATGATAATAAAGAGGGCTGTTACAAAAAAAAATAAGTAAACTGAAAAAAAGAAAAAAAAAAAATCTCGGACTTTTAATAAAAAAAAAAAAAAAAAAGAAAAATGCTTAAAGTATCCTAAAAAATCTATAAATAAAGAGACTTTTGCTGCAGAATTTTTATAATGAACGGTTATTAGATAATTGAATTAAAACAGGAATATTTTTAACATTGAAGTCTATGGGATCTCCTGAATAAATTTGCCGAATGAAACCACCGAATGGCAGGGCATTAGGGGAACCTTTCACTGCTGGTTTGTGTTCTCTGAATAGCCGAAGCAGTGCTTCTCTATGGAGATTCACTGCCCTCGAACAGGGACCGAACAGGCACCGTATGTGCAGGCAATTCGCCAGTATTTGGCGAATTGCCTGCTCTCTGGATAGCCGAATGGCCAGGAAAGGTAACCGAACGCTGATTTTCAGCGTTCGGTTACCTTTCTCAAGCAATTCGGATCTCTTTGGATAACCCTGTTAGTGTTTTTTTTGGCTAAATTCTGGTAAAATTTATGCAGGCTTTGGATGAAAGTAACAATAGGTGTTTCAAAATTGGGCCTTTAGTGTCGGCTAAATTATTGTGAAACTTATGCAGGCTTTGGATGAAAGTAACAATAGGTGCTTTAAAATTGGGCTTTTAGCGTCGGCAACAGTGCCGTCACACTGTAACCCCTCTGAGGATATGAATCTGATACAGGCGTCAATGGCAGTGCACCCAGATATTGTGCCTTTAGTGCCAGGCATGCAAGTACTATCATACAGTAACCCCTCTGTGGTATTGTGGAAGAGTGCAGGGGTGGACCATGCGGTCCTATATTAAAAAGATATGAATCTGGGAGTGGGCATCAGTGCACCCAGATATTCTGCCTTTGGTGCAAGACTGCCAGGCCAGCAAGTATCATCATACAGTAACCCCTCTGTGGTTTGGTGGAAGAGTGCAGGGGTGGACCATGTGATCCTATATTGAAAAGTGTTTTTTTTTATCTGTTAATGGGCGTCAGTACACCCAGATATTGTGCCTTTAATGCCAGGCCATCAAGTATCATCATACAGTAACCCCTCTGTAGTATTGTGGAAGAGTGCAGGGGTGGACCATGTGGTCCTATATTGAAAAGTTTTTTATCTGTTAATGGGCGTCAGTGCACCAAGATATTGTGCCTTTAATGCCAGGCCATCAAGTATCATCATACAGTAACCCCTCTGTAGTATTGTGGAAGAGTTCAGGGGTGGACCATGTGGTTGGTCCTATATTGAATTTTTTTTTTTATCTGTTAATGGGCGTCAGTGCACCCAGATATTGTGCCTTTAATGCCAGGCCATCAAGTATCATCATACAGTAACCCCTCTGTGGTATTGTGGAAGAGTGCAGGGGTGGACCATGTGGTCCTATATTGAAAAGTTTTTTATCTGTTAATGGGCGTCAGTGCACCCAGATATTGTGCCTTTGGTGCAAGACTACCAGGCCAGCAAGTATCATCATACAGTAAGGCTGGGGTCAGACGAACGCAGTGTTAACGTCCGTGTTGCCCGCACATAAGTACGTCCGTGATAGCATACAATTGTGTTAAATGGAGCCCCACACGCGAAGTACGTCCGCACAGAAGTGCGGGGGCTGACGGACGCTGCAAACGGATGCAGGTTAGGCAAGAACCTAATACTGCTAGAACGGACTTGCAGAGTGTGCCACGTCCACAACGTCCGCATAGCTTTGTGTGTGAGTGATGCAACAAGGTCAGACGGACTGCATTTATACATCCAGCATTTTTGACGGCCAGAAAGTTCTTTCATTGTAATTTATTTTCCCTGCTACATCAGTGAAAAAAACAGACTGTGTGGCACTGGCCACTACCTTGTCGTCACAGTCAGTAAGTACGTCCGTACTGCACGGACGCACAGTCCGTAGAAAATGCGCTCATCTGACCCTAGCCTAACCCCTCTGTGGTATTGTGTAAGAGTGCAGGGGTGGACCATGTGGTTCTATATTGAAAAGTGTTTTTTTTATCTGTTAATGGGCGTCAGTGCACCCAGATATTGTGCCTTTCATGGCAGCAAGTGCCTTCACACCGTAACCCTTTTGTGGTATTGTGGAAGAGTTCAGTGCTGGAGGTTTTGTGAATGCAGAAGAGGACATCCCCTATCTATTCCATTACTTCAGCATCAGGGGATTGATAGCTGCTGATCCAGGACTGATTCATTTTTATAAATGTCAGCCGGTCTACAGAGTCGGTGGACAGACGCACTCTTTTGTCTGTGACAAAACCTCCAGCGGCACTGAACGTCCTTTCGGAAAGCACGCTAGATGAAGGGCAACCTAGTAGCTGCATAGCATATTGGCTAAGTTCTGTCCAGTGATCCAATCTCAACACCCAGTAAGCCAGTGGATCATCTCCTGGAAAGGTAACCAGGTCTGACCTTGCCCCTAGGTAGTCCTGCACCATATGGTGAAGACGCTGGCAATGGGTGCCTACATTTGACGTCCTTGGGCGTCGTGGACTAAAAAAATTTAAAAAAGCATCAGTCAAGTGCCCTGGCCTTCACCGCTATTCCTCTGATCACCCGCAGCCTCAGAAGCACGTGTGTCAGCACTTGGTAATCTACCAGTGCCTGGAAAGGTGTTACACAAGTGTCGCTTTAGAGCGTCCTCAAGTTTTTTCATCCTGTGCTCCCTCTGTGCGGGCAGGATGAGCTCTGCAACTTTCCCCTTGTATCGTGGATGAAGAAGGGTTGCCAACCAGTAATGATCCCTCTCCTTGATAGCACGAATCCTGGGGTCCTTTAGCAGGCTTTGCATCATTAGGGAGCCCATGCAGCGTAGGTTGGAGGTGGCATTAGCTGCCGAGTCTTCCTGGTCAATGAGGATGACCGTATTGTGCACTTCCTCCTCCCAGCCACGCACAAGCCCTTCTGTTTCTGGGCACACAAAACCCTCCCTTGAGGAATCCCCACCTTCAATGCCCCACTACTTAAATAGTCCTCCTCCTCATCCTCCTCCTGTCTGATCTGAGTAGGACCCGCTGGAATGCTGTCTGCAGAAAGACTGGGGCCTTGAGAGCTAGGGAAGGCCTCCTCTTCCTCCCGCTGCTCTGCCTCTAGAGCCACATCTATAATTCCCCGCAGAGTGTGCTCCAGCAGGAACACTAAATGAATTGTGTCACTGATGCATGCACTGTCCCTGCTCACCATCCTCGTTGCCTCCTCAAATGGTGACAGTACAGTGCATGCATCCTTGATCATCAGCCACTGCGGGGGGAAAAAAAAACAAGTTGACCTGAACCTGTCCTTGTGCCATACTCACACAGGTACTCGTTGATGGCCCTCTGCTGCTTGTGCAGACGCTGCAGCATTGCTAATGTCGAATTCCACCTGGTGGGCATGTCACAGATCAGACGGTTTGTGGGAAGGTGGAATTCTGTTTGAATTTCTGCCAGGCGAACGCTTGCTGGGAATGACCGTCTGAAGTGGCTGCAGACTTTTCTGGCCTGGATGAGAAGCTCTGGCAGCCCTGGGTACTTGGTTAGGAAACGCTGTACCACCATATTTAGGACGTGTGCTAGGCATGGTACATGCGTCAATTTACCCTTGCGTAGGGCGGAGAGAAGGCTGCTGCTATTATCGCAGACGCTCATTCCCAGCTCAAGCTGGCATGGTGTTAACCATCTCTGCACCTGCCCCTGCAGAGCTGACAGAATTTCTGGCCCGGTGTGGCTCCTGTCCCCTAAACAAACCAGCTCAAGCACAGTATGGCATCATTTTTCTTGAGCCATTGCGTAGACCCTGTCAGGCGTCGGTTTAACTGCCACTTTGCCAGTGACAGAGAAGGAGGAGGAGGAGGAGGTGGAAGAGGGAGAGGTGGTGGTGGTGGAGCAGACAGACCTCATACAAGCAGCTTTCTGGAGGCGTGGTGGATGAACAAGCTCCAGCACAGAGCCCTGTCTTGGATCCCTCCCAGCTGAATTCAGAGTTACCCAGTGTGCCGTGAAGGAAATGTAACGACCCTGTCCATGCTTGTTGGACCACGTGTCTAAAGTCACATGCACCTTGCTGCTGACTGCCTTTCCCAATGACTGGATATCATTGTCTTCCACGTGCTGGTATAGTGCTGGAATGGCCTTGCTTGAAAAGTAATTATGTTTTGGAACCTGCCACTGTGGTACAGCACATTCAGCAAATTCACGGGAAGGGAGCAGAGTCCACCAGCTGGAAAGGCAGCAGCTGCAATGCGAGTAATTTTGCTAAGCTGGCATTTAAACGCTGTGCTTGGGGATGGTTGGGACTATATTTTTTCTTTCGCTGCAGCAGCTGCGGCAACGTAATCTGACTGCGTAAAACTTCAGCTACTGGGATGATGTCACATTGTGAGGAAGGACCTGCTGGTACATCCATTACTGTAGCATCATCCCTGTCGGTGGAGGTTGTAGGCAATGACATGGCAGGACATACAGTGGGTAGAGACAGATGAGGAGGAGGAGGACCTATGCAAAGTTTTGCACCAACGGGATGTGTGGCACTTGTTCATATGTCGCCTCAAGCACGTGGTACCCAAGTGTCCGGTGTTTATCCCACGCTTCAGCCTCCTCTGACATAGATTACAAATAGCAACGGTGGGGTCTGCTGCACATTTCTTAAAGAACTCCCAGACAACAGAGTTCCTGCATGTGTTCTTTGAGACAACAGCGCTCTGCACCGGAGCAGCTCTGACATGTGATGCCTTGGACTGGCTAGTGCTACGGTTGGTCACAGAGGATGTTGTGCCTAGTGTTTGCTGTGCCTCCTCCTCCTCCCCCTCCTCCTCACTTGATTCCTCAGTTCGATCTGGCACCCAGGTGGTGTCAGTGACCTCATCATCATCAATGTCATCTTCACCCCCTATCTCCTCGTCACTGGAGCCAACTTGGCGGTATGCTGCAGCTGCTGGGGCAACATGAGTGCCAGTTATTTGTGTGTCATCACTAGCACCCCCTTCCTCTAGGTTGATTTTACTCCCTTGCTCAACCTCAGAGATTGAATCAGAACACTGTACTTGCTGCGCATCCTCAAGCAGCATGTCACTCTCATTGTAGTCAATCAATTCAGCTGACTCCTCCGTGTGTGATAGCGAGGCTACGGCAGGAGTAGCTGTGGACATGGAGGCTGCATTAGATGCTTTGGCAGCTGAGGTGGACTGTAAAGCACTAGAAGCCTGGCTGGCAGAGGACTCGGAGGATGAGGATGGTCTGGCTAGCCAATCCACCAATTCCTCTCTATGTTGCTGCAGGTTAAGAAGACGGCCAGCACCAGTTATAAAGGACAAGCGTGCCCCTGCAGAGGATGCACCACGTCCACCACAACCAGAGGCACAGCCTCCCGACACAGGGGCTGCTTGCCCTCTTATCTGTGTCTGGGAGCGTCTGCCTGTCCTTTTTGTTCTTTCAGACATGGTGAGTGATATATAGATTAATATATACAGAACTCTGATTCAACTCTGGTATAAAGATTTAAAGAACTCTGGTATAACTCAGTGAGACACACTTATAGCTGGCAGCCAGTGACAAGAGACAGATCACCTCAATTCACAAATGTTTTAAAGAAATTAGTGAGCCCCAAAATAATGCGTGGTACTGGTTGTGTGACAAGACACAGATCACCTCAATTCACAAATGTTTTAAAGAAATTAGTGAGCCCCAAAATAATGCGTGGTACTGGTTGTGTGACAAGACACAGATCACCTCAATTCACAAATGTTTTAAAGAAATTACTGAGCCCCAAAATACTGCGTGGTACTGGTTGTGTGACAAGACACAGATCACCTCAATTCACAAATATTTTAAAGAAATTAGTGAGCCCCAAAATACAGCGTGGTGCTGTTTGTATGACGAGACACAGATCAACTTAATTCACAAGTGTTTTGAAGAAATTAGTGAGCCCCAAAATTGATATTCTGTGTATGACCTCTGGCTCATGTGTTTAGAATCTCTCTCTTGTCTGACCCCTCAAGTTATGATATTCCGTGTATGACCTTTGGCTCTTGTATTTGGATCTCTCTTCTGTCTGTCCCCTGTACCGTGCTTATTTATCCGTGTAATACCTGCATTCATTGTATGTCTGGTTTATGTTTTATACACCTTGCAGACCTAGCTTAGTTAGTATTTCGAGACCACCTTTCAAGGATCTCAGTCAGGGCTTAGGGATCTTTCTAGTTTCTGTAAATATCTTGGTTTGTTCCCTGGAATCTGTATACCTGCCCTTAAGGCTTCAATCTCCGCAGATTGGGGGCTCCCCATCACCCTATAGGGGGCTCATCGTTACAACGAGACACAGATCACCTTAATTCACAAGTGTTTTACAGAAATTAGTGAGCCCCAAAATACAGCGTGGTACTGTTTGTGTGACGAGACACAGATCACCTTAATTCACAAGTGTTTTAAAGAAATTAGTGAGCCCCAAAAAAACTTGCTGGCTGTGTGACGAGACACAGAAGATCCCCTCAATTCACAAATGTTTTAAATAAAGTTGTAAACCCCAAAAAAACTTGCTGGCACAGTGACAAGACACACATCACCTAAATTCCCTGATATTTGGTCGAAATGAGACCCCCCCCAGTAGCGTGGCAGACCGGCAGTAACAACACACAACTATCTGCTGTGAAATCTCCTCTGAAATGCGTGCAGAAGCGCTGCGTGGAAACCTTATATAGTGTGCTGCGGGACTTAGCTCTGTGAGCCCATGATTGGGCAAAATTTGCCCAATCAGGACTCTGAGCGGTGATTGGAATAGTGTTCAACCAGTCTTGGCACCAGACCTGTGGTCAGGTGCAAGGCTGTAGCCAATTACGAGCTTCAGGCCAGTGGGAAAATGCATTGTGGTCGAACATGCGACAAACACCCGGAAATGTTCGGTGTTCGCGATCCGCTCGAACAGGCTAAGTTCGGGTCGAACCCCGAACCGTCCGAACCTGAACAGCTCATCCCTATTCATCACATGGTACCAGAAGTGGGGACAGAGAGACATGGCAGCAAACAGCAACACAAAGAACATTCCTTCCCTGGATTTGGAATCAGGGAACATATCAGATAATTGGTCAAAATGGAGGGAGCTGATAGAACTTGTGTTTGCAGGCCCAGGTGCACACAAATGGACTGATCAACAAAAAGCAGCTCATTTCCTGATGTATTAGAGTTTCCTTAGGCGCGTACAGTATTGGTAGACTGTTATTATTGTGTGTATAGATGATCTTATCATATAACTATCAATAGTATACGCATCGATTAGCAATGTCGACAAAATAAACGGAGATCTTTAAATAACATACAGGAGAGTATGCACTTCTTATAATGGATGCAGAATCAATGCAATCTTGTATTCAATATTCAATGAACTGTCTCAAGGCTCAGCATAACAAAGTTCCCATACATCACTTTTGAAATTGCAGGATTCTTTAAATGCAGGAGATCTAATGGGATAGTTCGAATTGATATAAGATAGTTCTCCTTCTCCAAAGGTTGCGGAGTCGAGATGTGTATATTCACCAAATAGATTCTACTGGAAAGCCTCAAGTCCTGCAGTGGATGGATAAAGAAAAACACAATTGCGCAGTACGCAGCGGTACTGGCCCTATACAATAGGTGGAGCCACTATTTCATATCATTTCCTGATATGTGTGGGACAAAAAGGACGTGATGTGTGCAGAGCGTGGCAAGCAAGTGGGGATATCACTGCAGAGGACAAGAGAAAAACAGAGGTACTGTTTGCAAAGTTTGAAGCATATTGCAACCCCAGGAAAAACTCCACAGTGCAAAGGAAACTGTTCTATGAGAGGAATTAGTGTACAGGTGAATCTGTGGATGAGTAGGCGAAACAGCTGCTCACCAAAGACTGTGCTTTTTCATGATGCTGGAGATATGATTAAAGACCGTATTGTGATGATGGTAAGTTTAAAGAAGTTCAGGAAAAGCTGCTGCAGGAAGAAGATTTAAATCTAGAGAAAGCCATAAGGATTGCTAGAGCATATGAAATGTCAAGAAAAGACATGCAGGTCCTGGGAGGAACACAGCACCAGATCAATGCTATAGAAAATCAAAGCAGCAGATACTGGCAAGAAAGAAGACACAAAGGGATCAAATGCAAGTACGTCACTGGGAAAAATAACACACCAGCAACCTGTGACTATTGTGGAAACATGCACTATAGAGAAGCTGTGTGTCCTGCAAGGTGTCAGACATGCAATAAATGCAAGAAAAAGGGACATTTTGCCAGGGTATGTAATGGATTTTCACACACTGCAGGGACACAAACACATGCCATAGAGAATAATGACGACAATGCAGGGTCAGACTCAGATTGCACATCGATATACCTTGCAGCAGTACAGAAATCACATCAGTTTTCAGATGAAGCTAATGTAACCTTACAGCTAGGGGCTGGCAAAACTCCAGTCAAATTTAAAATAGACACAGGAGCAATAGTGAATTGTGTGCCAAGCCACGTATACCTGGAATACCTCAGGAATGAATGCCCTCTGGAAACTCAGGACCTACCGAAACTGATGGGATATGGTGGCAAAAACCTTAAAGTAATGGGTCGCTCTAATGTCATATGTTCTCACAAGGGATCTGAACAACTTTTACAACTATTTGTGATCGACACACAAGCCCCAGCAGTATTAGGTCTAAAAACAAGTAAAGAGATTGGTCTTGTACAGATTATAATGACTGTGGATGGTGGGCACAGCGGTTTGCAAAGGATGACATTAAGCGTGAGTACTGTGATCTATTCCAGGACCTAGGGTGCCTCCTGGGGATCAGCCGCATACGTATACAAGAGGGTGCACAGCCTGTCATTCACGCACCAAGGAAAATACCTCTAACTCTGGAGAATAAAGAGCGAGAAGAACTAACTAGGATGGAGAAGCTGGTAGTAGTAAAAAGGGTCACAGAACCGTCAGAATGGGTCAGTTCTATGGTCGTGGTGGAAAAGAAAAACACAGGTGCAATCCGTATTTGCATTGACCCACGTGACTTGACAAAGTGAAGAAAGTGATCACTAAACATCCAGGGCCAATACTAAAATATTTTGACGTAAACTGTGACACTACGCTTTAGGTGGATGCATCTCAGTTTGTGTTAGGTGCTGTACTGATTCAACAAGGACATCCTGTGGCATATGCTTTACGTGCGCTGACTACAACACAAGCCAACTATGCTCAGATTGAGAAGGAGATGTTGGCCATTGTGAATGGATGCGAGAAACTTCACCAGTACATATATGGGCGACCTGTGGTTGTGGAAACAGACCACAAGCCATTGGAATACATCTTGCAGAAGCTGCTCTCCTCTACACCTCCACGCTTGCAGAGGATGGTTATGAAGTTACAGCGATACGATCTCACGGTGAAATATAAACCTGGAAAGGAAATCCCATTGGCTGACAAATTGTCTAGGGTGTTTCCAGATGGTCATGAAGCTAGAGATGAACCTGACTTGGAAGAACAGGTACATACGGTACTAGTGAATATTCCAATATCTGATGTACGACTGGAGATGATAAGACAAGATACCAAGCAGGATAAAGTACTAGAAAAACTCATACGTGTCATGTGCAATGGCTGGCCAGAAAAACGAAAGAAGCTTTGTCCTGAGCTGCAGGGATTCTGGCCTGTGAGAAATGAACTATCCATTCATACTGATATCATATTCATGGGAGACCGTATTCTTATTCCTAAAGCACAGCAGGCAGAAGTACTGGACCAAATTCACCAGGGACATTTGGGCATCACCCTGTGTAAGAGCAGAGCACGGGAGGTGATTTACTGGCCTAATTTGGACCTTGATATTGAGTCACTTGTGAAGAAATGTGAAACCTGCCAAATATTTCAAAAGAACAATGCAAAGGAACCTGGGCAAGCTGTGAGGCACAGAGTCACTGGAGATACATGGGAACCTGCTCGCATTGTCAGTGAAGCAGATTCTCCGAGATCGTATGTGATTGAAACTGAGTGTGGATCTCAACTCAGAAGAAACAGGCGTCATCTTCGCCCAGACACTGCCTCGGATACTCCACTGGGGCAACCAAACGACAATGAAAATAAGGAGAAAAATGAAAACAGTACAGAATTCCTGAACACGACTATAACAGTTTCGCTGGTTTACAGCGTTTACTATAACGACTACTGAGGACATTGAGGACAGCATAAGTGTATCATCTTGTGATAATGCTGGAGGTGACTCTCAATTGGACATCGATTCTACTGATAGTGAGCCAGAGGTTACTTTCTCCCGTTATGGTCGAGCTTTTAAATCAAAACTATGGAAAGACTTTGTATCGTATTAAGCGTTTATACTTGAAGGGGAAGATATAATGATGTGTATGCTTCATGTTATCTATTAAGTGTATTATAGTTATGCCTAGTTCATTCTGCATGTTATGAAACAGTTAACAGTTAGTCATGTGATCAGGGGGCGGTGAGTGGCAGTCATTGTAAGATGGATGCTGAGTAAAGTCTGTTCTTGTCAAGCTCCTTGTTGTCTGCCAATACTTCAGTGGATTCATCACAATATTAATGAACGAAATTGCGATTTGTAATGCTCATATACTGCCACCTTATTCATATACTGTACATCTCAAAATAATAATAATAAATTGGGATATCACACTGATAAGTGTTTTTCCAAATTAATAGGAGCGTTTTAATTTAGATGCAGAATAACGTAGGGAAATGTAATTAATAGCGATCCAGCAGAGTATATTGTGATGTGATATAATGCCATTGTTTAGTCTTTTACTGTTTGTGTCTCTTGTTTTGAGGGACAATGTTTTATAAGGTTGATGCAGTGGAAGCGTGAATGGGATTACCGAGTTGTCGGCCGAACCCATCACTCCATCTGCGGCTGGGAAAACTTCAACGAAGTGAGCGATCAGCGTATGGAATGCAATGGAACGTGGAAACCAACAACGCATGTGCAAAACGACGGAGACGTAAGAACGGAGGAAGCAATTTCAGACAGGATGTGGGGACAATCATCTAATTTAGGGACACTATATAAGAACTGTTAGTCCTTCGAGAGTACACCAGCTGATGAAGCCGCTCTTTCATGCGGCGAAATGCGTTCTGGCTTATTTTATTGCATTTTAATAAATTTTATTTTGGTTTTCCTTATCCTGTCTTTGATTGCAATCCTTGGATCCATAGTGGTTTCACTTGGGTTTTCCAGTCCCAAAAACCCATGGGTGTTCTCATTAGAGCCATCTGGCTCCTCCAAATGTAAGTATAAAATCTGGGTAATACTTACCTGTGAGTCCACACTGATCTGCGCAAGGAGTGTTCCTTTCTCTGCTTTTCACTTGCATATTGGCAGATGAGGTATCCTAAACAAGGTGGGGGTCACCTGAGAAATTTGAAGATAATCAACCCGCACCTGTGGACCCACTTGGGGCCAGTGTTTGGGCTCTTTATTTGTGAGTGAGATAACATCTGAACCTTCTTGATTTATACTAGTTATACTGTAAAATTGGATTTTCCATGTACTCAGGAGACCCAAGGACCCCTTATAGCATATTTGCACCGTACCAGGTCATATAAATTTATATCTCAAAATGTATTGTAGCTTTCCATTATATCAAACACATGTGAACTAATTTCCCACTGCAAAAAAATATCTCTACAATGAAAAATGGTAATAAAGTATTTTTGTGCATTTTTAATCTTTTAAATATCTCAAAATAACAATCTTTATGCAAAATTGCTATTTTAACTTAAATACTCTCCCCATGTAATAGTGATACAAAAAGGGCTTGGTGGTGAAAGAGTTAATTATATTATAATTATTTTAATCATTGTATATACTTTTTAATTTATTCTTTTTCATAAATATTTTTTTAATTGTTCCCCATGAGTCCTCTGGCCTCTTTCGTCTACTCTTCACATTTGACCCTGCCGTTTTGATAATTTTACTGTCATTTTTATTAGTTTAGTCATCATTCTACAGTAGAGTATGCTGGCTATTTATTTTTATTACTTTCATTATTATTTTCATTAGTTTAACCATTATTCATCATCTCACTGGCACGTTTACTATTACTATTATAATATTAATTAGTTAGCTGTCTCGCCAAGTCTTCTTGCTAATTTATATCATTATTATTATATTAATTGTCAACCCTGATCCTGCTAGCTTATTGTTATCACTGTTTATTATTCTCATCTTGGTGTCTGACCTTGCTAGCTTACTTATACCATTAATATTATTGTTATTATTATTATTTTAAACACACATTAGCTTGCAGGTTAATTTATTATATTTGACCGTGATAAAAATGTCCTTATGACACACTTAACCCTTTCGCTGCTGAGCCTTTTCCCACCTCTGTGCTGAGGTCATTTTTACCGGTTTCGCTCATCATGTTTAAACGCGTTTTGAAGCCTTATTTTAATATATGACCCAGACATATTATATATCGTTCTTTCCGTCAGACTCGGCAGATTCATAATATGTCATTATTATATGTATACGTTATGTCATGTCTGTATATTATAACAAAATATGCAATAAAATTTGAATTTTCAATAATTTACAATGTGTAAAGTGGTTTTTTTCACATTTTAAAATGCGATCGTTTGCGGTTATATTTTCTATGGGGTGCGCTTGTTAAAAAAATTAGAAATGAGGAATCGTTACTTTTTTTTGGGGGGAAATTACGTGTTTTTTAGCAAACGCCCCCATAGAAAAAATCGTTAGTGCAGCATCATTGTTCACATTATAATTGAAATGGGAACAATATTGTTGCACTAATAAATCTAAAAAAAAAAAAAAAAAAATTTTTTTTTTAATTATTATTTTTTTTTAATTTTTTATTTTTTTTACAGTTTACATGGTCATGTTTGGTATCATTGGAACGGCCACGCTCTGGCCGTTCCAATGATAGTAAACATTAACCCCTAGCTGTCACGGATCGGGAGATAGGGGGTTCATTGGAACCCCCTATCTCCACTATAGGTGGCAGCAAGGGGTTAATTTGAAAACTGGCGCAATCGCGCTCTGCACGATGACGCCAGTCATTAGGGGGATATCCAAGATGTCGGCCAGCTCCGGGAGGGGACCGCGATACGGCGCATGTTGGCGCCATATCGCGATCCAGCCCCCTAGGGGTTAAAGACAGCCGCCGCTTGGAAGGGCAGGCTGTGCCCTTCCAGGCGGTGCCTGCCTTTAACCGCTGGCACCTCCCCCCCTCCCATTCAGGCACCTTCCCTGCAATGGCGGGGGGGTGCCTGAAATAGACGTCATCGCGCATGCGCGATGACGCCTATCGTGCCCGCCGGGGTCCCGGAGGTTGGGCTGACATCGATGATGTCAGCCCACACCGGGGGGCCGAGCGATCAGCCGGAATACCGGCTGATCGCGGGCTACAAAGGGAGGACGCGCTCAGCGCGTCCTCCGCAGCCAAGTAGCAATGCGGTTGGACGCGCTGAGCGCGTCCACCGCATTGAAGTGGTTAATAATTGTCACGTTCCTCCCCAATAACTAATAAACTAATCCCTATACGCTGACCAGCAGGGCCGGTGCTAGACTATTTTGCGCCCTGGGCAAGACCACCTACGTGCGTACCCTGAAACAATTGTTAACTGTTGAAATGCAGGGGACACACACACACACTGTGGGTGGGGACACACACACTGTGCATGGGGGCCGCACAGTCGTTCGGTGCCCATCTTACCCCTCCACTGGTTGGGACCGGGATCACTCTGTGCCTCTTTCTTTCCTTACTCTTTCTGTGCCTCTTTCTTTCATCTGTCTCTTTTTTTCTTTCTTTGTTCTGTGCCTCTTTTTTTCTTTCTTTCATGTCTTTCTATCTCTCTTCTGTGCCCTTCTTTCTTCTGCCTCTTTTTTTCTTTCATCTGCCTCTGGCGGCGCCTGCACGTCAACTGGTGGCGCCTGTGCGTCCACATAAGACGCCCACCTTCTGCGCTGCTAGTGGGGTTCGCGAGTCGACATTGTCGGCTTTGCGAGACATCACTCCGGGCTACACGAGCTGCACAATGAGGAACAGGTACAATAATGGAACCCGGGTTGGGGCCGGCTGCGCCCCTAGGTGGCAGTGCATCCTAGGCGGTTGCCTAGTTGGAGCACCGGCCCTGCTGACCAGCTATCCTAACCTTCCGATCCTTGAAAGAGTCAGCACAGCTACCTATTAACAGAACCCAGAGAAGAAACCTTATGGAAGTATACACACAGGTTAGACAGTACAGGTGAACGTAAACCGGAGGAGACTGCAGAGATCATCGAGGGAGTGCACGGAGAGGTGATGTATACAGCCCGAGTGTGTCTCGGGGTTACTGCTCTCAGCAGTGAAATTTAACCCCGAGACACACTCGGGAACACCGCCAGGGAGGTTAAGTGAGCTACAACTATTGTTTATTAGGACACAAAAATAGTCATAACAATCAGTTTTTCCCTGGGCGTGCGTACCCCCACCTATTTTTCCAGAAAAAAAGCAATTTTCGTACCCCATAGAATAGATAACCACAAAGGCTCGGTTGATAAAATATGAAAAAAATTACTACACGCTGTATGATTGGAAATTCACATTTATTTCTTTTTTTTACATTTTTTTGTTATAGCATTCAGGCAGGACATGACGCATACAATAATGATAATATTATGAATCTGTCGAGCCTGCCAAAAAAAAAGAAGGGTATAATTTGTCTGTGTCAAATATAAAACGTGACTTCGATTCGGGTTTAAACATGATGAGCACAAAGATAAGATTTAGCTCAGCACACAGAGGTGAAATGGCTCAGCAGTGAAGGGGTTACAATTTAGATTTACTTAAAAAAAAGGAAGTTGTTACAACCGCAGTATGTAAATCATGCAAAGAAAAGGGGTGACAGCTGCAAATACCCCCAGTGAATACCCTCGATAGGGCGATGTTTACAGGGAATGATCTGATGCTCTTACAGACACACGGAAGGATCAGCTTTGTTCCCTCGTACAGTTGGCACAGAGCGGAACGTTAGTCGCGGCGCCGCTTGTTTCCGGGGGATTCGTTTGTGTGCAGAGCAGGAAGGTGCAATTGACATTTCCACGCTGGGACAGAGGGCGAGTTAGCTGGTGTGAACACCGACCGGCGTGATCTCAGAGGGTTACATCCATCCATTCATCCTTAATAAGCCGGGAAACAATGGCCACGGGTTTAGCCTGGAGGCTGGTTTACAGCGTGCGGGGCAGAGTGCTGGCCGGAGGCTGTGCGCCCACTAACAGGTAGCATGCAGCCATTACTATACACTGCACCACAACGCGTGTGTCTTATATTCCAGCTATTTAAGGCTTATGTGCAGGGACTTGTAAAAGGATTCCCAATTCGGTGAATAAGATATCCAAATGTGTGTCGTAACACCCCCTTATTTAATTATCCATTCATCCAGCTATACATAATATAAATAAATGCCTATACATCCACGAGCGGTGCAATCCACACTTAGAAACCCCCCTCCCCTCTTTTAAAATTGGCTTTAACTTCCCCAGATCTGTTGTAAACCCTTTTTTTTTTTTTTTTTTTAAGCTCTCCTGAATGAGGGGTGCTACACAGGATTCTAATTCTGAAACTGATTAGCCACATATGTATATGAGTCTAGTATATATTGTTTGTGTGGTTCCCTTTTCACTTTACCAGAGGATTCAACGCTTCGTGGTTATTCGTGTGATATTACATTTTGTTTTTTCTGTATTTAAAATGCTGCCGGGATATAAAATTATTATTATCCTTTATTTATATAGCGCCACATATTTTGCAGCACTTTACTAGATCAGTGTAGAAGGAGTTGATAAATTAGAATACCACACATGGATAAGACCTGATTCAGGGGGTCCCTGTTCCCAAGGGAACTTACACTCTATCAGGGTTATTCAAAGAGCTCCGAATTGCATTTTCAGCGTTCAGTTACCTTTCCTGGCCATTCGGCTATCCAGAGAGCAGGCAATTCGCCAAATCCTGGCGAATTGCCTGCACATTCGGTGCCTGTTCGAGGGCATTGAAAACTCCATAGAGAAGCAATGCTTCGGCTATTCAGAGAACACAAACCAGCAGTGAAAGGCTCCCCTAATGCCCTGCCATTCGGTGGTTTAATTCGGCAAGTTTATTCAGGAGAATCCTATAGACTTCAATGTTAAAAATAATCTGGTTTTAATTCAATATCTAATAAACCGTTCATTATAAAATTCTGCAGTAAAGAGTCTCTTTATTTATAGATTTTTTTTCGGATATTTTTTTTTTTTTTTTTTTTAAGTTTACTTATTTTTTCTGTAACAGCCCTTTTTATTATCATTCCCTGGACCTCATATGTAAATTTCAGACTTTTTCGCTCAGTAGTTTCTTTGCAAACAGCGTTTCATTTTCAGATTCACACAAACTATTTTGCTCATTTATTCACCTCCCTCGTCTGCGGTCTCGGCTGCTTCGGCTGTGTTCAGCTCCTGCTCGGGCTTGTTTTTCGGCAGGTTAATCCAGATGTTTTTGTGGCTTTTCTGCGTGCATTCGGTGGGTGTTGCGGTTAGTTTTCGTCAGGTTTGCGGCAGCTTTTCCCTGCAATTCGGGTACCCTGTGGTGCTTGCTGAATACACCGCAGGGCACCGAAATGGAATCGGCAAAAGAAACCGAATTGAAGAGAACGAAAAGTCACCGAACGTGCGGTGACTTTTCGAATCTCTTTGAATAACCCTGTATGAGATTTACAAGTATTTTGTGAGGTAGGCTAATCCATATCGTTAGGTGTCTTGCCCACGGACACTCGCTGGTGGCGTCTTCTGAGTGAGATCGAGTTGTTTTTCCATGATTGTAGAGCAGCGACCTGGTGGTTAGTTTGAACCTGCTTCTCGAAGTCGAGACTTCTCCACAGTTGTATTGGAGGGATGTGCTGAATGGTATTTTGACTTGCTTCTCCTCGGTTGAAGGGTAGAGATGTTACCACTGGACTCCACAGCTGGTATGGGGCTCTATTACAGTCTTCGCGCAAACGTTAACGCGTGCACAAAAATGCATTAACGCGAGGGGCAAAACCCTTTGCGCTGAACGTCGTATTACAATGTCTGTGCAAAAAAATGCGCGTGAACGTACTGTACTGCACGCGTCCTGTACTTAACATCGTGAGCGCTTGTGCGCTGGTACGCAGATGGTATTACAATCTATGCGCAAAATTTAACGCACAGCACTTGCGCGCATAATTTTATCGTCTTTGAAAAGCTGGTGGTAACGGCAAATCTGAATGTCCTGGCCGAACCCAAATACACCAGCCAAAAAAAAAAATACAGCAAAGTATAGTTACACATTCTACACATACCCAAACAATAAAATTGAGAAGTTGTGTGTGTTTTTTTTATTTATTTTTTATTGATGCAGCATATATGCGCAGATTGACTTTGACAGGCGCAAAAACTTAACGTGAGACAATTATGGTTCTTAATTCTGATTGGCTGAATCGCGTGAAAAAACAGTCCGCACACTGATTTCTGCCCGCAACGTTGCTGCGCGTCCGTTTTACGCGCGTTATTTTTTGATGGATGAAAAAATGCGTGAGGATTGTAATACCAGCGTTGTTTTATGCGCGTTAATGTTTAATGCTGCGTGCAAAAATTCATGCGTTCTGCGTGCGTTTTTGCACGAAGAATGTAATAGAGCCCATTGTGTAGTAGGCAAGTATGTACTGTTAGGTGTCTTGCCCAAGGACAGTTACTGGAGAGGTGCTCTGGCTGACATTCGAACCTGGGTCTCCACGGTTATAGAGCAGGGATATTACCTTTAGTCCCTCAAGCCGGAATAAAAGTTATATTTTAAGGGTGATTTACTATAGGGGACTTTTGGTTGCTCTCCTTGTGAGCAGGGGGACAACTACTGTATTTAGTTGGGTATTTGTACATTACTCTGCAGAATTTACAGCACATAAATAATTCAATGTGACAGGTGTGTGCATGGTGTTGTGAACCTTTAAAAATGTACAATTTAAAATGCGTGGAAAGCACATTATTTCTATAACTCAATTCCTGCAAAGCGGTGAACCTGTATCCATTCCAATTGTTAGACATTTTTGTTGGGAGGTAAAAAAAACAAAACTAATCAGTAGTGCAGTTTATTTTTGTTCAGCACTGTTTGAATGTGAAATTAATCACAATATATTGTATACTATATCTCTTTTGTTTTGTAATACATTTAATACTTTTTTCGTTTTTAACACCTTGCAGTAAAGCTCCCTGTGTGTTGCTGGTAAGGGGCATTAAGAGCAATACCTGGTGGGATGAACATCTCTCCGAGGAAAACAAGGCATTTCTGCAGCAGGTGACGGCAGAGGAATACAAGGCCCAGACAGAAAGCAAGACATGTCCGCTGAAGGACGAGCCCTGGCCAGTGCATCCTTGGACACCTGGTGAGTGTCAAGTTTTTTTTATAATTGGTGTATATGTTACCGGTAAAGCCTGAAGTGCGGTTAATCCTAGGATTACCCGGGTAATCCTGACATTACCCAAAACCGCTGGGTAAAGCTACAAAAAATGAAAATTTCAGACTTTACCCGGGTAATTTTAGGAGTAACCAACTGCCCTTGGGTAACGGTCTGGAAGAGCTGAAAAATTCACACTTTACCCAGATAATGTGTAAGTCTGAAGCTTCACCCGGGTAATCTGAGGACTATCCACAGCTTCACCTGAGTAATCTGCAGAGCATCCAACCCCACTTGGGTAACAGTGAATTTTGCTATTATCTATGGATATTATCAATGAAAATGGCAAAAGACAAACATTAAAATGTATTGCAGATATAATGAATATACAGAGTAACAGGATATGTTTCTTATATGAATGTGAAAGAGTTACATGATATTTATTATGTGTCATATGTGCTTATATATCATTTAGAAAACATAATAACCATCAGGTTACTCTGTATATATTATCTTTATCTTCATAAATTAATTTTCAGACAATTAATGCACAGAGTTACATGACGGTTATTTAGTGTGGTTTGTGACTGGATACAAAGTCATTAAAAATAACAAAAAAAACCACACTTTTATTATCAGTCAGATAACAGTTTGCAGCTTTATCCGGGTAATCCTCTGAATTCAGTCATCTGTAACCTGCTGAAAACCCAAGAAAAGCGGAGTACCCAGGGGTGTTTGGATATTTTGCAGATTACCCTGATAAAGTCTGATGTTTCGTTGCACATCACACTTTATCCAGCAACACTAGGGTAATGTGCGAATTACCCGGTTAAAATAGAGCACAAAATGGGAGTACCCCGAGGCCTCTGGATACTTTGCAGATTACCCAGGTAAAGTCCGAAATTTCCTTTCACTTTGGACTTTTGCTAATGAGGCCTGGGTAATGCTAGGATTACCCGGGTAATCCTAGGATTAACCGCACTTCGGGCTTTACCCGTAACATATACATGTTTACAGACAATACAGTCTTGGTGAATTTATCATTTATTTGTGTTCTTTACATTGGGTACCTATTAAGAGGGATAATTTAAAGGAATACTCTATTAAAAAATAGTGCCCTTTTTTGGCCTCAAATAATTGGGCAGAGGCTCCTGACAGCAAATTCTGTAGCGCCTGCTCAAAACAATGGATTGGAGCTGTGCGCATCCGCAGATCCGAGCCATGACTGCCTTACTGAGTCAGATTGCTACCACGATTCATCTCAAGAGTGATGTCAGTACTCTCTGCTTGCCAACATCATTGGTGACCGATCTGGAGACCATTTGGTCACGTGTTGTGTCAAACTACTTCCAGCAAAATGTCATGTCCCGCTGTGCTCAAATTTGTTTTTATAGGGAATAAAATAGTTTCAAATGGGAGTGTGGAGTGGGCCACAAGAGGTTAATGTTTTTCCCCTCCCATCTTAACGTTTTAGTGTTTTTTTTTAATGTATTGTAATTGGAGCATATCCAGTACCTATGTTCACCAGAACTATTGCTACTCAAAGAAAAGGCACCTTTAAATTAATATTAATAATATTTTGGTTTTCCAGGTTCGGAGAGAGTGGGTCTAGTAGGGATTAAATTGGGGATGATGCCAATGTGGACCAATTCTGGAAAAAGGATCGCTGTCACTATGCTACAGGTAAGGCATAGAAATGCGTAACTGACCACTCGGTTAAAATAAATAGTATGTCATTTTGTATAGCCTGAAAATCCTCTGCTCTACATATACATTGGTGCTTGTTTTTAAAGCATAATTTTAGTGCACCTTTTCTGAAAAGGAACATCTAAACCATCTCGTTGATTTCTATGTTCTGTATTGTTTTAAAATGTATTATTTTTTATTTAACACACTATAGCAAAATTATTATTATTATTATTATTAGTATTATTATTATTATTATTCTTTATTTATAAAGCGCCAGCATATTCCGCAGCGCTGTACAATAAGCACAGTATAGACAGGGTTACAATACATTGAACAACATTTGACAAACAGTACAGGAGGAGATGAGGGCCCTATTCCCGTAGGAACTCACAATCTAGGAGGGTTGGGGTTGGAAACAGGAGGAGAGGACTGTAAGGTGAGAGTGATTGATGGTTGTGTCAGTGAGTTGGGTGGTAGGCTTCCCTAAATAGGAACGTTTTAAGGGAGCGTTTGAAGGAAGAGAAGTTAGGGGAAAGTCTGACAGTACGAGGGAGAGCGTTCCAGAGAGTGGGGGCTGCGCGTGTGAAGTCCTGCAGTCTATCATGGGAAGAGGTGATGTGGGGAGAAGCTAGGCGCAGGTCACTGTTTGACCTTAGGGAGCGGGCTGGGGTGTATTTGGTGATTAGTGAGGACAGGTAGTGGGGCGCTGAGTTAGTGAGGGTTTTGTAGGTAAGGATAAGGATTTTGAACTTAATTCTGCAGTGGAAGGGACTCGCAGAGGGGAGCGGCAGAGACAGAGCGGCGGGTGAGGTGAATTAGCCTGGCGGAGGCGTTCAGGATGGATTGTAGGGGGGAGAGGTGGGACAGAGGGAAGCCAGATAAGAGATTATTGCAATAGTCGAGTCGGGAGATTACCAGGGCGTGTATGAGTTGTTTTGTGGTGACAGCGGTAAGAAATGGCCGAATTCTGGAAATATTACGCAGTTGGTATCGGCAGGAGGAGGAAAGAGACTGGATGTGGGGGATGAAGGAAAGAGCAGAGTCAAGTGTAACTCCAAGACAGCGAACTTGGTTTGATGGGGAGATGGTGATACCCTCCACCATGATAGAGAAGTCAGGAGGTGGGGAGGCATTGGAGGGAGGAATAAGTAGGAGCTCAGTCTTTGACATGTTGATCTTTAGGTGGTGGGAGGCCATCCAGGAGGAGATGCCAGATAAACAGTCACTGACTTTTGAAAGGACAGGGGGAGCTTCGATGGGGCTGCAAAGCGCGATCCTTCATAGGAGGATCGATCCTTGCAGCACTGCGTGCACTAACTGCGCTCCGCGATGTGGCCAGACGGGCGTCAGAGTGGAAGGAACGTCCACTGTCATGGACGATCCTTCCGCTCTTAAAACGCTCGTCTGACACCAGCCTAAGGATGCGCCGATACCAGACATTTGTACTTGTACTAATGCAAATGCCCCCGGTACACTTACCGCAAGCCAGCCCTGGCAGGCTTACCAGGCACTTTGTAAGTTAAACGTGATTTCAGGACCTGCAACCGTGCTGTCACGAGATCTTACACGCAGCCTTGTACGATCTTGTGAAAACGCAACAGCAGTTCCCAGAGCCGTGTTATAGCTTACACATGCTGGCAGCTGCTCAATGGAAAGCTGTTACACACTGGAGCTGGCAGAATGCTCTGAGGTAGGTAGGTAGGTGTGTGTGTGGTGTCTAGCCTTACGCTTCAATACATCCCATAAATTGGACAGGCTTTAATTAAAATCTTAAATTATTGGAAAACTGATGTGACAAAGTATCGGTACTTGTACTCGGCCTTCCAGATATGGTAGCAGCGCATCGGTAAATTCAATAAAAAGTAAAATGTAGAAAATTGTAATGTTTGTAAACATAAGGCACCATAAAGCAGTTGTTTAACAATGCCCATAAATACAAAGGTTACAGGCAGCAGAGTAGCAGCCATGATTTTGAGGTCGTAGGCAAAGATATATTTTTATTCAGCGTTGAGGCCAAAAGGTACATATAAATAAACCCCCTTGAGAAATTGAACAAGCTCCCGTTGTTAGATTGCCGGCTGCTAGGAGAAAGGTGTCACTTTTAACAATGAACGAGTGTGTTGATGGAAAGGGGTGAAGCCAAGAACATTCACCGATAGCCTAGGTGGTCAGACTGACATAACTCAAACAGGTTCTAGTATACATGGTCAGAATCATTTCCATTTAGTCACAGCTATGTCCTGGATTTATGGAAAGTGTACCTAATCACAGTGCTAAATAAACTCCGCTAACTCTGCTGGTGGTTATTCCCTCCGTGCAGTCATTTTCCGAGACCTGTTTAAACAGACGTCTAGAATGGGTGTCAGGATAGGTGCGATTTGTCTTTTTTACTAAATAGTTGCTTTATATGTTTTTCTGATTTCCTTACGACGATTTATTTATGCTAGTAAAAAAATAGCGTTAACAAATATGATCACCACAAAATCTTTGAGTATCCTATATTAAAAGAAAGAACGACTATCTGTCTGGGACTAGTTATGTAGAAGCCTGAAAATGGAACAACTAATTGTGGATGGAGTTTGCTCCATGTGTTTTTCTATCCTAAAGCGGGTGTACCAGATGGGGTCCCGCCTTCCCGTGACAGGCAGTCACCTATAAACGATAAAAAAAGAACACTGTCCCTCCCCTTCCTTACCCATAAGCCCACCGCAGGGAACCTTCCCCATGTAAGGACGGCCCATACCAACATACCACAGTAATGCAAAAAATATATTTAATGGGAGGGTTATGGTACTGCTGCTTATATTCAGGAAAAAGAGAATTTACAGTAAGAAAATTACTGTTTTTTCCCAACCTGTGCTCAGGACCCGCTGACAGGTCAGGTTTTTCAGATATCTGAAGCACAGCACAGGTGATATGATTTGCTGCTCACTGATTGCAGGATTCAGTCTGCATTTCCCCCAAGGAAATCTGAAAAATCTGGCCTGGTTGGGGTCCCGAGGACAGGTTTGGGAAACACTTGTTTAAAGGAACAATTATTAAAAATTACCCACCTCGTTACATTACTGGGCAGATGCTGCTAAAAGGAAATCCATGCAGATTTTTAACCCAATTTGCATACCGTAATTTTTGTACTCCCCTTCCCTAGCGTCTGCATTGAATAATGGTTTGGATCTGCAGGTGCAGCACCGATCCATCTGCTGCCTCTCTCAGGACGCTCTCTATTGCAGGCGGTGTGAGCGAGGGTGATGTCAGGTCACAGAGTGTGCTGACTTCACCATTGAATGATCTGTGACAGGCAGTCGGGAAATTTAAAATCCTGGCTGCCAAAGCAAGTGGGTGGGGGTGCAGTCTGCACAGCCTGACCACTTGAAAAAAGATAGATTGGGATGTGTAGAGTGTGCCTTTTAATGACTAGTGAATGTTTTGGGAGGAAAAGCAGGATCCTTGAGGGAAAACTTTGGCTATGTAAGCATGTTTATCGTCCCGGTTTCCCATGACCTGCACTAAAATCATTTGCTGAAAGGAACACTATGCACTGACAGTTGAATGTTATTTGAGTGGTCACAATGTCTTGATGGCCTTTGCCCCCCCCTCCTTTCAGGTGGTGTCTCAGAAGGTTTCAGCTTTCCAAGTGCAGGGGCTTCGTTATGCCCAGAACCCAAGTGTTGAGCTCATATTCTGTGCTATTGGGATCTAGCTAGCATCAATGGATCTCATTGTGCTTGGCATAGAGCCATTGTGCTAGCTGCCTCCCCGCAGGCATGTGACATGCTGCAGCCTGCAAGAAGCAGCAGCGTGTTATGTCCAAAACACGAGCCTTTACTTACTGGCTATGTGACGGCACTGACACTTGCCTTAGCTGTGCACTGGGACTCAATTCACAAAGCAAGGGAGAGAGGCCACATGTAAAGTGTCGCACAGCAGAATCCTGTTGGTAATTAAAGCACCTGTGTTTAGGTCACGAGAGTGGAGTCTGTGCAAAGGGAGCGACAGCAGCTCTGGACTGGAGAGAGGGAGGATGGGGTGGTGATACAGGACTCCTGCTCAAAGTAAGGCTAAAACACCAGCAGTACAGCTCCTTCACCCATTGGCAACACCTCATGGTCTGTGCTATAGTTTTGCTACTGTTGTAAACTAAATATAAACAAACTGGTCTGACATAACCCTAGAACTAAAACTTACTGAGTTGAGCAGCCTGCGCATCTTTTCCAATCAGCTCCAAAGCAGCGTCTGAGTTTATTAACGTTTAACTCGGTCTGTACATAGGCCGATTTAATCAATAACGAGAATAGTTGGCAACTATTCTCATTATTAGTTGTTGATTAATCGATTAGTTGCTTCAGCCCTAGTTGACAATACGTTGTGGGTTTGAATTAGAAATCGGGAAAATGTTTTTTTTATTATTTAGGTAAAGTTGAAATGCCACTAAAATGACATTTTTAAGTAACAACAGCAAAAGCCAAAATTTAAGTCATTCTTACGATGCTCTACCATCGAGTACCAGTTTGCCTAAATTAATAACCGTTTCTTTTGGAGACCAAACTGCGCTAAACCACAGATATTGTCATTACTCTTTGGCTATCTATAGAGACTCTATACTGTTGGTGGAAGTTCTTCAAACCTGAAGGTATAGAATTCCTTTATGAATGCGTGAATGACGAAACACACGGAAGATGATCTTTTCCAGTAAAGTGCTGCATTCGTGTTGGTTTCCCAACTCCTTTGTATGCTCTGTGTGTTTTCAAGTTGTGTCCGTTATTAATGCAAGTCTCTACTTATTGAATATAGGATGATTGACAATCCCGTCGTATTTGATACATTTCCAGTGAAAGCACCTGCAGTGTGAAATCTTTTGTTAAGCCAAGCTTTCAGTTCTATTTTTGGTCTTAATTCAGACACTGCATCAGTAATTTTGCACGGTCACATTTTGTTAAATGAAGATTAAATTGATTATACTTAACATTTTTACACAATATATTTTTTCTTCATCTCCAGAGCAACAGCACCATTTACATGTTCCTCTACGTGTCTGAATTATTGAACGTTGTCACCCAAAGGGGAGATAATAATAATGCCAATGAATTTTATAATTTATCCCTAGTACTACCTCAACCACGTAAACTTAATTTTGCAGTGTAATACAGTGTTAAGCACAAATTGACATATAATAACCCCTTTCGGATAACCTATATATCAAAGATGGGAACTGGGAGCCCTCTGGGACTTATAAAACCAAAAAATGTGTTGTGTATACATTAACCTTCCTGGCGGGATTCCCGAGTGTGACTCGGGGTTAAATTTCACTACCGCGATCGGTAACCCCGAGCCACACTCGGGCTGTATATACTCACCTCATCCTTCGCTCCCTCGCTGTCACCGCAGTGTGATCGCGGCTGTCGGCAACTTTGCTTCCTGGTTCCGCTCCCTGCGAGTCACACGACGCAGGGGGGCGGGACCAGGCGGCAAATTCAAAACTGTAAAAAAAAAAATTACTGTAAAATAAACTTTGTGCAGTGGGTGCTGCGAGTCTTGTTCAGATGTACACTCCTTTGCCAATGGACACGGGGGTACAAAAAAAGAGTATTCTCAAAGCAGCTTTCCAGCAATAAAAGACAAATAAAAATCATTTGTAAAATGTAATGAGGCTTTGCAATAAAAGCTTCGCTGGTCGATCTGGGCAAGCACCAGCGAACTATTGCAAAGACTTATTACATTTTAGAAATGATTTTTATTTGCCTTTTATTTCTGTAAAGCTGCTTTGAGAATAAATTCTTTTTTTTTTTTTTTTTTTTTGGTACCCCCGTGTCCTGTATATTTCATTGGCAAAGGAGTACATCTGGACAGGAATCTCAGCACCCAGAGGAAAGAGGCATGTTTTTGGTTTTATTATATTATTGAATATAATTTATTTCCATTATTTCGGATAATTATTTTTGGGATAAGGAATTATTTCGTGTTTCAAACCTTCTCTGACTCCGTGTGTTTACTAGACTCTTGCTTGCACGGATTTCAGGGAGTTATTCCTACAGAATACAGGCTTACTATATAAAACAACACATTTCCTTTCCAAAAAAATTGAAACGCTTTTAGACACAAAATTTTGAAAAAATTAGACCGCCAGGGAGGTTTAAAAAAAGTCAGATGTTTCAGGCTAGGGTCAGACAAACGCATTTTTCATGTCTACCGTCAAAAGTGCGTTGATGCGTCCGAACGCATTTTTTCACGGAAGACACGATAGCGGTCATACGATGCGCAATTTTGGCCGTGATTTTTACAGATCCAAACCAGGAAACTTTGGGTGTCTGGACGTTATGTTGGCCGGACATGAGCAGCGTCTGACGTCTCCTAATCACGCACACACGCCGCTCTGAGAACGCAGCGCACTCTGTACGTCAGTACTAGCGGTTCGACGTTCTTGCGAAAATGCGTTCGTTTGCCACTTGCGTTGCGCGGCCGTACTTCGTGTGTGGGCCTGCGTTGGACGTCATTTGCTGCTACCACGGCCACTGCGTTCGTCTGACCCCACCCTCAGTCCCTAAGGGCCTTTATCAAGGAAACATTCCTTGATAATGGTCCTTGGGGGGCCTAAATGTCAGACGTTTTTAAAAGTATACCCAATAAATTTTTAACTAAGGGGGCTTAGATTGAGGAATCGCTGGAATGGTCAGACTCTGACCTTTCTAGCAGTGCCTCTCTTTTGTTTCTAAGATCTCCCGATCGGGAGGGAGATAGGACCACCCCGCTTCCAGTACTGCCAGGGGGCGCATTGTAAATGACCGTGTCAACATGAGCTGATACGGTGTACAGTAAAGCGGAAGTGAAAAATTGGAGAAGTATAAGCTATATTAACTTGAGGGAAACTTGAAAGAAAGATAATAACTTTAAGAATTCTAGATGAGGGAGGGAAGCACCTCCTAAGTAGGGTGGAGGGTAGTGTAGTGCTACCACCATCAAAGAGTCAAGTCTTAGACGTTCATGAATTGTGAACACCTACTGAACGAATTATAGTTACAGATACAAGTTTTTATAAAGCGCCAACAAGTTCCGCAGCGCTGTACTATGGGGGAGCACAAACCTGAGACATACATGATAAATAAGGAAAAGACAACCCTGCCCATAGGATAGCTAGTCTAGGAAATACAGCACTTTAACCAAGTGCTCAGCCAAACCTCCCGTGAGCTTACAGTCTAAGGACCGGGGGTAAGTGAAACAGATGGGAGCAGAGGGAAGTAAGGGATGAAAATATGTTAATCTGCAAGCAAAGAAAGAAGGGAGTAATACTGGGAGCATTAGTGATACTGTGAGAAACCGTTGATCCCCTCAATCTATGAATGTGTAAGCAACTCTTGCCGCTTCAGAATAGAATATATGAGATGGGTGAAACTGACGTGGATTCTTCATGGGACCGCGGCCGTAGTCATGGTAAAGAATCACGTGGCAATTGTGATGTAAACAAAGGGGAGGACTAGTCACATGTACCCGTCAGCAGAAACATTCAGAGCACGATCCATATAAGGGCAAGGATTTACCTCGCGTTCACGTACGCAGTGTACGTCATCCAGTACACCAATTAAGAACACAAATGAGTTTAAAAACCTCGTCCTCCGTTGAGTTTAGACCCTAATGAAACTGCTGCGAATCCGCCAGTTACATAGGCTGAAACAAGACATGCGTCCATCAGGTTCAGCCTCTCACACATCACCTACTGCTGTTGATCCAAAAGAAGGCAAAAAACCCAGTCTGAAATGCTCGCCAATATGCAACACACTGGGAAAAAATGCCTTCTTGACCCCAGAATGGCAGTCAGATTTCTCCTTGGATCAAGAAGCTTACCCACATATTAAATATTATAACCCTTAACCCACTCTGCCGGTCCCTCGATTGGCTTCCTGTACGTTTCAGGATACAATTTAAAATACTGATGCTCGCGTTCAAATCACTCAATAACTCAACCCCTCCCTACATGTCTTCGTTACTCCGCAAGCACGTCCCATCTAGACAACTCCGTTCAGCAGGTGATCTCCATCTGTCATCAGTCTCTCTCGCCTCCAAGACTTCTCAAGGGCAGCACCAGTCCTGTGGAATGACTTACCTTGCCCTATCAAACTCTCCCCTGACCTTCAGGCCTTCAAGAAATCCCTCAAAACCCATCTCTTCAGATTAGCGTACCACATCACTGATGCAACTCATCCCTCTGCTCACCTACTCACACTTGATTGAAGCTGCTTGTATGGCCCCACCATTCCCAAACCACTGGCACTAATGATCCTGCTATCTAGTGCAATTCCTCTTGTCTTCCTCAACCTCAATCCCTCTAGACTGTAAGCTCCTATGAGCAGGGCCCTCTACACCTCTTGTTTCCATCCTATGTCCATTTATATGTATTTCGTTCCCTTTGGTTATTGTAAAGCGCTGCGGAAACTGTTGGCACTATATAAATGATGACAATAATAATACAGGAGATTTCAAACTGTAATAGCTGTGACAAAGTTCTTAAGGATTTTATGAAGGTTATTAGGCAAAAGCTGAGAGGCGTAACTGTGTGTAAACCTGCTCTGTGCATCTGTAAAGCTGACAAAAGCCCAGGTGCCAGGACGCAATTTCTAGTCGCCATGGCGACCTGGCGCCTGGGATTTGTCAAGCCCTGCCTTAATATTCTGTGCCTGCAGGAAATCATCCAGTCGTTTTTTTAAAAGTCTGTACAGTCTCTGACCCAAACACCTCAACAGGCAGAGAATTTCACAGCTTTATTGTTCTCACTGTAAAATAACCCTTCCTATGCTTTAGGCTGAATTTCCTTTCGTCCAGTCTAAATGGGTGACCTCGTGTTCTGTGTATAGTCCTGTTAATGAATAGGTTTCCAGACTATGGTTTATAATGTCCCCGTATATATTTAAATAAGGTTATCAGATCCCCTCTAAGGCGCCGTTTCTCTAAACTAAACCGGTTTAAGCTTGTTAGTCTTTCCTCATAACTTAAACCTTCCATTCCCCTTATTACTTTAGTCGCCCGTCTCTGCACTTTTTCTAGCACTATAATATCCTTTCTTCAGACAGGTGCCCAAAATTGCACGGCATATTCAAGGTGCGTCTTACCATTGATTTATACAGATGTAAAATTATGTTTTCATCCCGAGAGTGAATTCCCCTTTTAATGCATGCCAATACCTTGCTGGCCTTGGCGGCTGCTGTTTGACATTGCACATTGTTACTTAGTTTGAAGTCTATGATTATTCCCAAATCCTTCTCCTGCTTGGATTTCCCTAACTCCGTACCATTTAGGGTATAGGTTGCTTGTGTGTTCTTCACTCCAAAAGTGCATAACTTTGCATTTATCTACATTAAATTTCATCTGGCATTTAAGTGCCCAGTCCCCCAATCTATCTAAATCCCTCTGCAGCGAAGTAACATCCTGCTCACATTGTATTACTTTTCCTAGTTTTGTGTCATCTGCAAACACTGATACATGGCTTTCAATGCCTATCTCAAGGTCATTTATAAATAAATTTAATAGAATTGGTCCTATAACAGACCACCTGAGGGACACCACTTACCACTGATCCATCTTGAAAATGTACCATTTTGTTGTTGTTAACCTAATTGTACTTTTCCCTTTTACATGCAATTCCTTCAAACAAAAAGAAACCGTAGTATGTGTTTTATAAGGTGTGTTTTTTTTTCCTTTTTCTATGCACAAGTAATCTAGTTACAGTTTATGTAAGGGGTATTGAAAGCCTTCCTGCCAAATCAAGGCAAACTTCTGAGTGGGTCCTAATCTGATGCCAATACAAATCCTCTTGCCTTTTTTCCCAGATATTATATACTCACTGAACGACTGGCTATTTACTGAAATACATGTTAAAATATGATTTTCATAGCTGTGTGTGTGTGTGTGTGTATATATATATATATATATATTATACATATTTTTGTTTTTTTCTTTACACCCCCATCCCCTCCCCATGCCAGGTTCATGACTGCCATGTCATTAAATATATTTCAAAGGAAGAGGTCAATGGAAGAAGCGCAGCATTAGCTGTAGGAGCAAAGAATGTATCTCCGTTCCATGTAAGTTGGCTTTTTTCTATTTTAGTTGTGTTAAACCAGTGATGGCTTGCTTTGGCAACTGTGATGCATCCTGTACATTACTGGTATTCTTCATGCCCTGTTAACTATCGGTTTACCTTTACGCCTGGTTCCTAAATTTTCCTGCAGACTTCTGCCTGTGAACCTTTCCTGACTTGTAAATATTAGTTGTTGGCTCTGAAGTTTGATGTAAAATAAAAGCAAACTTGAGTGCAACACTCCAAACTTCATAACGCAATGCTTCTGTGCATTCAACAGCCAAAAATAGAACCGTTTGAAGGTAAGCATTCACGGGAATCAACAAAAGTGTTTAGATTACTTCTTTTTATTCCGTGTCACAGCAAGGCATATTTATTTATTTATAAAGTATTTTACCAGGAAGGATACATTGAAATTTCTCTCGTTTTCAATATGTCCTGGGTTCAAGAACTTTGAAATTTTACAGAAATTTTACAAAATACAATGCAAGATATTAAAAAAAACAACACAAATATACAGAAAATAAATATGTAGGAAATAGTCATTATGTTACAGGTTTACAGGTGCATTCTGTATTGAGGTATATTAACCCTTTCACTTCTGAGGACGTGTGGGGAACGTCCTCATTGACTCCTAAGGAAAGATAGGGGGTTCCTTTTGAACCCCCTATCTATCTCCCAACTCCTGGCAGCTAGCAGGGTCATGTTTGGTATCATTAGAAAGGCCAGAGCATGGCCTTTCCAATGATACCAAACATGACCATGTTAAAAATAAAGAACTAAAATAATAAAAATAATAATAAAAAAAAGCCTGTTTTTTTTAAGACGTGAAATGGCTAATAGGGAGCTCTTGAGTGACTTAAGACGGGGGGGGGGGAATTTGATGGCATCTGGGAGGTTATTCCATAATTGCAGTGCTCTGTAGGAAAATGAGGATCGAGCCACTTTCTTTTTGTATTGTGGTACTGTAAGTAAGGTGCAGGTCCTGGATCGGAGGTTATAGGATGATGGAATTGCTAGGGGAAGCAGCCTATTCAGGTAGGGTGGCAGCTTCCCAGAAAAGCTCTTAAACACTAGGGGCCCTATTACATTCTTCACGCACAATTTTGCGTGTGCGCAAAAACGCGTTAGCGTGAGAGGGGCTGAATGTCGTGTTACGACGTTCGCGCACAAAATGTACGTTATCGTCTAACGCGAGTGACCCTGCGCGAGCGCAAGTTCGTGCGCGCATTCCATACTTAACATTGTGAGCGCAAATGTGTTTGTGCGCTGGTATGTGCATCGTATTACAATCATAGCGCAAATTTTAACGGACAACGTTTGCTCGCATAATTTTAACGTCTTTTTAAAGCTGGTGTTAATGGCAAATCTGAACGTCCTGGCCGAACCCAAATACACCAACCGAAAAAAAATAATACAGCACAGTATAGTTACACATTCTACACATACCCCAAATATAAAATGGAGAAGTTGTGCGTGTTTTTATTATAGCTGTGTGTGTGTGTATATATATATATATACAGTTGTGTTCAAAATTATTCAACCCCCACTGAAATTGAGTGTTTTGGCCAGTTTGACATTGATTTTGATCATTCAGTCATCTTGCTTACAATTAAATCAAAGAGGCACGTGTAGGTCAGACAAATATAACATAACATTTATAATGAAATAACCACAAATGTCTTTTCTGTGCTCACATCATTATCAGTTTTATTCAACCCCCAAGTGACATTCAATCTTAGTACTTAGTACAACATCCTTTTACAGTTATAACAGCTTTTAAACGTGAAGCATAGCTTGACACAAGTGTCTTGCAGCGATCTACGGGTATTTTCGCCCATTCGTCATGGGCAAAAGCCTCCAGTTCAGTCCCATTCTTAGGCTTGCGCACTGCAACTGCTTTCTTTAAGTCCCACCAGAGGTTCTCAATCGGATTTAAGTCAGGTGACTGCGATGGCCACTCCAAAATGTTCCAGCCTTTAATCTGCAACCATGCTCTAGTGGACTTGGAGGTATGCTTGGGATCATTGTCCTGTTGAAAGGTCCAACGTCTCCCAAGCCTCAGGTTTGTGACGGACTGCATCACATTGTCATCCAATATCTCCTGGTACTGAAGAGAATTCATGGTACCTTGCACACGCTGAAGCTTCCCTGTACCTGCAGAAGCAAAACAGCCCCAAAGCATGATTGACCCCCCGCCATGCTTCACAGTAGGCAAGGTGTTCTTTTCTTCATAGGCCTTGTTCTTCCTCCTCCAAACATAGCGTTGATCCATGGGCCCAAACAGTTCTAATTCTGTTTCATCAGTCCACAGAACACTATCCCAAAACTTCTGTGGTTTGTCCACATGACTTTTGGCATACTGCAGTCGACTCTTCTTATTCTTTGGAGACAGCAAGGGGGTGAGCCTGGGAGTTCTGGCATGGAGGCCTTCATTACACAGTGTGCGCCGTATTGTCTGAGCTGAAACTTCAGTACCCACATCTGACAAATCTTTTCTCAGTTCCTCAGCAGTCACACGGGGACCTTTCTCCACTCTACGCTTCAGGTAGCGCACAGCAGTCGAAGTCAGCATCTTCTTTCTGCCACGACCAGGTAGCGTTTCAACAGTGCCCTTTGCCTTGAATTTGTGAATGATGCTTCCTATGGTCTCTCTTGGTATGTTTAACATCTTTACAATCTTCTTATAGCCATTGCCCTTCCTGAAGAGTAATTACCTCTTCTCTTGTCTTCCTGGACCATTCTCTTGACTTCACCATGCTTGTAACCACACCAGTAAATGTCTAGAAGGAGCTGAGTATCACAGTCATTTTAAAGCTGCCTAATTGGTGCTTATTATGCTTTATTGCTGCTCCGTGACATCCACAGGTGTTTTCAATACCTGATTGAAAACACTTGAATGAACCTCTGTTCAGAGTGGTAGTCTTTAAGGGGTTGAATAATTGTGTCAATGAAGAATTCACAAAAGAAACATTTACTACTGTATTACAAAACCAATCGATGTCATTTTAGTTGCATATGGTTCTTTAAAAAGTCCTTGTAGGATTTCATTCTGAATACAATTACAAATGTACACTAAATTCCCTAAAACCCTTTACAGCATTGGGGGTTGAATAATTTTGAACACAACTGTATATATATTAGTCATGGCCGAAATTGTTGGCACCCCAGACATTTTTCCAGAAAATCAAGTATTTCTCACAGAAAAGTATTGCAGTAACACATGTTTTGCTATACACATGTTTATTCCCTTTGTGTGTATTGGAACAAAACAAAAAAAGGGAGGAAAAAAAGCAAATTGGACATAATGTCACACAAAACTCCATAAATGAGCTGGACAAAATTCTTGACAACCTTTCAAAATTGTGAATAAATAAGATTGTTTCAAGCATGTGATGCTCCTGTAAACTCACCTGGGGCAAGTAACAGGTGTGGGCAATATAAAAATCACACCTGAAAGCAGATAAAAAGGAGAGAAGTTCACTTAGTCTTTGCATTGTGTGTCTGTGTATGCCACACTAAGCATGGACAACAGAAAGAGGAGAAGAGAACTGTCTGAGGACTTGAGAACCAAAATTGTGGAAAAATATCAACAATCTCAAGGTTACAAGTCCATCTCCAGAGATCTAGATTTGCCTTTGTCCACAGTGCGCAACATTATCAAGAAGTTTGCAACCCATGGCACTGTAGCTAATCTCTCTGGGCATGGACGGAAGAGAAAAATTGATGAAAAGTTGCAACGCAGGATAGTCCAGATGGTGGATAAGCAGTCCCAAACAAGATCCAAAGAAATTCAAGCTGTCCTGCAGGCTCAGGGAGCATCAGTGTCAGCGCAAAATATCCATCAACATTTAAATGAAATGAAACGCTATGGCAGGAAACCCAGGAGGGTTTCTGCTGACACAGAGACATAAAAAAGCAAGACTACAGTTTGCCAAAATGTACTTGAGTAAGCCAAAATCCTTCTGGGAAAACATCTTGTGGACAGATGAGACCAAGATAGAGCTTTTTGGTAAAGCACATCATTCTACTGTTTACCGAAAACGGAATGAGACCTACAAAGAAAAGAACACAGTACCTACAGTGAAATATTGTGGAGGTTCAATGATGTTTTTGGGGTTGTTTTGCTGCCTCTGGCACTGGGTGCCTTGAATGAGTGCAAGGCATCATGAAATCTGAGGATTACCAAAAGATTTTGGGTTGCACTGTAGAGCCCAGTGTCAGAAAGCTGGGTTTGCGTCCGAGATCTTGGGTCTTCCAGCAGGACAATGACCCCCAAACATATGTCAAAAGCACCCAGAAATGGATGGCAACAAAGCGCTGGAGAGTTCTGACGTGGGCAGCAATGAGTCCAGATCTAAATCCCATTGAACACCTGTGGAGAGATCTTAAAATTGCTGTTGGGAAAAGGCGCCCTTCCAATAAGAGAGACCCAGAGCAGTTTGCAAAGGAAGAGTGGTTCAAAATTCCGGGTGAGAGGTGTAAGAAGCTTATTGATGGTTATAGGAAGCGACTGATTTCAGTTATTTTTTCAAAGTGTGTGCAACCAAATATTAAGTTAAGGGTGCCAAGAATTTGGTCCAGCCCATTTTTGGAGTTTTGTGTTACATTATGTCCAATTTGCTTTTTCTTCTCCCTTTTTTTGTTTTGTTCCAATACACACAAAGGGAATAAACGTGTATAGCAAAACATGTGTTACTGCAATATTTTTCTTTGAGAAATACTTGATTTTCTGGAAAAATGTCTGGGGTGCCAACAATTTCGGCCATGAAAATATATATATATATATATATATAATATATATATATATATATTTTCAGATTGATCTAAACATGCATTAACTGCGCATTCATATATTTCCACAAGAACTTCTTTTACTGGTAATCCAGTTTGTTTATTTTGTAATGTTTCCCTGTGCGTATACACAGTGACATACTATGTGTAGTCACACGTGTATATACAGTTGTAAGAAAAAGTATGTGAACCCTTTGGGATTACGTGGAGTTTTACATGAATTGGTTATAAAATGTGCTCTGATCTTCATCTAAGTCACAACAATTTGAAAAACACAGTCTGCTTAAAATAATACAACACAAACATTATCAGGGTTATTCAGAGAGCGTGAAAAGCAGGAGAATGAAAAATTCTACGTCAAAATAGCCAAACCAGAAAAATTCTCCCTTTCATCTCACTTTCCAAATCGGCTATTTTGACCTAGAATTTTTCATTCTCCAGTCATTCTCCTGCTTTTCACTCTCTGAATAACCCTGTATATGTTTTCATGTGTTTATTGAACATAACATGTAAACATTCACAGTGCAGGGAGGAAAAAGTATGTGAACCCCTAGCCTAATGACTTCTCCAAGAGTTAATTGGAGCCAGGAGTGAGCCAACCTTGAGTCCAATCAGTGTGATATTATTGGATGTGTTGCTGAAAGCTGTCCTGCCCTTTAAAAACACACACCAGTTTTGGGTTTACTGGTTTCAAGAAGCACTGCCTGATGTGAACCATGCCTCGCAGAAAAGAGCTCTCAGAAGACCTACGATCAAGAATTGTTGACTTGCATGAAGCTGGAAAGGGTTACAAAAGTATCTCCAAAAGCCTTGATGTTCATGTGTCCATTGTAAGACAGACTGTCTACAAATGGAGAAAGTTCAGCACTGTTGCTACTCTCCCTAGGCGTGGTCGTCCTGTAAAGATGACTGCAAGAGCACAGCGCAGAATGCTTAATGAGGTAAAGAAGAATCCTAGAGTGTCAGCTAAAGACTTACAGAAATCTCTGGCACATGCTAACATTTTTGTTGACACCTCTACAATAAGGAAAACATTAAGCAAGAATGAAGTACATAGGAGGACACAACGGAGGAAGCCATTGCTGTCCAAAAAGAATATTGCAGCACGTTTGAAGTTTGCAAAAGAGCATCTGGATGTTCCACAGCACTACTGGCAAAATATTCTGTGGACAGATGAAACCAAAATTGAGCTGTTTGGAAAAAAACACTATGGGCTCTATTGCACTCCTCGCGCATCGGTTTTGCGCTCACGCAAATGCGCTTTTGTGCGCACGCAAATGCGCTTTTGCGCGAGGACAAAACCATTTGCGCAGAACGTTGTATTTCGACGTTCGCGTAATCGTCTACCGCGATTTGACCCTGCGCGCACCCAGCGCGAGCGCAAGTCCGTGTGCGCATCCTATACTTAACATTGACAGCGAAAAGCGCTCGTGCGCTGGTACGCGGATGGTATTACAATCTTTGCGCAACAAAAGTTTGCGTGCATTTTCGTAACGTCTTTGAAAAGCAGGTGGCAACTGTAAATTTGATCGTCCTGGCTGACACGAAATACACCAGCACAAAAAAAAAATACAGCACAGTACAGTTACACATTCTACACATACCCAAACATTAAAATTTATAAATTGTGTCATTGTTAATTTTTTCTTTGGCTGGTGGTTAATTTTTATTTTTTTTGTTTGTAAATATTTTATTGGGAATGGGGGATTGATGCTGGCTGATTCCCGTGACAAAACAGTCTGTCCACCGATTCCTGCACGCAACGTTCAATTGCGAACGGCTTTGCGCGTCGGATTTGCGCACGAAAAATCTTGACGGAAGAAAAAATGCGCTTGGATCGGAATACCACATTAATTTTCGCGCGATAACGTTTTTTCCGTGCACAAAAAAATTGCGCTGCGCGAGCGCAATTGCACAGAATGTAATAAGGCCCAGTGTGTGGAGAAAAAAAGGCACAGCACACCAACATCAAAACCTCATCTCCACTGTAAAACATGGCGAAGGGAGCATCATGGTTTGTAGGGTTGCACCGATACCGATACTAGTATCGTTGCCGATTACCGGGTACTGCAGGAGTACGTGATACTTGTGCAGTACCCCCGATATTTTTTTCCGATACCGGAAGCCGGCATTGAGCTGGCTTGCCGGCATCCGAGGGGCTGCGTCGGCTGTCCGAATGCTCTATCGGCATTCGCACAGGCCCTGCAGCTGCTCACCGCATTGTTTAATACTTACCTTCCTGGGCGCCGCCGGGAAAGTCTTCGCGCGCGCGCTCCTTGGAAGGTCCCCAGCCGCGACCACGTGGGACCATGTGATCGCGGCTGGGGTCCTTCCAACGTGCGCACGCGTGGGAACTTTCCCGGCGTCGCTAAGGAAGGTAAGTCTAAACAAAGTGAGGAGAGCAGCTGCAGGGCCTGTCGGAATGCCGATAGAGCATTTGGACAGGCCCTGCAGCTGCTCTCCGCTCATACTTACCTTCCTGAGCGATGCCAGGAAAGTTTCCGCGCGTGCGCTCGTTGGAAGGACCCCAGCCGCGATCACATGGTCCCACGTGGTCGCGGCTGGGGACCTTCCAAGGAGCGCGCGCGCCAAGACTTTCCCGGCGTTGCTAAAGGAAGGTAAGTATGAGTGGGGGGAGGGGGGGAAATCCACGTGCTGGGGGGCATTATCCACGTGCTGGGGGGCATTATCCACGAGCTGGGGGGCATTATCCACGAGCTGGGGGGCATTATCCACGAGCTGGGGGGCAAATCCACGAGCTGGGGCGCATATCCACGAGCTGGGGCGCAAATCCACGAGCTGGGGCGCAAATCCACGAGCTGGGGGGCTAATCCACGAGCTGGGGGGCTAATCCACGAGCTGGGGGGCAAATCCACGAGCTGGGGGGCAAATCCACGAGCTGGGGGGCAAATCCACGAGCTGGGGGGCAAATCCACGAGCTGGGGGGCAAATCCACGAGCTGGGGGGCAAATCCACGAGCTGGGGGCAATATCCACGAGCTGGGGGCAATATCCATGAGCTGGGGGCAATATCCATGAGCTGGGGGCAATATCCATGAGCTGGGGGGCATATCCATGAGCTGGGGGGCAAATCCATGAGCTGGGGGGGCATATCTATGAGACCTGGGGGCTTTATATGAGGTCTGTTCTTATTGGAAAGCGTCACGTGACATAAAATAAAAGTATCGGTACTTGGTATCGGTGAGTACTTGAACAAAAGTATCGGTACTCGTACTTGGTCTTAAAAAAGTGGTATCGGTGCATCCCTAATGGTTTGGGGCTGCCTCAGGGCCTGGACGGATTGTTGTCATTGATGGAAAAATGAATTCCAGAGTTTATCAAGACATTTTTCAAGAAAACGTAAGACCATCTGTCCGCCAACTGAAGCTCTGCAGAGGATGGGTGATGCAACAGGACAATGACCCAAAGCATACAAGTAATTCAACAAAATGACATGCAATCAGAGAGGCCTCATGCAGGTCAGGCCCCCCCAACTGTGCAAAGTCCCTGTATCAGACAGGAATTCAGTTTTAGACCAGTGCCTGTCAGTGTCATTACTAAACTTCTCCGTAAGCAAAAAATGAAATACCAGTCTGGACCTGATCAAATACCAGCAATGCTGCTGAAAATCAGTGCGCCAGCAATTGCAAATCCTGTCGCAACCCTAATAAATGAGTCACTTGCGACTGGATACATACCCAAGCTCTGGAAGACTGCAAGAGTGGTACCTATCCATAAAAGTGGTGACAGTACTTTGGTATCCAACTACCGTCCGATATCGTTGCTCCCTGTAATGTCAAAAGTCTTGGAAAAATGTGTCTACACACAATTACGTGATTATTATCAATATTGGAACTTCTTAACCCCGGATCAATCAGGCTTTCGTCCAAATCACTCAACTACAACCGCCCTTTTAAAAGTCTGCAATGATATCCAGGCTGGGATGGAACAAGGAAATCTAACTGGAGCCATCTTCCTTGATTTTGCCAAGGCCTTTGACACGGTAGACCATGGCATCTTGCTAGAAAAACTTAAAAACTCTGGCATTGTTGATCGCACGCTAACCTGGTTTCAATCATATGTATCCGACCGATCACAATATGTGTCAATTTCTGGCAGCTCCTTCCTCCCGCTCCCAGTCACTTGCGGTGTACCCCAAGGCTCGAATACTAGGCCCCCTGCTATTCACAATATTCATAAATGATCTGCCCAACGTCTGCAAAGCCTCAACTGTACATATGTACGCAGACGACACTGTGATCTATACCAGCAAACCAAATCTCCCGCAGCTGGAGGCCGTGCTGGAAGAACAATTCACAGAGGTAGACAAGTGGATCAAAAAGAACAAACTTTTTTTAAATACTGACAAAACTGTAACGATGCTCTTTGGAACAGCACCTAAACTACACAAATTGCAAAATCCCCATCTATGTGTTGGGACAAAATCAAATGGCACGCTGACCACAGTCACTTCTCTCAAATATCTAGGTATGTGGTTGGACCCTAATCTATCCTTTGGCCCCCACATCGAAAAACTCTCATCTAAACTTTACCCCAAACTAGGTGCCCTGTACAGAAACAAATCCTGCCTGAGTCCCGCGGTAAGAAAGCAGATTGTACAGCAAATGCTTATGCCGGCTATTGATTACGGAGATGTAGTGTATGCAGCCGCCCCGCAAACACACCTTCATAAACTTACTACATTGTATAACTCATTCTGCCGCTTTGCGCTACAATGTAACTACATGACCCACCATTGTGACATGTTAAAAGAGCTAAACTGGCCATCGCTGGAATGCAGACGCACCCTTCACCTTTCCAGCCTGGTGTTTAAGAGCATCTCTGGGAAGCTGCCACCCTACCTGAATAGACTGCTTCCCCCAGCAGCTACCTCATCCTATAACCTCCGATCCAGGACCAGCACCTTACTTGCTATACCACAATTCAAAAAGACAGTGGCTCGGTCCTCATTTTCCTACAGAGCACCACAATTATGGAATAACCTCCCAGACCCCATCAAATCTTCCCCCAGTCTTAAGTCACTCAAAAGCTCCTTACTAACATACCTCAATACAGAATGCACCTGTAAACATGTAACCTAGTGACTATATTTCCTACATATTTATTTTCTGTTAATCTGTATATTTGTGTTGTTTTTATAATATCTTGCATTGTATTACTTTGTATTTCTGTAACACTTCAATGTTCTTGAACCCAGGACATACTTGAAAACGAGAGAAATCTCAATGTATCCTTCCTGGTAAAATCCTTTATAAATAAATAAAAGAATGGATTCAACAAAACAAAATACGCCTTCTGGAGTGGCCCAGTCAGAGTCCTGACCTCAACCCGATTGAAATGCTGTGGCATGACCTTAAGAGAGCGATTCACACCAGACATCCCAAGAATATTGCTACACTGAAACAGTTTTGTGAAGAGGAGTGGTCCAAAATTACTCCAGATCGTTGTGCAGGTCTGATCTGCAACTACAGGAAACGTTTGGTTGAGGTTATTGCTGCCAAAGGAGGGTCAACCAGTTATTAAGTCCAAAGGTTCACATACTTTTTCCACCCTGCACTGTGAATGTTTACATGTTCTGTTCAATAAATACATGAAAACATATAATGTTTGTGTTGTATCATTTTAAGCAGACTTGTGTTTTTCAAATTGTTGTGACTTAGATGAAGATCAGAGCACATTTTATGACCAATTCATGCAAAACTCCACGTAATCCCAAAGGGTTCACATACTTTTTATTGCAACTGTATTTGACTCACTACACGGGTTAAGATTTTTTTCTTTGGCATGTAGCTTTATAAGAGGTTATTTATTTTCAAGTGACCTCTCTCAATAAATGGGATTATCCATGTGTGACACCACAGGCAGCCTGCTAAATTGCTTCCCAAGAAAAAGGAATTGGATGGCGACAGATCTTATCTGCCGCGGCTCAGTATTCCTCTGTAATTGGATATCTTCAGGGATTGGATCTCATGCCCCTAAACATATTCCTTCTACAAGAATACATAAGTCTAGACACTTCTAAATGGGTTTACAAAATGAGAGGATTGAGGGGGGGGGGGGGGTTGCATTCAAGTATGTCTTTTTTGAATTGATCTATAAACGCTTGGTCCATCTCCTTTTTCTCTTTTGTCTATTCTTACTAGTGTTAGACTAGATATTCCATTTGCAACAACTCCATTGCCATGTGTTATCAATGATGTCGGTGTGTTTGCCATGTATATGGTTCTGCTACATCTAGAGATAGACCGATATAATTTTTCCAGTACCAATATCGATTATCAGGCATCTTTCAGGCCGATAACCATTATCAGGTAACGATATTCTGTACATTGAAATTTTTGAAACATCAAAAATCTTATGTAAAAATTACGACAACTGAGAAAAGTAAAAGTGCCTGCAAAATAAATAGCTTTCCAGAACACTGGAAAATGGAAAAACAAAAACTATAAATATCACACACTAGACATCACTACTAGAAAGCTAAGCAATATTTTATGTTAAAGAATCTCAGCGCTCAGTGACCGGTAACTCACAGCAACGTGTGGTGTGTATGAGCGTATCACAGCGCTCCACATCAATAAAACTCACTCATACACACTGCACATTACTGTGAGTTTTATTGTTGTGGACTCTGTGATACGCTCACAAACGGCACTGTACTGTGAGTTTTATTGTTGTGCAACTCTGATACACTTATACACACACCGTACATTACTGTATCACAGTTGCACAGCAACAAAACTCCGTAATGTGCCGTGCGTTTGGTGCTGTGCAGATCTGTGATAAGTAACAGCACGTACTGGCGGGAAAAAGCCCTTGTTTTCGGCAATGAAGCTACCGATACGATAACCCTAAAAATCTTCAATATCGGGCCCGATTATCGGTACTACTGGTCGACCCCCTGGTTACACTTATAAAGGTCTATAAAAGGCCCCTCCCACCCTTTTTATGGAACTCCCTCCCCCGCAACATTAGACTCTCCACCTCCCACCAGTCCTTTAACACGTCTCTGGAAACACGTTATTTAGAGAAGTCTATCGGCTCCTCCATGATTCCCCCACTGTACCTTTCCTGTGCCAACTTTCCACACAGCCCCATGCACCCCACTACTTCACAAACTCAACCCTCACCTAGAGTGTCACCCCTCTCCTCCTTAGATTGTAAGCTCTCGGGCAGGGTCCTCTCTCCCACTGTTTTATGTGTTTAACTTGTATTGTGTATTTGCTATTCTGTCTCACCCATTGTACAACGCTACGGATCTTGTTGCCACTTTATAAATACTTGTACCTGTGACCTTTTAACCCTAGCATTAGAAAACCCATATTCTGCAAGAATCTAGTCATTTATATTTTTCCCCCAAAAAATGTTTTAGTAATCGAGCCGGTGGTACAAGAAATGTGACAAATTATTTAACTGCATTGCTCCCCCCCCAAATGATAAACAAAAATGTCATACTTGAAAACGAGAGAAATCTCAATGTATCCTTCCTGGTAAAATCCTTTTATAAATAAATTAGTATGATGTAAAATATATATATATAACGTTGTAACGTGTTTATGCTTTGTATCAATTATTTACAGAAAATTAAACTTTTTTAAAAAGCAGCTATAATAATATGCATGTGACATGGATATACAGTGGCACTGGATTGTGAATTGATGTGTGTTTTTGAATTGTTGGTACTAGTACTAGAATATTAAAGTACTTCTTGTACGAGCCAGGCGTGATTTACCTGCGCTATCCCATCAGGCGATTAAATATCACATTGGTCTAATGAAGAAAGCATCCGGATTGGCCCACTCTATTCCTGGACAATCCCTTAAATTACATAAATATTGATACACCAATAGTTCTTGATTGTCACAGTTCAAATCATTGTAATTCTTTGCAGTCTCTGTATTAAGAGGAGAAATAAGAACCGGATTCTATCCCAAAACTGTTGGCTAGTTTAGGAAATGTAAAGAGCCCTTGGCCAAACAGACTTGTTTTGTGAACATTCTTTAATTTTCCCTGTGTTTCTGTCTGCTTAATATCAGAGTTTATAGCTCCATGCTAATTTATTGTGTGTGGTACGTGGCTCAAAGTCCTTTTTTTTATTTCCAAACCATAGAGTAAAAGAGGTTAATAAAGAATTCGTCAAACGGTGCTTGGTCAGAAGGGGTCAATGTAATGCACATTCTGCACTTCTGGAACTGCTGAGCCTAAACCTCTAGTGACACGAGCCTGGAATTCATGTAACTGGTAACATTGACTAGTGGTTCAAAATAAACCGATCCTGTCAATCCCCATAAAAATATTCGTGTCACAAAATAAATTATGGCAAATATATGAATCTCGTGAAGGACAAGTAGAACGGGCTGGACTTGCATGTCATCAAAGACTGACCACATTAAAGGGATACTCTATCATAAATAGAGTTCCCTTTGTTGTCCTTCAATAATTGGGCAGATACCGCTGCCAGCCTCTGCCAAATTATTATTTTTTTTTTTTAAAATTCCAGCGATTTTACTCTTTACCTTTTGTCCTTTGCCACCAGCAGCTTGTCCTCTTCGGCACAGGGACTCCTGATCCCAAAAGTTCCTTAAGCTTTTCTGCACAACTTGCGCACCTATGAAAATTGCGTAGCGTAGGATCTGGAAATTGCGCACCGCAACAGGATTTGTGCACTTCACGTACTATTTGTGCACTTCACGTACTATTTGTGCACCTCTGAAAGCGATCGCTACAGCTTCAGGAAGGACCTCTCTAGTTCATATATATATATATATATATATAACAAACCACAGTGTGGGTTGCACTCAACCTAAACTTGCAACACAAGCGGGTGCATCTAAGACTTCAAATACAAAACACCAAAAAAGAGCATTCCATATCAATGACCACCTTCATCCACCATTTTCTACAAAAAAACACATTTCAAAAAACCTGACTGAGGTAAAATGATGGGGATTCAGTTAACAAAGTATGATCATAGTTTGCGTAAGCCTGTCACAGTCGCCAATCTAACTTGACCGCATCTGCATTTACAGGATTTACTCACCCTGGAGCTCCCCAGCAGGCACTGGCCTTCATACTGGCCCCCCCTGTGGTTTGTGCCATACATATGGAGAGCTGACTACTCTCCTGGGTATGCACCCCTCCCTGTTCATGGGTGTGTCCCACCGTGACAGCCTATGAAGGCCAGTGCCTGCTAGGGAGCTCCAGGGTGAGTAAATCCTGTAAATGCAGATGCGGTCAAGTTAGATAGGACCTGTCAACGACGGGGTACATTGGCGACTGTGACAGGCTTACGCAAACAATGATCATACTTTGTTAACTGAATCCCCATCATGTTACCTCAGTCAGGTTTTTTGAAATGTTTTTTTTTGCAGAAAATGGTGGATGAAGGTGGTCATTGATATGGAGTGCTCTTTTTTGGTGTATGTATGTATGTGTGTATATATATATTACACACACACACACACACAGTCATGGCGCAAATTGTTGGCACCCCAGATATTTTTCCAGAAAATCAAGTAACACATGTTTTGCTATACACATGTTTATTCCCTTTGTGTATGTGTTGGAACAAAACAAAAAAAAGGGAGGAAAAAAGCAAATTGGACATAATGTCACACAAAACTCCATAAATGGGCTGGACAAAATTCTTCGCACCCTTAACTTAATATTTGGTTGCACACCCTTTGGAAAAAATAACTGAAATCAGTCGCTTCCTATAACCATCAATAAGCTTCTTACACCTGTCACCCGGAATGTTGGACCACTCTTCCTTTTGCAAACTGCTCCAGGTCTCTAATTGGAAGGGCGCCGTTTCCCAACAGCAATTTTAAGATCTCTCCACAGGTGTTCAATGGGATTTAGATCTGGACTCATTGCTGGCCACGTCAGAACTCTTCAGCGCTTTGTTGCCATCCATTTCTGGGTGCTTTTTGACATATGTTTGGGGGTCATTGTCCTGCTGGAAGACCCAAGATCTCGGACGCAAACCCAGCTTTCTGACACTGGGCTCTACAGTGCAACCCAAAATCTTTTGGTAATCCTCAGATTTCATGATGCCTTGCACTCATTCAAGGGACCCAGTGCCAGAGGCAGCAAAACAACCCCAAAACATCATTGAACCTCCACCATATTTCACTGTAGGTACTGTGTTCTTTTATTTGTAGGCCTCATTCCGTTTTCGGTAAACCGTAGAATGATGTGCTTTACCAAAAAGCTCTATCTTGGTCTCCTCTGTCCACAAGATGTTTTCCCAGAAGGATTTTGGCTTACTCAAGTACATTTTGACAAACTGTAGTCTTTCTTTTTTATGTCTCTGTGTCAGCAGTGGGGTCCTCCTGGGTCTCCTGCCATAGCGTTTCATTTCATTTAAATGTTGACGGATATTTTGCGCTGACACTGATGCTCCCTGAGCCTGCAGGACAGCTTAAATTTCTTTGGAACTTGTTTGGGGCTGCTTATCCACCATCCGGTCTATCCTGCGTTGCAACCTTTCATAAATTTTTCTCTTCCGTCCACCCACAGAGAGATTAGCTACAGTGCCATGGATTGCAAACTTCTTGATAATGTTGCGCACTGTAAACGAAGGCAAATCTAGATCTCTGGAGATGGACTTGTAACCTTGAGATTGTTGATATTTTTCCTCAATTTTGGTTCTCAAGTCCTCAGACAGTTCTCTTCTCCTCTTTCTGTTGTCCATGCTTAGTGTGGCATACACAGACACACAATGCAAAGACTAAGTGAACGTCTCTCCTTTTTATCTGCTTTCAGGTGTGATTTTTATATTGCCCACACCTGTTACTTGCCCCAGGTGAGTTTACAGGAGCATCACATGCTTGAATCAATCTTATTTATCCACAATTTTGAAAGGGTGTCAAGAATTCTGTCCAGCCCATTTTTTGAGTTTTGTGTGACATTATGTCCAATTTGCTTTTCCCCCCTCCCTTTTTTTTTGTTTTGTTCCCATACACACAAAGGGAATAAACCTGTGTATAGCAAAACATGTGTTACTGTAATACTTTTCTGTGAGAAATACTTGATTTTCTGGAAAAATGTCTAGGGTACCAACAATTTCGGCCATGAAAACACACACACACACACACACACACACACACACACACACACACACACACACACACACTGCAGGTTCTCCCACTTAAAAAGATGAGAGAGGCCTGTAATTGTCATCATGGGTACACTTCAACTATGAGAGACAAAATGAGAAAAAAAAAAATCCAGCAAATAACATTGTCTGATTGTTAAAGAATGTATTTGGTCACATACAGTACAAACAAGCAAGATTTCTGTCTCTCACAGACCTGTACCGTCCTCTTTAACCCCTTCGCTGCGGTGGACGCGTTCAGCGCGTCCACCCGCAGGTAGTGTTCCTTGCGGAGGACGCACTGAGCGCATCCTCCCTTTGGGGCCAGCGATCGGCCGGGTTCTGGCCGATCGCTGTGCCCCCCGGTGCGGGCTGACATCCTCGATGTCAGCCCAGCACTCGGAACCGCCGCCGGCCTAATTAGATGTCATTGCGGTGGCACAATGACATCTAATTCAGGCGCCCCACCCCCCGTGTGTGCGGAGAGGGGGGTCCTTCGGACCTCTCTCCCTCCCGATCGCCGGGGTGCAGGGGGTTAATCCAGGCACCGTTTGGAAGGGCACAGCCTGCCCTTCCTAATGGTACCTGGAATTAACCCCATGGGGGCCGGATCACGAATCGGCGCCGAAAAGCACCGGTTCGTGATCCTTTCCTGGAGCTGGCCCCTGAGGACTGGCGTCATCGTGCATAGACAGCTTCAAGAGAAATGTCAGGAACAAAACTCGGATCTATATTCCACATTCATTAACCTAAACAAGGCTTTTGACACGGTCAGCAGAGATGGCCTGTGGAAAATCATGAAGAAGTATGGATGTCCAGACAAGTTTACCTCTATCACCCGGCAGCTACATGATGGCATGTTGGCTCGAGTCCAGGAAAACGGTCAATCATCTCAAGCATTTCCTGTTACAAATGGAGTGAAGCAGGGCTGTGTCCTGGCTCCCACACTCTTCAGCATCATGTATTCTGCAATGTTGTCTGATGCGTTCAAGGATTCCACCACGGGCTTGCCAATTCGATTTCGTACTGTTGGATCAGTCTTTAATCTCAGAAGGCTTCAAGCGAAAACCAAGGTCAAACATAACATCATAAATGAGTTTCTGTTCGCAGACGACTGTGCCCTCAACGCTGCTTCGGAAGGCGATATGCAACACAGCGTTGACATTTTTGCTGATGCCTGCAATAACTTTGGTCTCACTATCAACAGAAAGAAAACTGAAGTGATGTATCAGCCAGCTCCCAGGAAGCCTTACGCTGAACCCAGCATCTCCATCAGTGGGCAGCGTCTAAACGCGGTGGACAAATTCACGTACTTGGGCAGCATCCTTTCTAGATCTGTCGTCATGGACGACGAGTTGATTGCTAGACTCGCAAAAGCAAACGCAGCATTTGGAAGACTCCGCAAAAATGTGTGGGACAGGAGAGGTATCAGACAAAAAACCAAGATCAAGGTGTATCGCGCAGCAGTCCTTTCGACGTTGCTCCATGGATGTGAAACGTGGACAATCTACCAGCGTCACGCCAAGAAATTAAACCATTTTCACACAACATCTCTTAGAAAACTTCTTGGTATTAAGTGGCAAGACAAAGTGCCTGATACCGAGGTCCTTGCTAGAGCGGACCTACCCAGCATCTTCACCATCCTGGCGCAGTCTCAATTACGATGGGCAGGACACGTAGCTCGTATGAAAGACAATCGACTTCCAAAGATGTTGTTATTTGGCGAACTTATACAAGGCAAGCGCTAGCGCTCCCAAGGAGGTCAAAAAAAGCGCTACAAAGACACACTGAAAGCAGCTCTAAAGGCCTTCAAAATTAACCCCATTAACTGGGAGCTTGCTGCTCAGGACAAAATCAAGTGGAGATCAGCTATTAAGAACGGAGCTCAATCCTATGAGACCAGCAGAGCAGCGGCAGCTGAGCAAAAAAGGCTGGCCAGGAAAGGTAGTGATATACTACTATCTTCTGCGGCTATTCACTGTCCACATTGCCAGAGACTATTTCGAGCGCGAATTGGCTTGGTAAGCCATCTACGCACTCACCGTGACCCACCCTATTCACTAAATGGATGACTAGATGGTCCTCGTCGACTCGACGGACGAACAAGAAGATTATGAATCTGCCGAGTCTGACGGAAAGAACGATATATAATATGTCTGGGTCATATACTAAAATAAGCCTTCAAAACACGTTTAAACATGATGAGCAAAACCGGTGAAAAATGACCTCAGCACAGAGGCGGGAAATGCCTCCGCAGTGAAAGGGTTAAGAGGCTCCTCTGTCCTCCACTCGTTACCTCTATGAATGGCACCTGTTTGAACTTGTTATCAGTATAAAAGACGCCTGTCCACAACCTCAAACAGACACACTCCAAACTCCACTATGGTCAAGACCAAAGAGCTGTCGAAGGACACCAGAAACAAAATTGTAGGCCTGCACCAGGCTGGGAAGACTGAATCTGCAATAGGCAAGCAGCTTGGTGTGAAGAAATCAACTGTGGAGCAATCATTAGAAAATGGAAGACATACAAGACCACTGATGATCTCACCCGTGGGGTCAAAATGATCACAAGAACGGTGAGCAAAAATCCCAGAACCACATTGGGGGGGACCTAGTGAATGACCTGCAGAGAGCTGGGACCAAAGGATACCATCAGTAACACACTATGCCGGCAGGGACCAAAATCCTGCAGTGCCAGACGTGTCCCCCTGCTTAAGCCAGTACATGTCCGGGCCCGTCTGAAGTTTGCTAGAGAGCATTTGGATGATCCAGAAGAGGATTGGGAGAATGTCATATGGTCAGATGAATCCAAAGTAGAACGTTTTGGTAAAAACTCAACTCGTCGTGTTTGGAGGAGAGAGAATGCTGAGTTGCATCCAAAGAACACCATACCTACTGTGAAGCATGGTGGCGGAAACTTCATGCTTTGGGGCTGTTTTTCTGCAAAGGGACCAGGACGACTGATCCGTGTAAAGGGAAGAATGATTGGGGCCATGTATCGTGAGATTTTGAGTGAAAACCTCCTTCCATCAGCAAGGGAATTGAAGATGAAACGTGGCTGGGTCTTTCAGCAGGACAATGATCCCAAACACACCGTCCGGGCAACGAAGGAGTGACTTCGTAAGAAGCATATCAAGGTCCTGGAGTGGCCTAGCCAGTCTCCAGATCTCAACCCCATAGAAAAACTTTTGTAGGGAGTTGAAGGTCCGTGTTGCCCAGCGACAGCCCCAAAACATCACTGCTCTAGAGGAGATCTGCATGGAGGAATGGGCAAAAATACCAGCAACAGTGTGTGAAAACCTTGTGAAGACTTACAGAAAACGTTTGACCTCTGTCATTGCCAGCAAAGGATATACAACAAAGTATTGAGATGGACTTTTGATATTGACCAAATACTTCTTTTCCACCATAATTTGCAAATAAATTCTTTAAAATTCAGACAATGTGATTTTCTGGATTTTTGTTTCTCATTTTGTCTCTCATAGTTGAAGTGTACCTATGATGACAATTACAGGCCTCTCATCTTTTTTAAATGGGAGAACCTGCACAATTGGTGGCTGACTAAATACTTTTTTGCCCGTGTGTGTGTGTGTGTATATATATATATATGTGTGTCAAACTGCTGGGACATGTGTCAAAAGGCCCAGGATGCAAAAAAGTGGGAAATTGGTACTTCATTTGCATGTCTTACCCAGAGTTCTTTGCTGCATAACGGGAATGTAGCACATGAGCTCTGTGAAGCAGTTCTCTGAATTGCTGGATGCGTAAATGTCTTCTGCAATAATAAACTTTAGTATTTACTATGTGGAGGCTTTTAATCTCCCTTTTTACCATCCAAGTTAAATGAGTGTGTATATATAACTAATATTGCATTTAATGGCAGGTAACAGCGATCCTGCTAACCACCATAATTCTCCCTGTTTCAATTTGGAAACCTGGGCCAAGCAGAGCATCTTTTCCACTTTACTTTTTTTTTTTCCGTCATTCTCAACAAGCCTTTTTTATTTTCTCCATTTTTGAGGAGAATTAGGCAATTTGGGTTATAGTGTGTCTGTGTCTGTCTGTCGCCTTTCTCGTGGCACAATGCAAAAATACAAAGCTTGTGGGAATATGGCATGTATAACAAACAGAAAATGTGCTGCCCATATATACTGATATAAAAATATGTCTGTACTGGAACAGAATGGAATACAGTTCTAATGACTGCATTGTAAATTGCAAATTTCTTTGAGAAATTGTGTTATAACTTTTTAAATCGCTTTTTGTATTGTTAGGGCAGACTTCAAAATAATAAAATATATACACACACGTTTTAAAACAACAGTGGCATTTTGGTTTCATATCTTTTTTATATTATTATCTTACAGAAATCTGAAGATGTGTTGGAAATGTACCGTGAAGCTGGAGTCCCTCCAAAACAAAAGCTAAGCATGTTTAAAGTGTCTGACAATGCGCTTATCAAGCCAGGTAATGTGTCAATTCTTTCGTATTTGCCCATCATCCTGTTCTAGCCCTAATGGGATATTCTAGTACCGTTCAGATCTACTCTGAATATTGTCTAGTATCTAGTAATACTGTATGAGTCTCTTTAAATGGTTGAAACGGCTTTCAAAATAATGACTTATTACCCTTTTAGGTGAATATCCAGCTTTTTCCGGTTGTTTCTTGCTAACCTTGAATATCTATAAAATGATCTAAATCCTCTTCTCCTTCCTCGCTTAACACTGAACAAAGGAGCAGATAAAAATCACAACAGAGCCCAGGGCTTCTGAAAGATGGTGAATACATCCATAGGTGGCAAATAAATCGATTGAGTTACGTAGATGCTTCTTTGCAAAATGGATTTAGTAAAGGTGCACTCTAACCACCAATGATCACTTACCTATGGAGAAAGAAAGACTGTCCCATTGCCAAATTTTCCCCTAGAAAAATGCATTTCTGTAGGAATGGCAATCGACGAGCAATGTATTTTGGGAAATCAGATGACATTTGGTAGTTCTACTTGATTTTATCGTTCAGCTAATCTATATGTTTTCTAGGAATTTGGCCAATACTTGCCCTGTTAGGGCTAGAAACACAAGTTTGGAATTCCAATATCATTGGAAAAGTCTTAGACTGGCCTACTCAATGATATCTCAAGTATGTAAGGTTTACAAAATGATTTTTTCTCTCTCTTAAACCCGCGGCATTGTTTGCTTTATACCTTTAGAGCAAACCATACCCTCCACTAGCTCGCTTTCTCTAATTTCTTTAAATACAAGCCGCTGCGAGGAGAAGCGTGGGATCCTATGGACCCCTATATCGCCATCCTTACATTCCACAAGGTCCAGTGAGGTGTCATTGGAAAGGTCAAAAGTCCAAACTCTTTAAATCTAATTCTACAAACCTGGTACTCAGGAAGACCACGGGAGCCAGCCCCTGCTGAGACTTGAAAAAAAAATGCAAGGACCCGGCACTATAGGTGGTAGAAGGACCAGACTGTTTAATTAAAGTGGTCCTTCCACCATCGTTAGTGGTGGGGGTCTTTGACTTTTTTCCAGGGTGAGGACAGGACAGCGTCCTTTCTAAGGATACATGACAATGTGATAATAATGTAGGGGTTTATAATAAAAACTATCCTCCAACACTGAGGAAACACTAACAATATTTAACCTTTATTAGAACGTCATAAAATCACTCTTTTACCATCATTTAAAATCTCAATTCGTATATAACACTGTAGTATGGTTTAAGTGTAGTATTCTTAGGGCTAAATGCCTTCAATTCACATATATTGGCCTGCTTAATATAGTTACCACACTCCTAATACTAGGAGGCATGTAGTTTAATATAAACCATACAATGCCACTCTTTATATAAACCAATTAATGTTACTATAAAGTCACCATTGTATATGAAATTGATCAATCAACTGCAATTCAGTCAATGTAGGTTGTAAGGTACAAACTTTCCTGCAGCAATAATTACTGTTCAATGCAACATAGTAATTGTCCCATTATTCACATTGTTCGTTTTAATAACATACAATAACTGCTACAAAGTACTACATCTGCCAGGACCATTAGCTAAGCCTCAATCAAAAAAAAACAAAACACCACCACTGTTTGGCATGCCTTGCTAAAACCTATTTAGAAGTGTACTACAATGGGAACTATATGAGCTATGTCCCTTTGAGTCTCCTTAGGATGGGACTCATAAGCTTGCCCTGTGTATAGTCACACCATACTTATTAGTAGAGAAACAATGGATGGTAGTGGAGTTACACCGTAAGAGGGGATCGCTATATTAAGCCCAAAAGGAAAGGTATTCTCCCCAATACCTCAAATTCACAAATAAAGTACACACAAATAGGGCAGCGCTCCTCCGTTTAAAAGAAACAATACAATGTGTGAATAGAAAACTCACACGTTGTATTGTTTCTTTTATACGGAGGAGCACTGCCCTATTTGTGTGTACACCATACTTATTAGTTGCCAAGAAGCACATTAATATCATACGTTGTAACACTATGCTTCCCATCTACCAGCAGCACATTGCCACACGTAGTCACAATCAAACAGATAGCAGTTGACCAATTCAAATCTAGCTTTGGATGATACAATTTTGAAAAATGTTTTTTCACGTTGTGATTGTAATATGAATGGAAATTTAGTTTTTTCTTTCTTTTAGGACAATTTTTGATAAAAGATTTTGACGTCACTTGACATATGCACATAAAAATCTTCAGATTCCGCTGGAAAAAAAGGATAAATAAATTGTCTGTGTCCTACAATAAAACATGACTTCGGATCATGTTTAACATGAGTACATAATGGGGAAATGAACTCGGCACACAGGGATGAAAATGCTCAGCTGGGAAAGGGTTAAATGAACTTGCAGGTGTTAATAACTCCATAGACTTCACAGTAGATACAGGGAGCTCTGGTCGGTTCAGGCAACATGGCTCAGCCAATCAGCATCTGCTCATTCTGATTAAGCCGTCTCTGGGTCCGTCTGCTGCTTCCAACTACTACCGCCCTGTGTTCCTGCTCTCTTTTGCCTCCAAACTCCTTGAAAAGCTTGTGTATGCCGTATGACTACCTCAACACCCACTCTTTCCTCGATCCTCTGGCATTCACTCACTGCACTCGACAGAAACCGCTTTTGCGAAACTGACCAATGACCGCATAACTCCTAAATTAAATGTGCACTACTCTCTACTGATCCTTCTTGACATCTCTGCCGCCTTTGATACAGTTGGCCACACGCTTTTCCTTCAAACTCTTAGTGATATAGGCCTTTAAGGTACTGTTCTTTCATGGTTCTCAACCTACCTGTCCCAGCGATCGTTTAGTGTCTCATCTTGGGGCACCTCCTCTCGGCAGCCTGTCTCTGGGGTGCCCCAAGCTTCAGTACTGAGCCTCATTGCTGAGCCCTCTTATTTTTATTCAATCTACACTGCCTCTCTAGGCAAACTGATCCGCTCAAACTGGATGTTTTCCCTCTTTCTTAAGCTCAATCTTGCCAAAACTGAAATTCTTGTTATTCCTCCTTTCAAGAAAAACTCAATGCCACCTTTCTCTTTATGAGTAAATGGAACACTCCTACCGATGCCTCAAGCTCCCTGCCTTGGTGTCACTTTCGACTCGGACCTAACGTTCTCTCCCCACGTCCAGACAGTGGCCAAATCCTGTTACTTTCAACTCAAAAAGATTGCCGTGTCCACGCCTTTCTGACGCAAAATACTGCAAAGATGCTGGTTCATGCTCTTGTCATTTCACGACTTGATTACTGCAACTCGCTCCTTTTTGGGCTCCCCAACTCCCACACTGCCCCTTTGCAATCTGTAATGAATGCAGGTGCCAGGGTTATTTTTATCACCCGACACACCTTGCGCACCCCCCCCCCCTGCCGGTCCCTCCATTGGCTTACTGTACCTTTGAGGATACCGTTTAAAATACTGATGCTCATGTTCAAATCGCTCAATTACTCAACCCCCCCCCTTTACATGTCTTTGTTACTCCACAAGCACATCCCGTCTAGACAACTCCGGTCGGCATGCGACCTCCGCCTGTCCTCTGTCTACACCCTGCACTGCCAACTCTCGCCTCAAAGTTTTTTCAATGGCAGCACCGGTCCTGTGGAATGACTTGCCTTACCCTATAAAACTCTCCCCTATTCTTCAGTCCTTCAATAAATCCCTCAAAAACTCATCCTTATTAGCGTATTGCATCACTGATGCAACTCACCCCTCTGCTCACCTATCATGATATCATGATTGAAGCCGCTTCCATGGCCTCACCATTCCTGAACCGCTGGCACTAATGATCCTGATGCCCAGCAAAACTCCCCTCGTCTTCCACAACCCCAATCCTTATAGACTGTAACCTATGAGCAGGGTCCTCTACACCTCTTGGTTTCATGCTACGTCTGTTTCTGTATCTCGTTTCCAATTGTAAAGCGCTGTGGAAAATGTTAGCGCTATATAAATGATGATGATGATAATAATAATGGAGGCCAAGCATGTCCCTTTAAATCACTGTTGAATTGGAGTTCATGGGGTTTGTGATTCAGTAACTATTCCTATGGCTGCATTGTCTCTTCCCTGCACATCTCAGATTCCACTTCATGGCTGACTTTCAATTTTATTTAACCAGTGAACTCGGCTCGAATTACCTCTGGGAGACATTACTTTGTGCACATACCGTTCCCTCTTATGTACTGATTTTTAGAAACTGCTGTGTAAATTACCCATTGATTGCATCTGCACATACATTATGTTCAAAGGTTCGGTCCCAAGTAGATTGTTTCAGTCTGTCACGTCACGCTTAGAATTACTGGATTTATTACTTCTTTTCAAGCATTTATTACTGGATTTTGGGGATTTCTTAATTTTTTTTTAACCATTTATACCACAAAGGAGTAGGTAATACCTGTCTGCTTCCCCCCTCGAGAATGCAGTGTCTGTAAACACCGGAATTTAAATTAGTTTCAATTTGCATTGTAAAATTCTCCTTTTATTGATCAAAATGCCCCTGCTGCCATTCATTGTGCTTATATCGCTCAGATGCAAGATCCAAAGATGGAATTGCTTTAATTTCTGTGCCGTGTTATTCTCCCTTGTGGAACAAACCAGGATTTGCATTCGTTTCTATATGAAGAGATCCTGGCAGACGGCCAGGTGATCACTTGTGGAATAGCAGAATTATTACTATTCTGCACGTGACATGGGGCACACCTGCTTTATTATTACAGACACTATGCTAACGGCCATGGTGCTGGTTGGCTAGAGGTCCTTTGAGGTGTAAGATTCTGGTGTTCGGAATCTTAGGAAATTGGAATCCCCCCCCCCTTTTATACATTCTTGCTTCAATTCTCAACATGCTCAAGTCTAATCTATGTCATTTATTCCATGGGCAAATATTGGGGGTTTCTGTGGGAATAGGTGTTGTATTTAATTCCATGACTTCATAAATGCTGTTGCATGCATACTTCTATAAAAAGGGGCATTCTGTTCTATCAGGTGTTTCCTTACGGCTGTTGAACTACAATTCCCATTAGGCACTGCTAGGTGGTAATTGTAGTCCTACGACAGATGGAGGGGGGGGGGGCCTCTTGCTCAAATGCAGTACAGCTGCTTGACATCAGTAACTTAATTTGCTTTTGTACTTTGCACTAGGGATGTCCCGGCCGCCAATCTGACACGAGTTGTGCAGTATTCAGGATAGGCAGATACTATACAACCTGTGGCCTGACTGCTGGCTTATCCGTGGTGTTCGCTACAATATCTTCCCTACCTATTCACGGGGAACACAATGCGGGTTAGTGCAGAGGCACACATTGTTATACTGAAAGTTGTGCTGTGAAATCTGCACACAGTCTTCGGCAATTTCCGTGACACCATATTTCCTATGCAAGAGGAAGTGCAACCGTTGTAATGGGTGGAAATATTGGTGGCTTAATGGAGATTGCCGAAGGGTGTGTACAGATTTCCAAGTGCAACTGGCGTCTCTGCACTTACCCACAGCGTCTTCCTTGTGAGCAGGCAGGGAAAAACACCATGGTGAATGCCAAGGCTGTGGGACTCTAGCTGTCGTGTCACAGACTTGGGGATCGGATCGGCGTGAAAAAGCAGATACCTGATCCCTGAAAAATGGTGCGATCTGGTCCCAATCCTGATCCTAGGGAGGAGTTCAGGACAACCATACTATGCACCTTTGTCCTCCTACAGCTGTGTTATACAGGAACAAGTGTCTGCCATTTATTAGCATCTTTCGTTTGTATTTTCAAGGAAAAATTGCATTTGTCTCCTATGAAAAGTTATAGACAGCGTAAAAGGTATTCTATGTAGTCTACTGGCTCCAACATCATCATTTATTTCATTTTTTTTAAAAGTTGATTTGCAGACAACTTTTTTTGGCTTTCTATTCCTCCATCCCTGTGTAGCCTTCCCTATCTTCCTCTGTATTGAGCAAAGTGGCAGAATTCCCCCCTCCCCCACACTGCGGCCCAGGAAGCTAAGGATCAGAGCTGGGTCTGTAGGCTCCTGAAAGCTGCAGCGGTATATGCCTTGATGGCAGAAAATAATTCATTTCGGAACATGTCTGCTTTACCCGACTGGGTTTAAAGGGATGAGTAATATATATTGACCCCCCCCCTTTTATCGCTATCCTGTCTTCCTGTAGCAGACACTAGCAATAGGCTGAGCGCTCACCTGAACCGTTAGTCTGGTGAGAGGCATTGGCTGTTCAGCAAAGTACAGAGCGGTCTGTAACCCCCGAATGGCTGTCAAGCGTAGGCGACTTTATGCTTCTGAGACCTGATCATGGCGGCTAGCTTGTCTGGTTACAGCTTCATTTAAAAAGCAGTAGAATGTCTCTTTAAGGATTATTTAAATTAACCATTCTTATCATATTGTGCCTGCTGCCCTGAAAACCCCTGGAACATTTTCTGATCCATTTTACGGCAAGTAATTCTAATCCAAGAGAAACCATTTGTACAAAATATTTGTGCTTATTTCTGAGTTCTTGTATGACGGATGAATCCCCACGGATTGAATGCAGAGTTCCTGCTGTGTGTTACACTCTTCTAACTTTACCCTTAAATAGCTTGAAATATATAACCACCCTTGTGTATTGTGCCCACAAGTTCCGAACTACAAAGAACAACCCAAAAATGATCTCACTTTTCATACTTTTATTGATAAAACATATTGATGTGCTCTATTTTCATTATAAAATCTATTTTTTGCTTCCCCCCCCACAGGAACACCTCTTTATGCTGCTCATTTTCGCCCTGGGCAGTATGTGGATGTCACTGCAAAGACGTAAGTCCCTTTCTCCTATAATTTTAAAGTTATTTTTTTTACACCGCCTCCGAGGTCACATTGATCAATTTTGGACGTTGTCGGGGCAACCTTCTATTCTAGGGAACAATTCAACCTGTATTCTGCGAAGATGCTTTATTCTACCTCCCAAAATAATATTTCCAATAATTCTTCTTAAAGTGCAGGGTATATGGAAACTGCATTCCAAGTACGACAATGATGGTTATTTGCTAAAGGCCACGTTTTCCGCAGCACTTTTCCAATCTACCAGACGGTGCCAGGGTAGTTCAGATTAGCTGAAATGTGCTGTTTTCATGACAACAAATAAGTGAAGCCTTCACAGTTTAGGGGGTTATTCACAACATGCCAGTGTTAACCGTAGTTTCACACAACAGCCAAAATCTTGCTTGTTCCAAGTCAAATCTTGGCGTTTCACAAACGGGAAATTCAAAGCACGACAGGAGTAGCTTCGTCGGTACTGTCATTTGAATATCTGTTTTGAAACTGCGATGTTTGACACCGTTGCAATTTTTGCCATTGTTTGCAATTACAACACCAACGTCTTGTGAATAACTTTTAAGTATTTATTTCACTCATATATACCCTCAACAAAATTGCTAGCAAATTTATATATTTTACATATATAATAAAAATAATTTGTCAATGCCGGCAACACATTTGTTGAGGATTGAAAAGAGAGAAGGGAACCATCCTATAGGTGGTTTTCTCCTCCCCCTGCTGGCCAGTTTGTGCATGTTTATGAGCTGGCAACAAAGCCTACATGACAGTAGATCACCGGTTTGGGATGTATTTCGTAGTCTGACATGTGGGACTAAAGAAGGACACATTTAGGCAGAAAGATGGCAGGTTCATCATGGCTGAAAGGTAGGGAAGTACTATTGTATTATTAACACAGTAACGAGAAATCGCTGACCTTTATGATATTGTTTATGGTTTAATAAGATATTACACTGGTAATTACTTTTTCATGACCAGTTCCATTTCCACAGTTTTGCCCCATGTATGAGCTTGTGTGCTCCTTAGTGGTAGGTGAAAAGCTTATACATTTGCTTGGGGCACCTCCTAGAAATATACTCTATCTCTCCTGACCCCTGGGGAGGACATGTAAAAACAAAACTGTTATGTGGGACCCCTTCAAAAGAAAGCCACATCAGAGATAAAATCTTCAAGCAAGCATGTATGTCATCAGAATATATAATTTAATCAATGGGGATCAACATTTATTTGTTACGATGGCAGTGCATGTTTTCGCTGTCAACTGATCAAACGTTCATCTCGTTAATAATTCTGCTGGTGGTTTGATGAAACTGACAGCTATTGGGAATATATTGGTATGCAAGGGGTTCTGCTGGCACTCAATTAAAAATACCCACTTTAAATCAAAAGGTTGTCTCCCGTTCAAAATGTCACTTGTTATTAATGTTCGTCGCGTGAGTCTTCCTGTCAAGCTGAACATGCTGGTAATTGACCATGTTAGCATTTTGTAGGCATTACGTTTCTTGGCATTAAGGTGGAAACCTAGATTGTTAACACCACAAATAAGAACTAACAGGAGGGATGATAGCTGCCCGTCTATTCCTGAGAGTCCACTTCTGTTCCCAGTTTCTTAACGGCACTCAGAAAACCTACACATACATCTTCAGATGGGGATGTTTTACACTAAATGAGTGTGTTCCAAATTCAACACGCAACCTCCTGCACATAAACGCAACAATGTGCCCCAGTATTGAAGTAAAGCTAGAATAAGTAAGCTGTGAACTTGGATATTCAGAGCATAAGATAAATTAAGGTTTTGAGTCATACTCTTATCTAACTGGCAATGATGCCAGCTCTCCTTTGCCATACCACAAATGTTCACTGCCTGGGGATGAGTTGCCCAGGAGAACCACTTGCATGATGGCACATGGGTGTGCTGAGATGGGAATTCCCAGCATGAAAGTCTGATATATGTTATTTTTAAAGGCTATACTTAAAAATGGAGTTCGTACAGCAAAAATACATTGAACTGCTTACTCCCATACCATGTGGGTCGAGGGATTGTGTGGAACATGTGGTAATGGCAATATCAATGAAAATTTGTCCTCAACTTCAGTAGTTATAATGAGTAGCAGGTATGATGGTAGAAGTGATAATGTGTCTGCTACTCCAATCACTAAACTCGTTTGAGTATCAGTAAAGAAATATCTGGGACCATGACATCTGTGTGTGGCAAAAATCTATCTCCAGTAACAAAAGGGAGACCAGACACTTTGGTCACAAAGTGGCAATTTCACTGGAGGTTATCCAGATAATGTTGTTGCTGAAATGTCAGCCTATTTCTGATCTTTTGTGATCTAAAAACGCGAGATGTGGTGCATGAGCCTCCCTCAAGTGTAATAACACAAATAATGATTTGTATGTCCGTCTGTGACTACCACCCGCTATCTGCCCAGTCGCCAATGTGCGGAGGGAGAGTGTACAAGGGGTTAACAGCTCCAAGCTTCTGGATTTACTAACTCTACCCCCTCTCAGGGTCCCAAGTTATGCCAAACTAACCCCCCAAAACTGTACCCTTCCGACTATGAGCTGCCTCCACAAAAGTAATAGAGCACTTTCTAAACCCCCTTAACTGTATGCCACCCCAATCCAGAAGACTAACCATATACAGCTACCAAATGTTATATTCTACTGTAACGCTAAACCAAGCAAAGAGAACGCAAATTATCTAGAGCAGAGGTTCCCAACCGTTGTTCTCAAGTACCCGTAACAGGCCAGGTTTTAAGGATTGCCTTGGGGAAATGCAAACTGAATCCTCCAATCACTGAGCAGCAAATCATATCATCTGTGCTGTGCTTCAGCTATCTGGAAAACATGACCTGTTGGGGGTACACCGTGGTTGGGAACCACTGATCTAGAGCAAAGTTTTAATGGAAAAAGAAAAAACTTTACACAGTGTCAATATCACATAAACAAGACATACAAAATATAATAAAACGTGCAAATACAGTTCTTGAAATAAAATGGGACTTGCACAGAAAACCTAACTTGCATTAGGTAACTCTTCCATGGGTATTCCACATTTTAAAACTCCCACAAGGTTCTTAGAGCTGTTCATCAAACCCAAGTCCTTGGAGAAATACCAATTGTACTAGTGAGTGCTGGCTCTTTGTCTGTCCAACACCCCCATAAACCCCAACCCATGTTAATCATGCCTACCTTGTGATTGCAATGTACTCTATTGTTTCATGTTTTAATTTTGGATTATGCTATGGCCAAATGCTCAGTATCACTAGAGGGTTATGTTAAAGGAAGAGGAGGAGGCGCCCCAAGTTATAATCTATCATTGGTCTCCAGTTCCCTCCTGGCACTGTATATGTTTGTAATATATGTTTCATTAAAATCTGTTTAACGCAGTACTGAATGCTAGCCTGCACAGCTCATTCCGTAAGGGTCTGCACCCATGTAACATGTATTAACACTTTTGCTTAGAAGATTTTGCACAAAAATTACACATTTTTGTCATTAGAACTAGGAAGCCTGTAATATGAGAGAGTCTGTTTTAGGCTATTCATCATGAACCAGATAAGGGACATATAAAATGTCATTGCAGAAGGTGAATGAGGGCTTCTTCACCCAACATTATGGTGTGCCTGGGTACACCAGGCACAAGCCTAGGGTACAGAGTACTATCTGGGGAATGTTGTAATTAAACTTTTATTTTACCCGTCCTTTAGCTTCAGCTAAGGACCGGAGAAAATATGGAAGATTGCTGGTGGACGAATGGACGTCCTGCAAGATAGCAACATTAGTGGGAATACCCAGTTGGGCTTCAGAGATATGTTAAAAATACATATATACAATACACAATTTTATGAAAATGGACCAAAATACGATTATAATTATTAGTGCTCTAGAATCCCTATGTCGGTAAGACCGACAGGACACTCAGAGACCGCATTAGAGGACATCGATCTAATATAACCACGGCATTCAGAGACAATTTTTCGGATAAGCCAGTCGCCAAGCATTTTTTACAACACCATCATCAACTTTCTTCTTTACGATTTGTTGCCATTGATCACGTCCCCCCATTATCCAGGGGTGGCGATCGTTCCAAAATTTTGTTACAGCGTGAAACCTTCTGGATTCGAACGTTGGACACAGTCGCCCCAAAGGGTCTGAATGAATATATATAATTTTCCTCATTTTTATGACAATTGTTTTGTATTACCATGGAGTCTATATTGCCACCTTGTTTGAATGCCATAATTATTTATTTACCTATTTATTATCTATTAATATCTATCAATGTTTTGATACTTCACAATATATGTTAGAGGCTGTGAATATTTTATTCTATTTAGACTCTGTGACATGTGAACCCACTCGACTTTTATACACATATCACTTGTTTGATAATTTTTATATATATATATCACTTGTTTGATAATTCTTTTGGCACTTTTTTTTGCTCTTGCCTTCATGTTTACACACATCACATTTTTTGTTTTGTTGGTTGCTTTCATTGAACACGTTTTTTATCTCTTTTTTTATCCCTTTTTTTTCTCTCTTCATCTCATTTTACATTGTCCGCCTTATACCTTTCATCTAACTCTAACCGTATAATACTTGACTGCAACTGGTGAAAGCCACTCCTAGGACAGCGCTGTTTCAGGTTTGTTGAACCTTCATCAGCTAGGAGACAGGCATGACCAGTTGCATAACCTTATCTTTGCTACAAAGCCACAGTGTGGCATAGCATTGATTTTAGGGTTCTGTGTAATAACAGATCCAGGATGTATAAAAGTGAGACAGAGGTCATTTGCATATCCTACCCAGAATTCCTTGCTGCATATGGGGAATGTGGCACAGGAGCTCTGGGATACAATTCTTTGAATTGCTATGATGTGCGGGTGGCTCCTGCAATTATATATATATATATATATATATATATATATTAGTATGTAATAAAGGTATAGAGCAGAAAATTATACACCCTTACCCCAGATATGTCAAGTTCTAAAGGGACATTGCTTAACATGTGAATCCTTTAAGAATATTATCTGTTCCCCTGAGTTTTACAGAATCGGTCCATTATTGTCAACCCTACTCTATAAAGATTTGGTGATGTAGCTGTAGTTTACTTTTTATCTATTTATATACCTTTTAATTTCAAGCAATGTCACTTTTAAAATCACTGTGTGCTTGTAGTTCCTGTAGGCCATTTTTTAATTTTCCCTTTTTCCAAAAAAATTATTATTTTTTTAACAAGGTTTCAAAAGTGTGAAGAAGAAAATAGTGAATAGAACCCTTATGAATATACCAGACCTACAAAATATATAACCGAATAAAGGAAAAGGACTATAAAAAAATCACTGTAATAGGCAGTGATGAGTTTTGGAAAAAATATCATTATCTATGTTAAAAACACATACATATGAAACCAGCAATGAAATGCATATGTTGCTTAGATAATTTCAACACATTTTCAGCAAAAAAAAAACTTTGCTTAAGGTAGGCAGCACCTCTCTCTCCTGGTTCTGTTCCCATGTCCTAGTTACACAGGCTGAAAAAGAAAAAAAAGGACATGCGTTCATAGAGTTCAGCCTTTCACACACAACCTACTGCTGTTGATCCAAAAGATAGCAAAAAACAAAGTCTGAAGCGCTCGCCAATATGCAACATAATGGGAAAATATTCCTTCTTCACCCCAGAATGGCAGTCAGATTTCTCCCTTGATCAAGAAGCTTTTACCCACATATTAAATATTATAACCCATAATATTATGTTTTTGCAGGAAGTCATTTTTTAAATGTACTGTATGGTTCTGACCCAACCACCTCAACCGGCAGATGGTCAATTGGTCAATTACTGACTCATATCATTGTATTTTGTGGGATGTATTCAATAAAAATCACTGGGAATAGATTAGAAGACTGTTAAACTCCCTGGTCTTATCTCATTCAGCTGCCATCTCTTATCTCAGCCTGGAAAACAATAGCCTCCTGCAGCCTTATCTAAACATTCCCTCCTCCACTACTGACTGTTAAAAATGTTATACATTAGATAAACCACAGCAACAAAGTAAAACGTTTGCAAAGATTTTGGGAAAAGTTGCATCATGGGAAAAATCCACAAAATTAAAACAGATAAATAAAACCTTTTCATTTTTTCATGCAATTACTTAAAAAAAAAAATAGTAGCATGTGTTTTATAATGTTGTTTTATTTGTAATGCACAAGTAATCTAGTTATAGCTTATGTAAGTTTTAGTGTCCCTTTAAATAATTGGGCAGATGCTGCTGACATCCTCTGCCCAATTATTTTTTGTTTGCTATGTATTTTTATTCAAGTGAATAATACTCGCCTTTTCTCCCTTGGCATGTGCAGCTCATCGCTGTCAGCTCAGAGCTTCTGAAGTCTCTGCAGCTTCTTTAGGCAAAGTGTGTTACATGGGATACGCAAATTGCGCATCGCTCAGAACATGCAAGGTTTCAATATGCTAGTTCTCTAGTGTTTCCGCAGAACCGTATAATGGAGCGAAGTTTGCATGAGTGGAACCGATCTAAGGAAGCTGGCTGTCACCAGCAGTCTGAGCGGGTAATGCTAGCACAAAAAACCGTACGATGCAATTCCGTTGCAGTTCGTCTACTCACTAAGGCTGGGGTCAGACGAACGCAGTGTTCACGTGTTACCGCACATAAGTACGCCCGTGATAGCATACAATTGTGTTAAATGGAGCCCCACACACGAAGTACGTCCGCACGGAAGTGCGGAAGCACAACGAACGCGGCAAACGGTCGCAGGTTAGGCAAGAACATAATACTGCTAGAACGGACGTGCGGAGTGCGCCACGTCTGTATAGCTTTGCGTGTGATGAAACCGGTCAGATGGACTGCATTTATACGTCCAGCATTTTTGATGGACAGAATGTTTTTTCATTGTAATTTATTTTCCCTGCTATATCAGTCAAAAAATACGTCAGTGAAAAAAACAGACTGTGTGGCCACTACCTTGTTGTCAGTCAGTAAGTACGTCCGTACTGCACGGACGCACAGTCCGTACAAAATGCGCTCATCTGACCCTAGCCTAAGCTGTTAATTCGTCAAATACTGGCGAATTGACAGCGAAATACAGTGCAGTTCGCGGCTGATCGGTGATCTTCAGTGGCAGCGAAATTGTTCCATTAAGAAGTAATGGTTAATCTATTCATAGAACGCCGAACTGCAGCGAAGTGTCGGTGAAATGCCCAGATTTTCAGTGATTCAGTTCTACAGGTTTAAACAGGCGAATTCCATTGGATTTAATGTTAAAAAAATAATCTTTTTTTTATTCAACTGTTTTTTTTCGGGTTTTTTTCAGCAGTCTTTGTATTTTATTAGAACATCTTTTTATATTTATTTTTACACTAAATTTTTGATTCCCAATCTCTTATATATATATTTTTTAATATAAGAAGTTTATTCAGTTTTCAACAAGTACAAAAACGGTGCAAAGTACTGGCAAGAGTTACATATCGACATGAACATTAGGAACAGACACAACAGTGCAAACAGAGGTCACCTTCGGTAGCTTATAGGTACTTCTGCAACAGGGTAACCAGAAAGGAGTGCAACAAGGGGGTGAAAGAGAGGAGGGGGGGATGCTAGAAAAAAAAAAAAGAGGGGGCAAGGAAGGAGGATCTACCAGAAAGGCTGTATAGAAATCACCAGGTTTCGGGCCAACATTCAGTGCGGGTCGGGAAAATGTCAAGTACATAAGTAAACATCCTAAATATACCTATGATCTCGGGTCGAGAATGGTACTCCGGCTACTGAGGCAGCGATAGCATCTAATTACCTGACTTCCCCCACTCTACGCCAGAGATCTGCTTCTTATATATTGTATTATATATTATATTTTAAAAGCTGATATTATTATTTTTTTTTTAATCTGTAACTGACCATTTTATTATCTCAATATCAAAACGTAGAGGCCTGCATGAACTGTACTGGGAACATATTTACTTAATTTTTTTCTCGGTGTGTAACACTGCACATTTAGAGTTGTTTTTTTTTTTTCTTCATCTTTTTAACCCCTCCCCATGCATGGTCACACAGTGTGCTTTTCTCATTACCTTATTCCTTCTAGTCACAGCATACACACAAGACAGACTGCGTAGCTCCTTCCCCTCTGCTGTCCCACCCAACCCTCCCACCCAGGGCAGGTCCATAACTTAAGGTCTCTCTTCCAGCTGTCTCCACTCTCTAATTACTCTCACTTTACCCAGGCTTCTGGTTCTTCCTATGCTGCCCTGCTAACCATCTTTACATTCCCTCTGCTCCTATCTGTTTCACCTACCCCAGTCCCTTAGATTGTAAGCTCACGGGATGTCTGTCTGAGCACTTGGTTAAGTGCTGCACTACTTGGACAGTCATTCTACGGGCAGGGTCATCTTTTCATTATGTATCATGTACGTCTCCTGTTTGTGCTCCCCTATTGTAAAGCGCTGCGGAATATGTTGGTGCTGTATAAATGCCTGTAATAATAATAATAAATAATTAACCAAGAATGGAACAAAATCTTGCCTTTCATGAATGAGACAAATTTACAGCTGTGGAATATTTTTAACTCCATGCTCTTTCCTTAATTATTGTCCCATGGATCACTCAGGGATGAGTGCGCTGCTAAGCGGGTTTCCGTGATTGATTGACTCTGGCATATCATTTCTATTTTATGAGGGTTTTAGTCTTTTGTGGCTGACGATCAGAGGAGGCTTTTTTATGTCTTCCGAGCACAATGTAAAGCTGAGACGGGTTACAACAAGGGCAGCAAATTGCGGTTTCATTAAATAACGTATTGCATAATACTAAAGGGTTTAGAAAGAATGGAGCGGTGAGAAATGCTCCAACCGCACACATCATTTGGCCAGTACGTCCGTCTCACAAGGAGATGTATGATTAGTTGCACCTTCATGACTCTTTAATTTAGATGGGCAGAAAGAGAATAAGAGAGCTCAAGGCTCGACAAATACAGAAGCCAGATAGCCAGGGTCTTCTGAAATTGTAGTAAAAATGTCTAAAATGTTGAAGTCCATACAAATGTAAACACAAAATCTCATTGGACCTCTTACTGGGTTCTAAATGTCACATATAATTTTTGAGTCCTGGATATACAGTTGTGTTCAAAATTATTCAACCCCCAATGCTGTAAAGGGTTTTAGGGAATTTAGTGTACATTTGTAATTGTATTCAGAATGAAATCCTACAAGGACTTTTTAAAGAACCATATGCAACTAAAATGACATCAATTGGTTTTGTAATACAGTAGTAAATGTTTCTTTTGTGAATTCTTCATTGACACAATTATTCAACCCCTTAAAGACTACCACTCTGAAGAACAGAGCTTCATTCAAGTGTTTTCAATCAGGTATTGAAAACACCTGTGGATGTCACAGAGCAGCAATAAAGCATAATAAGCACCAATTAGGCAACTTTAAAATGACTGTGATACTCAGCTCCTTCAAGACATTTACTGGTGTGGTTACAAACATGGTGAAGTCAAGAGAATGGTCCAGGAAGACAAGTGAAGAGGTGATTTCTCTTCACAGGAAGGGCAATGGCTATAAGAAGATTGCAAAGATGTTAAACATACCAAGAAAGACCATAGGAAGCATCATTCGCAAATTCAAGACAAAGGGCACTGTTGAAACGCTACCTGGTCGTGGCAGAAAGAAGATGCTGACTTCGACTGCTGTGCGCTACCTGAAGCGTAGAGTGGAGAAAAATCCCCGTGTGACTGCTGAGGAACTGAGAAAAGATTTGTCAGATGTGGGTACTGAAGTTTCAGCTCCGACAATACGGCGCACACTGTGTAATGAAGGCCTCCATGCCAGAACTCCCTGGCGCACCCCCTTGCTGTCTCCAAAGAATAAGAGTCGACTGCAGTATGCCAAAAGTCATGTGGACAAGCCACAGAAGTTTTGGGATAGTGTTCTGTGGACTGATGAAACAAAATTAGAACTGTTTGGGCCCATGGATCAACGCCATGTTTGGAGGAGGAAGAACAAGGCCTATGAAGAAAAGAACACCTTGCCTACTGTGAAGCATGGCGGGGGGTCAATCATGCTTTGGGGCTGTTTTGCTTCTGCAGGTACAGGGAAGCTTCAGCGTGTGCAAGGTACCATGAATTCTCTTCAGTACCAGAAGATATTGGATGACAATGTGATGCAGTCCGTCACAAACCTGAGGCTTTGGAGACGTTGGACCTTTCAACAGGACAATGATCCCAAGCATACCTCCAAGTCCACTAGAGCATGGTTGCAGATTAAAGGCTGGAACATTTTGGAGTGGCCATCGCAGTCACCTGACTTAAATCCGATTGAGAACCTCTGGTGGGACTTAAAGAAAGCAGTTGCAGTGCGCAAGCCTAAGAATGTGACTGAACTGGAGGCTTTTGCCCATGACGAATGGGCGAAGATACCCGTAGATCGCTGCAAGACACTTGTGTCAAGCTATGCTTCACGTTTAAAAGCTGTTATAACTGTAAAAGGATGTTGTACTAAGTACTAAGATTGAATGTCACTTGGGGGTTGAATAAAACTGATAATGATGTGAGCACAGAAAAGACATTTGTGGTTATTTCATTATAAATGTTATGTTATATTTGTCTGACCTACACGTGCCTCTTTGATTTAATTGTAAGCAAGATGACTGAATGATCAAAATCAATGTCAAACTGGCCAAAACACTCAATTTCAGTGGGGGTTGAATAATTTTGAACACAACTGTATTGTGTCTTCTCTTTCCTTTTTTTTTTTCTTTTTTTTAAGCACTTCTACAAAGTTTAACTTCCCCATGGAGCTTAAATATTGAGGTGGACCTTACAATCCCCAATGTCCATATCCTACTGGCACAAATAATGCCAGGTACTTACCTTTTTATTTACTATAGGTGCTAACGGACAAAACTTATTTTTATTTATGTATTGCTTTTGAGGGTAAGGGGTGGTGGTTACCTGTTGCCCTGTATCGTTGGCATTAACAAATGTGACCCAGTCGTGGTACGGAGATCTGTTACGCACTGTCATTTTTTAAATTTCTTCCCACCCCATGTTACTGTGCAGCAGTGGGACATTCAATTTACCATCTGAATATTTTATTTCCGTTTCTAAAAATAAATGTGCTCCAAACAGACAAACAAGTTACTCTGGACTGATCTTTCAGAAGCTTTAATTGCACAGATGCCACAATATTTTCTCATATTCAAGCATTTTTCAATTCTTGAAAAAGAAAAGCTTCTGAGCCGAAACGTTGTGGCATCCCAGGTGATGTATCCAGATCTTTTATTGCACAGAGTGCCCGGTCTGTTTTGGATGGGAATTGAGCCAGGCTGGTACGTGTGGCACCCGGAGTACCGATCAAGTGATTGGCTTGTACCCCTCTTGTCCGTTTATGAAAAAAATGCAAAGCCATGCCAGAGACTGAGTTAAATAATAATGAATCACATGGAATAGTAAAGGTTGTCTTTTTTAAATTTGTCCCCTCGGTTTATTTACAATGAACAGAATGAGTTGTTTCCAAGTAAAAAATTGAAACTAATATTTTGACTTGGATCTCTTATTGATTTAATATTTTACCACCGTAGCAGTAAGTTTTACCTAAGGCTTTAAGTTGCTAACAAGCATTCAAGACCGACAAACATCCTTGAATTGCTTGGTCTTGCCGAAGGTAATTTATGCAAAGCTTTTTTGGAACACCTAGTTATCCAGTAATATTGTTTAAAAGGAAACTCAATTCCCTAAGGTTCACACTTCAAAAAATAAAGACTTTATTCTTCTGAAGCTTCTCAAATATATATATATATAGGTATAAGCAGACATGTTTGTGTGGCTATATCCTACAGTAACTTGTATTCTTTTAACTTTTTTGTCTAGCCATCATTCTGCTACTATACAGTGTCATTATTGTGCATAATGGTTGACCATAAGGATAGCATAAGTGGGTAAATGGGTGTTACTCCTTGAGACTCCGATCTCTTTTCTTTACAGAAACAGATTTGTATATATGTGTAATTTTACCCAAATACCTTTTTACTAGCTAGGTGTCATCAAGTTTGACATTCATTTTTTTCCTGGCAGGCCAAAGTACTTCTGACTCTGCCTAATGAAAGGCCATATGTACCAAGGCTTTACTGAGTAAGAGAAGCGATTGTATGTGCAATGAAAAAAAGACACTCACCATTATGTATGCATTAAATACAAACACAGACGCATAGACTTTATAATTGTCTATAATCTACTTAACTAATATGGAATAACACTCTGCGCATCCATATTTGAATGTAATTTCATGTCAAGTAAAGACATGCTGTAAGAAGTTCTGATGTTATCTCCGTATCTAAAAACATGGTTATAATAGTTGCACTTGCTGTAACTTGTTTTTGTTGGAGACAAGGCAATGGGCCCAAGGTTTACACTCTGGTATGCCAACGTATTCCTGGCATATTGGGAGGAGTCGTATGTCTTCTCTTGGAGTTGAGTGCGGAATTTGTTTCCTACCGCTGATATATCGATGATATTCTTTTAACTTGGGAGGGGCTAAGGATTTTTAAAATATTTTAATGAGGTTAAATGGGGCATAATAATAAACTCTAAATGCAGTCGAGATCGAATTGTATTAGATGTATATGTAGAGAGAGGATAATAACAACAAAAAACATTTTAACCTCCCTGGCGGTGATCCCGAGTGTGTCTCGGTTTAAATTTCACCGCTGAGAGCTGTAACCCCGAGACACACTCGGGCTGTATACATCACCTCTCCCTGCGCTCCCTCGATGATCTCTGCAGCCTCCCCCAGCGATCGCAGCGTTTTACTTCCTGGATTCCTTCTCGCGAGGAGGAAACCAGGAAGTAATGAGGTCGCCGGAGGAGGCAGCTGGGGACATCGAGGGAGTGCAGGGAGAGGTAATGTATCCAGCGGCATCCCGAGTGTTGCTCGGGGTTACCGCTTCCAACATAGGAAATCAACCCCGAGCCACACTCGGGATGGCGCTGGGGGGGGGGAATAAAAAAAAATTAGAATGTTTTCAGCACAGAATTTGCTGAAGAAATGGACCGCCAGGGAGGTTAAAGAGAACAATACCTGTAGTTTCATCGAATAATTTACTGGTTGTTACATGGTCTAACAGTGACCTGTGCCTACCTTCTCCCCGCATCACCTCTTCCCATCATAGACTGCAGGACTTCTCATGCGCAGTTCTCATCCTCTGGAACGCTCTACCTCGTACGGTCAGACTTTCCCTTAGAGCGTTTGAAGGAAGAGAAACTAAGACCTTCCTATTTAGGGAAGCCTACCACCCAACTCACTAATACACCCCACTGCCCCAACCAGTCCATCAAACTCACCTTGCAGACCCTTCCTCCTGTTTCTACCCCAACCCTTCTGGATTGTAAATTCCTGCGGAAATAGGGCCCTCGTTTCCTCCTGTACTGGTTTATCAAAATGTTGTTCAGTCTCAGTGTATTGTAACCCTGTCTATATCGTGCCCATTGTTCAGCACTGCAGATTATGCTGGCACTATATAAAGTATAATAATAATGGATTGTCTAAAATAACATCTCCAAGGCTGAAGCACAATTGTAGTAGTCGGCAACATTTTAAAATAATGTATTAATTGTGAAATTTAAAGAACACTAGCACTTACATAAGCTGTAACTAGTTTGCTTGTGCATAACAAACAAAATCACCTTCTAAAACACATACTGCTGTTTTTCTTTGATGTAATTGCATGTAAAATGGAAAAATAAAATTGATTTTTATCTCTCTACCATTTTAATTTTTATCCCCCCCCCAAGAGCAACATTTACCAAAGGTTTTTCTTTGCTTCTGTGGATTATCTAATGTACAGTATTTAACATTTTAATGAGATCTAGGCGGGAATGTTTAGATAAGGTTGCAGGGCGCTATTGTTCTTCAGGCTACTCTAGCTAAGAGCAGCTGAAGGAGATAAAACTGGGATCTTAAAAGACTTCTAATTTACCTCCTGGTGATGTCCTTTGAATACATCCCACACAATACAATGAGATTTGAAATCTTGATCGAGCCATAAACTCCATTCTATGGTCATTGCCACAGAATGAGGAGCAAGTGAAGTAATTATACGTGGGGTGGGGGCATTTACAACACAAAAGAACACAAAACGGATGCACCCAGTGACACATATAGAGTAAAATATTTTCTTAACTAAACAAAACAAGAGAAAAACGAAATACATGTAAGATATCGGCAACATAAAATAGGCACAATAAGGACATTTCATATTTTGGTGGTAGTGGCCCTTTTAAGGGTGCCTACTATCCATATTCTCTTTTAAAATTCACCTTCTAAAGAAGTATTTCATATGAATTAAGATTAATTTTTAAATATGTGCAAAAGTAGAAATATTTAGAAAGATATTATAATAATTATTTTTTTGTACCATTTATCAAAATCGGAAAACGTTGGCACATATTTAAACAAGATCTAGAATTAAATGGCTTAATTGAAAAAGTTCCTTCACTTTTTGAAGTCATAGGCTCCTCTAGAATAAACTGTGGAGGAGCCATACTAAAGCAACCCTAAAAACAACTGGCTTCAAAATTAGATTTTTCTTTTTACTGTGGCGACTGAATCAAAGATAAGTCAACGATAAAAAGAGTAAAGTGAAGAATTATGGCAACCGTAAGTCAACTGAAACATGAGATCCAGGATATCATCACGGGTAAAACCAAAAATGTTATTTATCTAATAGGATGTCCTTGTGGACTCCAATATGTAGGCTGAACGTATAGACCAATGGTTCCCAACTGCGGTCCTCGAGTACCCCTAACAGGTCAGGTTTTCCAGGTATCTATATGTAAGACGTTACAAAATATATGGAGGAGCTCTTAACACACAGTATAATCACTCTTCCTCGAGAAACGCACAAATCTATGAAAAATGAGGTTTATATAAATAAAAATAGTTGGAGAATCCTGGAGAAGTGATAATCTAGGGCTAAAACTAGAACAACAATATAAAAAATTTGCATTTTTATTGAAAATCTTCTCTCGGCAAGGCCTCTATAGAATGCCACCTCTATAAAAAAAAATTATAGATCAGAGAAAAAAAACTGTAACATTCTGTTATATATATTTTTTTAAATAGTCCCATTTTATGACGAGTAGATTTAATTAGATTTTCGGGCATATCAATGCCATTTTAATATATGTATGGATATGTTTGATATTTAGCTATTTTTATAAAGGTTGCTTTTTAAATAGGTATATTTATGATATTGGGCATGTATACTATTTATGTTTGACGAACCAATTTGACAATCATACATTTGGAAGTGACTATAATTGTGTATGTTATTAGGACACTGCAAATTAGTGAAGGATAAGGTCAGATGCATGCGTTCTGATGGTGAAAGGTTGAAACTAGGAGAATCTCCATATGAGATACCAGTCAATACACGGTTTAATTCTTTGGGGATGAGAGTGTGTCATCTGGTTTGAGAAAGACAATGGGTTGTGTGAAATGAGATGGTGGGAATTCCTCGTTGTACAGCTGGGCCCAGAATACGACCCATGAGGTTTTTTGAGAAGTATTTTACCAGGAAGGATACATTGAGATGTCTCTCGTTTTCAAGTATGTCCTGGGTGGCGAGTATGTACCGTTAGGTGTCTTGCCCATGGACACTAATTGGAGAGGTGCTCTTGCCAGGATTTGAACCTGTGTCTCCACGGTTATAGAGCAGTGATGTTACCTCTACTCCATCAATGCTCTATTGTAGTGGAAATAGACTGGAAGATGGCCGCTATTATAAGCCAGGCGACCATCTTGTTCAGAATATTGGTTCACTTAAATATAACTAGGCAGGTTTTTAGCTGAAACTATAATGAGGCACATGTAGAAATTTAGGAATGTGCTGAGATTAGTAGAAAAACAATTAACCCTTTCGCTGCTGAGGCATTTCCTGCCTGTGTGCTGAGCTCATTTTTACCGTTTTGTGCTCATCATGTTTAAATGCGATTTGAAGTCAAGTTTTATTATATGACCAAGACAAATTATATATCCTTTTTTTCAGCAGACTCCACAGATTCAAAATATATCATTATTATGTGTATAAGTAAAGATTTAAGGAAAAAAAGTAAAATTTTGTTAAAATTCAGAAGAACAACATTGCATATTTTTTTCTATCTACACTTTATGACCAGAACTATTGTGGTTATATATTGATACATTAGGTGCCTTTTTAAAAATGGTGTAATGGAGAATATTTCATGTTTTTTTTGTACAAAAATATGCAGTTTTCTAAAAATCAAAAAAAATCAGCTTTTTTCTTATGTCATGACTCATTGTATGTAATACATAAAATTAGTATATCTAAACCAATTGAAATGGAAAAGCTATATATTTTCTGAAACTAGACAAAATTCCGCAAAAAAGAGACCTTTATGACACATTTTAAATTTATTTTGTTATTCATAACTTTATTCAAAAAACATCATATTTAATGTAAAAAAAAAAATCATAATAGGTCAAGATTTATATTGCATAATTTCATATTAATTTTTGGGGTAAAATATTTTTGTTTTGCTTAACTATATAAATATATCCCTCCTATAAAATAATAGATCCAATTTGATTGCACAGATCAAGTTTAGGCAGCGTTGGAGGTGCTAATTTGCGCCATGCGCAAAATAAATTTAGAGAAGCTTTTTATGCCGGTTTTTGAAAGGAGGCATACCTGCAATTAAATGGCTCTAGCTCAACAGGGATCTAAAATATGCCAAATAAAGTATATATCCGGACAAAATAGACTTCCAGATGAATCAAACGTGGGGCTACTTATTATTCTATCATAAATATTGAGCCCGCAACAACTTGTGGAATTTGGATTTGTGCGCAAAAAAAAAAAAAAAAATTATTTCAATCACTTCAGACATGATAAAATCTTTGAAAACTAGGCCTTTCTCTAGCTCAATGCAAAGCCCCAACCCTTGTGATAAAAATGAGACCCAGTTTTAGTGGTCCGGGTCCCCCTAGATGGAGCACGAGGCGCTAATTTGCGCCATGCGCAAAATAAATTTAGAGAAGCTTTTTATGCCGCTTTTTGAAAGGAGGCATACCTGCAATTAAATGGCTCTAGCTCAACAGGGATCTAAAATATGCCAAATAAAGTATATATCCGGACAAAGTAGACTTCCAGATGAATCAAACGTGGGGTTACTTATTATTCTATCATAAATATTGAGCCCGCAACAACTTGTGGAATTTGGATTTGTGCTAAAAAAATAAATAAATGTAAATTCCACATGCTGTTGCGCCCTCTATTTTTATGATAGAATTTTATTTAACCCCTCATTTGATTCGTCTGGGTGTCTAGTTTCTCCTAATATATACTTTATGTGGTCTGTTTTAATTTTCTGTTGGGCTAGAGACATTTAAATGCAGGTATGCCTTCTTAAAAAAAAAAAAAAAAAACATTCACAACATTTTCCCCATGAATTTTGATCAACAATTATGTAGTCTATCAACAATTGTATAGTGACTCAAAATGCTGCACAAACACACAACAAGCCCGCCACACATTTTACATTCACTCAATCAGTTGGATTGGCACATGGGGCATCCATGTGAGCAGTAACGCCACGTCAAGCAAGGCCCCAACCAGGTTACTGACCATTCACACATCTTTCACATCTGTTTCACTCACCGAATCACACACCTTTCATGCAAGAAGCTAGTAAAAGTGGAGTGAGTGACGTTAAGGGGGCAAAGAAGGGAAAAGTGCAGAAACACGGAAGGGGAAAAGAGAAAGATAATGAGGATTAGAGGGGGTGGAATAGAAACACCCCCCCATTCACATCTGTTTCACTCACTGAATCACACACCATTCATGAAAGAAGATAGGTAAGGGAAGTGGGTGAAGGGAAGGGGCAAAGAAAAGGGCAGAGACAAAGAAGTTGAAGACACACCATTAACACCGCAGTTCAATCTGTCTTCAGAGGCTTCTTTCTACATCTGACGTACGGAGGACATCAGATTGTTGGGGATGGGGCAACCTATTTTATTGTATGTGGGGTGAATTACATTATAACTGGGGGTGGGTAGTGAACTGTAGGTGGGTAGTGAAACGTGGTGGGTATTGAACCGGAGTGGGTAGTGAAACGTGGTGGGTAGTTTTTTTTATTAACGCTTGAATTAACACTGCTATAAAATAATGGGGCTGGTTTTGGTTTGTTTTTTTATTTGGGAAAATTTAGAGGAATAGCACTATCCAGGAATAAATGCCAGCATGATCCGGGCAAGCTCTGTCCAGATTACACTGCACTGTGTCCATCAGAATGTCATCAAGATCTGCAAAGATCTTAACGGTGCTATAGCCAGATTTATCAAGAAGCACAAAATCAGTGGCATACCTCAACCTGAAATCTGTTTGTTCTCAGCCGAGAAACAATTTGGTCCCGGTATGCCACTAGTAATGTGTCACTGTATGATAAATCTTGAAGCAATCAGGCACACAAAGACCTGGTTTGGAGGGGCAGTGAAGGCGGCTTTCCTTACGCCGCCCTTGGCGCGCGCAAACCCGACACCTTTTACATGGGGTAACTCTTTTCTCAGTTGGTGGAATGTAGCCTGGAAAGTGGCGGTCACGCAACCTAATTACATCTTCCACCTCTTCAACAATGGGAGCATTCTCTTCTGGACAGAGAAGGGACTCGATAACAGATTCCTGAAATTTTAGGAATGTTATCCGTCGGGCATGAGTGGCCTGATACAAGATGAATGCGTTAAGCATTGACATCTGTATCAGATGGACTGCCAGCTTTTTGTACCATACATATGCCTTGCGAGAAGCGAGATATGGTACAAGCATCTGGTCAGACTTGTCCACTCCCCCCATGTATCGATTATAATCCTGTACACATAGGGGTTTCATGATAGGGGAATCTCTCCATCTGGCGTGAACTGCAGATGTGCATTCATTATGTATCGTTGTAAGTAAATGCACATCCTTTTTGTCTGTGTATTTCACAGCCAGCAGTTCACCGCAGCGCAAGGCAGATGTTTCTCCTCTCTTTTGCTTCCCAAACTGTTTTGTTGGAAAGCCTTTCCTATTCGAACGGATCGTGCCACAGGCTCCAGTACCATTGCTGTACAAAAATTTGTACAGCGGCACACCCGTGTAAAAGTTATCTGTATAAATACAGTAACCTTTACCGAATAGTGGATAAGCGAGGTCCCACACTATTTTTTTCAGTGGTGGAGAGGGCGGGGGGGCAGTCAGGGGGGCCAGCTGCGAGTCCTTGCCAGTGTATACACGAAAGCGATACATGTATCCACTGGAGCTTTCGCACAGTTTATAAAGTTTTATCCCATACCGAGCTCGCTTCGAAGGGAGGTACTGCTTGAAAACAAGACGTCCCTTATAAAGCAGCAAGGACTCGTCGACTGACAAGTTTTGGCCTGGAGTGTATAACTCTTCAAATCTTGCCATCAGATGGTCAAGAAGTGGCCGCAACTTGTACAGTCGGTCGTGATCTGGGTGGTCACGGGGCAAAGCATTTGCATTATCATTATAATGCAAATACCGCAGGAGCAATAAATATCTGTCCCTGCTCATAGTAGCAGGGAAGATAGGGGTGGTTTGGGTACTCTTTTTTGACCAGTATGAGGCTATGCTGGGTTTTTGCACAATCCCCATCTGCAGAGTGAGGCCCCAGAACTTCCTCATCTCTGGCAAACTGGTTGGGGTCCATTTACGC